>CM069609.1:9298234-9733034 GCA_035771175.1 Paratinospora sagittata | reverse complement strand
TCGATTGCCCCAAACACATTTTCTAAGTAAATTTAGTTCATTTAAACCAAAATTTGAGATTTAGGGGTCAAAAATTCATGGGTATATTGGAACGGAGTTCCATCTATTCTGGGGGTTGCTAGAAGGATATTGGGACTCGCTCAAGAGTAGGTGTAGAAAGCAATGTGGTGGATTGGTCGCGATTACCTCAAACACTTTTTTTAAGTATATTTAGTTCATTTAAACCAAAATTTTAGATTTGGGGGTCAAAAATTCACCGAGATATTGGAACCGAGTTCCATCTATTCCGGGGGTTCCTAGAAGGATATTGGGACTCGCTGAAAGAGTTGGTGGAGAAAGCAATCTGGTGGATTGTTCACGTTTGCCTCAAACACATTTTCTAAGTAAATTTAGTTCATTTAAACCAAAATTTGAGACTTAGGGGACAAAAATTCATCGAGATATTGGAACGGAGTTCCATCTATTCTGGGAGGTTGCTAGAAGGATATTGGGACTCGCTCAAGGAGTAAGTGGAGAAAGGAATCCGGTGGATTGGTCGCGATTGCCTCAAACACATTTTCTAAGTAAATTTAGTTCATTTAAACCAAAATTTGAGATTTAGTGGTCAAAAATTCATCGGGATATCGGAACGGAGTTCCATCTATTCCGGGGGTTCCTAGAAGGATATTGGTACTCGCTCAAAGAGTTGGGCGACAAAGCAATACGGTGGATTGGTCGCGATTGCCTAAAACGCGTTTTCTAAGTGAATTTAGTTCATATAAACTTATGATTTTGGTGTCAAAAATTCAGCAGGACCTCGGAATGGGGTTTCATCAACTCTGCGGGGTTCCTGGGAGGATATTCGGACTTGCACAATGTGTTATGGCAGAAAAAAGCCCAGTGGATTGGTTATATTTTCCAGAAACGCATTTTCTAAGCCATTTTAGTTCATTAAATAAACCTTTTGGTTTGGGGGTCAAAAATTCCTCTGGATATTGGAACAGAGTTCCGTCTTTTCCGAGGGTTCCTAGAAGGATATTAGGACTCGCCCAAAGAGTAGGTGGAGAAAGCAATCGGTGGATTGGACGCGATTGCTTCAAACACATTTTCTAAGTAATTTCGTTCATTTAAACCAAAATTTGAGATTTATGGGTCAAAAATTCATCGGGCTATTGGAACGGAGTTCCATCTATTCTGGGGGTTTTTAGAAGGATATTGGGACTCGCACAAGGAGTTGGTGGAAAAAGGAATCTGGTGGATTGGTCGCGATTCCCTCAAACACATTTTCTAAGTAAATTTAGTTCATTTAAACCAAAATTTGAGATTTAGGGGTCAAAAATTCATCGGGATATTGGAACGGAGTTCCATCTATTCTGGGGGTTGCTACAAGGATATTGGGACTCGCTCAAAGTGTTGGTGGAGAAAGCAATCCGGTGGATTCGTCGTGATTGCCTCAAACACATTTTCTAAGTAAATTTAGTTCATTTAAACCAAAATTTGTGATTTAGGGGTCAAAAATTCATCGGTATATTGGAACGGAGTTCCATCTATTCTGGGGGTTGCTAGAAGGATATTGGGACTCGCTCAAAGAGTAGGTGGAGAAACAATCCGGTGGTTTGGTCGCGATTGCCTCAAACACTTTTTCTAAGTAAATTTAGTTCGTTTAAACCAAAATTTGAGATTTACAGGTCAAAAATTTATCGAGATATTGGAACGGAGTTCCATCTATTCTAGGGGTTGCTTGAAGGATATTGGGACTCGCTCAAGGAGTTGGTGGAGAAAACAATCTGGTGGATTGGTCGCGATTGCCTCAAACACTTTTTTTAAGTATATTTAGTTCATTTAAACCAAAATTTTAGATATGGGGGTCAAAAATTCACCGAGATATTTGAACCGAGTTCCATCTATTCCGGGTGTTCCAAGAAGGATATTGGGACTCGCTTAAAGAGTTGGTGGAGAAAGCAATCTGGTGGATTGGTCACGATTGCCTCAAACACATTTTCTAAGTAAATTTAGTTCATTTAAACCAAAATTTGAGATTTATGGATCAAAAATTCATCGGGATATTGGAACGGAGTTCCATTTATTCTGGGGGTTGTTAGAAGGATATTGGGACTCGCTTAAGGAGTTGTTGGAAAAAGCAATACGGTGATTTGGACGCGATTGCCTCAAACTCATTTTCTAAGTGAATTTAGTTCATATAAACTTCTGATTTGGGTGTCGGAATGGGGTTTCATCGACTCTACGGGGTTCCTGGGAGGATATTGGGACTTGCACAACGTGTTATGGCAGAAACAAGCCCAGTGGATTGGTAATTTTTTCCTGAAACGCATTTTCTAAGCCATTTTAGTTGATTAAATAAACCTTTTGGTTTGGGGGTCAAAAATTCATCGGTATATTTTAACAGTGTTCCATCTATTCCGAGGGTTCCTAGAAGGATATTGCGATTCGCTCAAAGAGTAGGTGGAGAAAGCAATTCGATGGATTTGCCGCGATTGCTTGAAACACATTTTCTAACTAAATGTAGGTCATTTAAACCAAAATTTGAGATTTAGGTGGTCAAAAATTCATCGGGATATCGGAACGGAGTTCCATCTATTCCGGGGGTTCCTAGAAGGATATTGGGACTCGCTCAAAGAGTTGGTGGAGAAAGAAATCTGGTGGATTGGTCGCGATTGCCTCAAACACATTTTCTAAGTAAATTTAGTTTAATTAAACCACAACTTGAGATTTAGGGGTCAAAAATTCATCGGGATATTGGGACGGAGTTCCATCTATTCCGGGGGTTCCTAGAAGGATATTGGGAATCGCTCAAAGAGTTGGACGGGAAAGCAATCCGGTGGATTGGTCGCGATTGCCTAAAACACGTTTTCTAAGTGAATTTAGTTCATATAAACTTCCCATTTTTGTGTCAAAAATTCAGCAGGACCTCGGAATGGGGTTTCATCGACTCTACGGGGTTCCTGGGAGGATATTGGGACTTGCACAATGTGTTATGGCAGAAAAAAGCCCAGTGGATTGGTTATTTTTTCCTGAAACGCATTTTCTAATCCATTTTAGTTCATTAAATAAACCTTTTGCTCTGGGGGTCAAAAATTCATAGGGATATTGGAACAATGTTCCATCTATTCCGAGGGTTCCAGGAAGGATATTGGGACTCGCTCAAGGAGTCGGTGGAGAAAGCAATCCGGTGGATTGGTCGCGATTGCCTCAAACACATTTTCTAAGTAAATTTAGTTTAATTAAACCAAAATTTGAGATTTAGGGGTCAAAAATTCATCGGGATATCGGGACGGAGTTCCATCAATTCCGGGGGTTCCTAGAAGGATATTGGGACTCACTCAAGGAGTTGGTGGAAAAAGGAATTCGGTGGATTGGTCACGATTCCCTCAAACACATTTTCTAAGTAAATTTAGTTCATTTAAACCAAAATTTGAGATTTAGGGGTAAAAAATTCATCGGGATATTGGAACGGAGTTCCATCTATTCTGGGGGTTGCTAGAAGGGTATTGGGACTCGCTCAAAGAGTTGGTGGAGAAAGCAATCCGGGGGATTAGTCGTGATTGCCTCAAACACATTTTCTAAGTAAATTTAGTTCATTTAAACCAAAATTTTAGATTTGGGGGTCAAAAATTCACCGGGATATTAGAACGGAGTTCCATCTTTTCCGGGGGTTCCTAGTAGGATATTGGGACTCGCTCAAAATGTTGGGCGAGAAAGTAATCTGGTGGATTGGTCGCGATTGCCTAAAACCCCTTTTCTAAGTGAATTTAGTTCATATAAACTTCTGATTTGGGTGTCAAAAATTCAGCAGGACCTCGGAATGGGGTTTCATCAACTCTGCGGGGTTCCTGGAAGGATATTCGGACTTGTACATTGTGTTATGGCAGAAAAAAGCCCAGTGGATTTGTTATATTTTCCAGAAACGCATTTTCTAAGCCATTTTAGTTCATTAAATAAACCTTTTGGTTTTGGGGGTCAAAAATTCATCTGGATATTGGAACAGAGTTCCATCTATTCCGAGGGTTCCTAGAAGGATATTGGGACTCGCTCAAAGAGTAGGTGGAGAAAGCAATCCAGTGGATTTGTCGCGATTGCTTCAAACACATTTTCTAAGTAAATTTAGTTCATTTAAACCAAATTTTGAGATTTATGGGTCAAAAATTCGTCGGGCTATTGGAATGGAGTTCCATCTATTCTGGGGGTTTCTAGAAGGATATTGGGACTCGCTCAAGGAGTTGGTGGAAAAAGCAATCTGGTGGATTGGTCGCGATTGCCTCAAACACATTTTCTAAGTAAATTTAGTTCATTTAAACCATGATTTTAGATTTGGGGGTCAAAAGTTCACCGGGATATTGGTACAGAGTTCCGTCTATTCCGGGTGTTCCTAGAAGGATATTGGGACTCGCTCAAAGAGTTGGTGGAGAAAGCAATCCGGTGGATTTGTTGCGATTGCCTCAAACACATTATCTAAGTAATTTAGTTCATTTAAACCAAAATTTGAGATTTAGGGGTCAAAAATTGATCGGTATATTGGAACAAAGCTCCATCTATTGTAGGGGTTGCTGGAAGGATTTTGGGACTTGCTCAAAGAGTAGGTGGAGAAAGCAATCCGGTGGATTGGTCGCGATTGCCTCAAACACATTTTCTAGGTAAATTTATTTCATTTCGACCAACTTTTGAGATTTAGGTGTCAAAAATTCATCGGGATATTGGAACGGAGTTCCATCTATTCTAGGGGTTGCTTGAAGGATCTTGGGACTCGCTCAAGGAGTCGGTGGAGAAAGCAATCCGGTGGATTGGTCGCGATTGCCTCAAACACTTTTTCTAAGTATATTTAGTTCATTTAAACCAAAATTTTAGATTTGGGGGCCAAAAACTCACCGGGATATTGAAACAGAGTTCCATCTATTCCGGGGGTTCCTAGAAGGAAATTGGGACTCGCTCAAAGAGTTGCTGGAGAAAGCAATCTGGTGGATTGGTCGCGATTGCCTCAAACACATTTTCTAAGTAAATTTAGTTCATTTAAACCAAAATTTTAGATTTGGGGGTCAAAAATTCACCGGGATATTAGAACGGAGTTCCATCTATTCCGGGGGTTCCTAGTAGGATATTGGGACTCGCTCAAAATGTTGGGCGAGAAAGCAATCTGGTGGATTGGTCGCGATTGCCTAAAACCCCTTTTCTAAGTGAATTTAGTTCATATAAACTTCTGATTTGGGTGTCAAAATTTCAGCAGGACCTCGGAATGGGGTTTCATTAACTCTGCGGGGTTCCTGGGAGGATATTCGGACTTGCACAATGTGTTATGGCAGAAAAAAGCCTAGTGGATTTGTTATATTTTCCAGAAACGCATTTTCTAAGCCATTTTAGTTCATTAAATAAACCTTTTGGTTTTCGGGGTCAAAAATTCATATGGATATTGGAATAGAGTTCCATCTATTCCGAGGGTTCCAAGAAGGATATTGGGACTCGCTCAAAGACTAGGTGGAGAAAGCAATCCGGTGGATTTGTCGCGATTGCTTCAAACACATTTTCTAAGTAAATTTAGTTCATTTAAACCAAAATTTGAGATTTATGGGTCAAAAATTCGTCGGGCTATTGGAACGGAGTTCCATCTATTCTGGGGGTTAGAAGGATATTGGGACTCGCTCAAGGAGTTGGTGGAAAAAGCAATCCTGTGGATTGGTCGCGATTGCCTCAAACACATTTTCTAAGTAAATTTAGTTCATTTAAACCATGATTTTAGATTTGGGGGTCAAAAGTTCACCGGGATATTGGTACGGAGTTCCGTCTATTCCGGGGGTTCCTAGAAGGATATTGGGACTCGCCCAAGGAGTTGGTGGAGAAAGCAATCCGGTGGGTTGGTTGCGATTGCCTCAAACACATTTTCTAAGTAATTTTGTTTCATTTAAACCAAATTTTGAGATTTAGGGGTCAAAAATTCATCAGGATATTGGAACGGAGTTCCAGCTATTCTAGGGGTTGCTTGAAGGATCTTGGGGTTCGCTAAAGGAGTTGGTGGAAAAAGCAATCCGGTGGATTGGTCGCGATTGCCTCAAACACTTTTTATAAGTATATTTAGTTCATTTAAACAAAAATTTTAGATTTGGGGGTCAAAAATTCACCGGGATATTGGAACGGTGTTCCATCTATTTCGGGGGTTCCTAGAAGGATATTGGGACTCGCAAAAGAGTTGGTGGAGAAAGCAATCTGGTGGATTGGTCGCGATTGCCTCAAACAAATTTTCTAAGTAAATTTGGATCATTTAAACCAAAATTTGTGATTTAGGGGTCAAAAATTCATCGGGATATTGGAACGGAGTTCCATCTATTCTAGGGGGTTGCTAGAAGGATATTGGGACTCGCTCAAATAGGAGGTGGAGAAAGGAATACGGTGGATTGGTCGCGATTGCCTTAAACACATTTTTTAAGTAAATTTAGTTCATTGAAACCAAAATTTGAGATTTAGGGGCCAAAAATTCATCGGGATGTTGGAACGGAGTTCCATCTATTCTGGGGGTTCGTAGAAGGATATTGGGATTCGCTGAAAGAGTTGGGCGAGAAAGCAATCCGGTGCATTGGTTGCGATTGCCTCAAACACATTTTCTAAGTAAATTTAGTTCATTTAAACCAAAATTTGAGATTTAGGGGTAAAAAATTCATCGGGATATTGGAATGGAGTTCCATCTATTCTGGGGGTTGCTAGAAGGATATTGGGACTCGCTCAAAGAGTTGGGCGCGAAAGCAATCCGGTCGATTAGTCGCGATTGCGTAAAACGCATTTTCTAAGTGAATTTAGTTTATATAAACTTATGATTTGGGTGTCAAAAATTCAGCAGGACCTCGGAATGTGGTTTCATCGACTCTACGAGGTTCCTGGGAGGATATTGGGACTTGCACAATGTGTTATGGCAGAAAAAAGCCTAGTGGATTGGTTATTTTCTCCTGAAACTTATTTTCTAAGCCATTTTAGTTCATTAAATAAACCTTTTGGTTTGGGGGTCAAAAATTCATTGGGATATCGGAACAGAGTTCCATCTATTCCGAGGGTTACTAGAAGGATATTGGGACTCGCTCAAAGAGTAGGTGGAGAAAGCAATACGGTGGATTGGTCGCGATTGCTTCAAAGACATTTTCTAAGTAAATTTAGTTCATTTAAACCAAGATTTTAGATTTGGGGGTCAAAAGTTCACCGGGATATTGGAACGGAGTTCCATCTATTCCGGGGGTTCCTAGAAGGATATTGGGACTCGCTCAAAGAGTTGGGCGAGAAAGCAATACGGTGGATTGGTCGCGATTGCCTAAAACGCGTTTTCTAAGTGAATTTAGTTCATATAAACTTCTGATTTGGGTGTCAAAAATTCAGCAGGACCCCAGAATGAGGTTTCATCGACTCTACGGGGTTCCTGGGAGGATATTGGGACTTGCACAATGTGTTATGGCAGAAAAAAGACAAGTCGATTGGTTATTTTTTCCTGAGACTCATTTTCTAAGCCATTTTAGTTCATTAAAGAAACCTTTTGGTTTGGGGGTCACAAATTCATCGGGATATTGGAACAAAGTTCCATCTATTCTTGGGGTTGCTTGAAGGATATTGGAATCGCTAAAGGAGTTGGTGGAAAAAGCAATCCGTTGGATTGGTCGCGATTGCTTCAAACACATTTTGTAAGTAAATTTAGGTCATTTAAACCAAAATTTGAGATTTATGGGTCAAAAATTCATCGGGATATTGGAACGGAGTTCCATCTATTCTAGGGGTTGCTAGAAGGATATTGGGACTCGCTCAAGTTGTTGGTGGAAAAAGCAATCCGGTGGATTGGTCGCGATTGTCAAACACATTTTCTAAGTAAATTTATTTCATTTAAACCAAGATTTTAGATTTGAAGGTCAAAAGTTCACCGGGATATTGGAACGGAGTTCCATATTTTCCGGGGGTTCCTAGAAGGATATTGGGACTCGCTCAAAGAGTTGGTGGAGAAAGCAATCTGGTGGATTGGTCGCGATTGCCTCAAACACATTTTCTAAGTAAATTTAGCTTATTTAAACCAAAATTTGAGATTTAGTGGTCAAAAATTCATCGGGATATTGGAACGGAGTTCCATCTATTCTGGGGGTTGCTAGAAGGATATTGAGACTCGCTCAAAGAGTAGGTGGAGAAAACACTCCGGTGGATTGGTTGCGATTGTCTCAAACACATTTTCTAAGTAAATTTATTTGATTTAAACCAAGATTTTAGACTTGAAGATCAAAAGTTCACCGGGATATTGGAACGGAGTTCCATCTATTCCGGGGGTTCCTAGAAGGATATTGGGACTCGCTCAAAGAGTTCGTGGAGAAAGCAATCTGGTGGATTGGTCGCGATTGCCTCAAACACATTTTCTAAGTAAGTTTAGTTTATTGAAACCAAAATTTGAGATTTAGTGGTCAAAAATTCATCGGGATATTGGAACGGAGTTCCATCTATTTTGGGGGTTGCTAGAAGGATATTGAGACTCGCTGAAAGAGTAGGTGGAGAAAACACTCCGGTGGATTGGTTGCGATTGTCTCAAACACATTTTCTAAGTAAATTTAGTTTATTTAAACCAAAATTTGAGATTTAGTAGTCAAAAATTCATCGGGATATTGGAACGGAGTTCCATCTATTCTGGGGGTTGCTAGAAGGATATTGGGACTCGCTCAAAGAGTAGGTGGAGAAAACACTCCGGTGGATTGGTCGCGATTGTCTCAAACACATTTTCTAAGTATATTTAGTTCATTTAAACCAAAATTTAGATTTGGGGGTAAAAAATTCCCTGGGATATTGGAACGGAGTTCCATCTATTCTGGGGGTTGCTAGAAGGATATTGAGACTCGCTCAAAGAGTAGGTGGAGAAAACACTCCGGTGGATTGGTTGCGATTGTCTCAAACACATTTTCTAAGTAAATTTAGTTTATTTAAACCAAAATTTAAGATTTAGTGGTCAAAAATTCATCGGGATATTGGAACGGAGTTCCATCTGTTCTGGGGGTTGCTAGAAGGATATTGGGACTCGCTCAAAGAGAAGGTGGAGAAAACACTAAGGTGGATTGGTCGCGATTGTTTCAAACACATTTTCTAAGTAAATTTAGTTTATTTAAACCAAAATTTGAGATTTAGTGGTCAAAAATTTATCGGGATATTGGAACGGAGTTCCATCTATTATGGGGGGTTGGTAGAAGGAGATTGGGACTCGCTCAAAGAGTAGGTGGAGAAAGCGATCAGGTGGATTGGTTGCGATTTCCTCAAACACATTTTTTAAGTAAATTTATTTCATTTAAACCAAAATTTTAGATTTGGGGGACAAAAATTTACTGGGATATTGGGACGGAGTTCCATCTATTCTGGGGGTTCCTAGAAGGATATTGGGACTCGCTCAAAGAGTTGGGCGAGAAAGCAATACGGTGGATTCGTCGCGATTGCCTCAAACACGTTTTCTAAGTAAATTTAGTTCATTTAAACTAAAATTTGAGATTTAGGGGTCAAAAATACATGGGGATATTGGAACGGAGTTCCATCTATTATGGGGGGTTGGTAGAAAGAGATTGGGACTCGCTCAAACAGTAGGTGGAGAAAACACTCCGGTGGATTGGTCGCGATTGTCTGAAACACATTTTCTAAGTAAATTTAGTTTATTTAAACCAAAATTTGATATTTAGTGGTCAAAAATTCATCGGGATATTGGAACGGAGTTCCATCTATTCTGGGGGTTGCTAGAAGGATATTGGGACTCGCTTAAAGAGTACGTGGAGAAAACACTCCGGTGGATTGGTCGCGAATGTCTCAAACACATTTTCTAAGTAAATTTAGTTCATTTAAACCAAAATTTGAGATTTATGGGTCAAAAACTCATCGGGATATTGGAACGGAGTTCCATCTATTCTGGGGGTTGCTAGAAGGATATTGAGACTCGCTCAAAGAGTAGGTGGAGAAAACTCTCGGTGGATTGGTTGCGATTGTCTCAAACACATTTTCTAAGTAAATTTTGTTTATTTAAACCTAAATTTGAGATTTAGTAGTCAAAAATTCATCGGGATATTGGAACGGAGTTCCATCTATTCTGGGGGTTGCTAGAAGGATATTGGGACTCGCTCAAAGAGTAGGTGGAGAAACCACTCCGGTGGATTGGTCGCGATTGTCTAAAACACATTTTCTAAGTAAATTTAGTTTATTTAAACCAAAATTTGAGATTTAGTGGTCAAAAATTCATCGGGATATTGGAACGGAGTTCCATCTATTCTTGGGGTTGCTAGAAGGATATTGGGACTCGCTCAAAGAGTACGTGGAGAAAACACTCCGGTGGATTGGTCGCGAATGTCTCAAACACATTTTCTAAGTAAATTTAGTTCATTTAAACCAAAATTTGAGATTTATGGGTCAAAAACTCATCGGGATATTGGAACGGAGTTCGATCTATTCTGGGGGTTGCTAGAAGGATATTGAGACTCGCTCAAAGAGTAGGTGGAGAAAACTCTCGGTGGATTGGTTGCGATTGTCTCAAACACATTTTCTAAGTAAATTTTGTTTATTTAAACCAAAATTTGAGATTTAGTAGTCAAAAATTCCTCGGGATATTGGAACGGAGTTCCATCTATTCTGGGGGTTGCTAGAAGGATATTGGGACTCGCTCAAAGAGTAGGTGGAGAAACCACTCCGGTGGATTGGTCGCGATTGTCTCAAACTCATTTTCTAAGTAAATTTAGTTTATTTAAACCAAAATTTGAGATTTAGTGGTCAAAAATTCATCGGGATATTGGAACGGAGTTCCATCTATTCTCGGGGTTGCTAGAAGGATATTGGGACTCGCTCAAGGAGTACGTGCAGAAAACACTCCGGTGGATTGGTCACGATTGTCTCAAACACATTTTCTAAGTAAATTTAGTTCATTTAAACCAAATTTTGAGATTTATGGGTGAAAAACTCATCGGGATATTGGAACGGAGTTCCATCTATTCTGGGGGTTGCTAGAAGGATATTGAGACTCGCTCAAAGAGTAGGTGCAGAAAACACTCCGGTGGATTGGTTGCGATTGTCTCAAACACATTTTCTAAGTAAATTAAGTTTATCTAAATCAAAATTTGAGATTTAGTGGTCAAAAATTTATCGGGATATTGGAACGGAGTTCCATCTATTCTGGGGGTTGCTAGAAGGATATTGGGACTCGCTCAAAGAGTAGGTGGAGAAAACACTCCGGTGGATTGGTCGCGATTGTCTCAAACACATTTTCTAAGTATATTTAGTTCATTTAAACCAAAATTTAGATTTGGGGGTAAAAAATTCCCTGGGATATTGGAACGGAGTTCCATCTATTCTGGGGGTTGCTAGAAGGATATTGAGACTCGCTCAAAGAGTAGGTGGAGAAAACACTCCGGTGGATTGGTTGCGATTGTCTGAAACACATTTTCTAAGTAAATTTAGTTTATTTAAACCAAAATTTGAGATTTAGTGGTCAAAAATTCATCGGGATATTGGAACGGAGTTCCATCTATTATGGGGGGTTGGTAGAAGGAGATTGGGACTCGCTCAAAGAGTAGGTGGAGAAAGCGATCAGGTGGATTGGTTGCGATTTCCTCAAACACATTTTTTAAGTAAATTTATTTCATTTAAACCAAAATTTTAGATTTGGGGGACAAAAATTTACTGGGATATTGGGACGGAGTTCCATCTATTCTGGGGGTTCCTAGAAGGATATTGGGACTCGCTCAAAGAGTTGGGCGAGAAAGCAATACGGTGGATTCGTCGCGATTGCCTCAAACACGTTTTCTAAGTAAATTTAGTTCATTTAAACTAAAATTTGAGATTTAGGGGTCAAAAATACATGGGGATATTGGAACGGAGTTCCATCTATTATGGGGGGTTGGTAGAAAGAGATTGGGACTCGCTCAAACAGTAGGTGGAGAAAACACTCCGGTGGATTGGTCGCGATTGTCTGAAACACATTTTCTAAGTAAATTTAGTTTATTTAAACCAAAATTTGATATTTAGTGGTCAAAAATTCATCGGGATATTGGAACGGAGTTCCATCTATTCTGGGGGTTGCTAGAAGGATATTGGGACTCGCTTAAAGAGTACGTGGAGAAAACACTCCGGTGGATTGGTCGCGAATGTCTCAAACACATTTTCTAAGTAAATTTAGTTCATTTAAACCAAAATTTGAGATTTATGGGTCAAAAACTCATCGGGATATTGGAACGGAGTTCCATCTATTCTGGGGGTTGCTAGAAGGATATTGAGACTCGCTCAAAGAGTAGGTGGAGAAAACTCTCGGTGGATTGGTTGCGATTGTCTCAAACACATTTTCTAAGTAAATTTTGTTTATTTAAACCTAAATTTGAGATTTAGTAGTCAAAAATTCATCGGGATATTGGAACGGAGTTCCATCTATTCTGGGGGTTGCTAGAAGGATATTGGGACTCGCTCAAAGAGTAGGTGGAGAAACCACTCCGGTGGATTGGTCGCGATTGTCTAAAACACATTTTCTAAGTAAATTTAGTTTATTTAAACCAAAATTTGAGATTTAGTGGTCAAAAATTCATCGGGATATTGGAACGGAGTTCCATCTATTCTTGGGGTTGCTAGAAGGATATTGGGACTCGCTCAAAGAGTACGTGGAGAAAACACTCCGGTGGATTGGTCGCGAATGTCTCAAACACATTTTCTAAGTAAATTTAGTTCATTTAAACCAAAATTTGAGATTTATGGGTCAAAAACTCATCGGGATATTGGAACGGAGTTCGATCTATTCTGGGGGTTGCTAGAAGGATATTGAGACTCGCTCAAAGAGTAGGTGGAGAAAACTCTCGGTGGATTGGTTGCGATTGTCTCAAACACATTTTCTAAGTAAATTTTGTTTATTTAAACCAAAATTTGAGATTTAGTAGTCAAAAATTCCTCGGGATATTGGAACGGAGTTCCATCTATTCTGGGGGTTGCTAGAAGGATATTGGGACTCGCTCAAAGAGTAGGTGGAGAAACCACTCCGGTGGATTGGTCGCGATTGTCTCAAACTCATTTTCTAAGTAAATTTAGTTTATTTAAACCAAAATTTGAGATTTAGTGGTCAAAAATTCATCGGGATATTGGAACGGAGTTCCATCTATTCTCGGGGTTGCTAGAAGGATATTGGGACTCGCTCAAGGAGTACGTGCAGAAAACACTCCGGTGGATTGGTCACGATTGTCTCAAACACATTTTCTAAGTAAATTTAGTTCATTTAAACCAAATTTTGAGATTTATGGGTGAAAAACTCATCGGGATATTGGAACGGAGTTCCATCTATTCTGGGGGTTGCTAGAAGGATATTGAGACTCGCTCAAAGAGTAGGTGCAGAAAACACTCCGGTGGATTGGTTGCGATTGTCTCAAACACATTTTCTAAGTAAATTAAGTTTATCTAAATCAAAATTTGAGATTTAGTGGTCAAAAATTTATCGGGATATTGGAACGGAGTTCCATCTATTCTGGGGGTTGCTAGAAGGATATTGGGACTCGCTCAAAGAGTAGGTGGAGAAAACACTCCGGTGGATTGGTCGCGATTGTCTCAAACACATTTTCTAAGTATATTTAGTTCATTTAAACCAAAATTTAGATTTGGGGGTAAAAAATTCCCTGGGATATTGGAACGGAGTTCCATCTATTCTGGGGGTTGCTAGAAGGATATTGAGACTCGCTCAAAGAGTAGGTGGAGAAAACACTCCGGTGGATTGGTTGCGATTGTCTGAAACACATTTTCTAAGTAAATTTAGTTTATTTAAACCAAAATTTGAGATTTAGTGGTCAAAAATTCATCGGGATATTGGAACGGAGTTCCATCTATTCTGGAGGTTGCTAGAAGCATATTGGGACTCGCCCAAAGAGAAGGTGGAGAAAACACTACGGTGGATTGGTCGCGATTGTTTCAAACACATTTTCTAAGTAAATTTAGTTTATTTAAACCAAAATTTGAGATTTAGTGGTCAAAAATTCATCGGGATATTGGAACGGAGTTCCATCTATTATGGGGGGTTGGTAGAAGGAGATTGGGACTCGCTCAAAGAGTAGGTGGAGAAAGCAATCAGGTGGATTGGTTGCGATTTCCTCAAACACATTTTTCAAGTAAATTTATTTCATTTAAACCAAAATTTTAGATTTGGGGGACAAAAATTTACCGGGATATTGGGACGGAGTTCCATCTATTCTGGGGGTTCCTAGAAGGATATTGGGACTCGCTCAAAGAGTTGGGCGAGAAAGCAATACGGTGGATTCGTCGCGATTGCCTCAAACACGTTTTCTAAGTAAATTTAGTTCATTTAAACTAAAATTTGAGATTTAGGGGTCAAAAATACATGGGGATATTGGAACGGAGTTCCATCTATTATGGGGGGTTGGTAGAAGGAGATTGGGACTCGCTCAAAGAGTAGGTGGAGAAAGCAATCAGGTGGATTGGTTGCGATTTCCTCAAACACATTTTTTAAGTAAATTTATTTCATTTAAACCAAAATTTTAGATTTGGGGGACAAAAATTTACCGGGATATTGGGACGGAGTTCCATCTATTCCGGGGGTTCCTAGAAAGGATATTGGGACTCGCTCAAAGAGTTGGGCGAGAAAGCAATACGGTGGATTCGTCGCGATTGCCTCAAACACGTTTTCTAAGTAAATTTAGTTCATTTAAACTAAAATTTGAGATTTAGGGGTCAAAAATTCATCGGGATATTGGAACGGAGTTCCATCTATTCTGGGGGTTGCTAGATGGATATTGGGACTCGCTCAAAGAGTTGGTGGAAAAAGCAATCTGGTGGATTGGTTGCGATTGCCTCAAACACATTTTCTAAGTAAATTTAGTTCATTTAAACAAAGAATTTAGATATGGGGGTCAAAAATTCACCGGGATATTGGAACGGAGTTCCATCGATTCCAGGGGTTGCTGGAAAGATATTGGGACTAGCTCAAAGAGTTGGGCGAGAAAGCAATCCGGTGGATTGGTTGCGATTGTCTCAAACACATTTTCTAAGTAAATTTAGTTCATTTAAACTTCCGATTTAGGTGTCAAAAATTCAGTAGGACCACGGAATGAGGTTTCATCAACTCTACGGGGTTCCTGGGAGGATATTGGGACTTGGACAATGTGTTATGGTAGAAAAAAGCCCAGTGGATTGGTTATTTTTTCCTCAAATGCATTTTCTAATCCATTTTAGTTAATTAAATAAACCTTTTGCTTTGGGGGTAAAAAATTCATAGGGATATTGGAACAGTGTTCCTTCTATTCCGAGGGTTCCTAGAAAGATATTGGGACTCGCTCAAAGAGTAGGTGGAGAAAACACTCCGGTGGATTGGTCGCGATTGTCTCAAACACATTTTCTAAGTATATTTAGTTCATTTAAACCAAAATTTAGATTTGGGGGTAAAAAATTCCCTGGGATATTGGAACGGAGTTCCATCTATTCTGGGGGTTGCTAGAAGGATATTGAGACTCGCTCAAAGAGTAGGTGGAGAAAACACTCCGGTGGATTGGTTGCGATTGTCTCAAACACATTTTCTAAGTAAATTTAGTTTATTTAAACCAAAATTTGAGATTTAGAGGTCATAAATTCATGGGGATATTGGAACGGAGTTCCATCTATTATGGGGGGTTGGTAGAAGGAGATTGGGACTCGCTCAAAGAGTAAGTGGAGAAAGCAATCAGGTGGATTGGTTGCGATTGCCTCAAACACATTATTTAAGCAAATTTATTTCATTTTAACCAAAATTTTAGATTTGGGGGACAAAAATTTCCCGGGATATTGGGACGGAGTTCCATCTAATCCGGGGGTTCCTAGAAGGATATTGGGACTCGCTCAAAGAGTTGGGCGAGAAAGCAATACGGTGGATTCGTCGCGATTGCCTCAAACACGTTTTTTAAGTAAATTTAGTTCACTTAAACAAAGATTTTAGATATGGGGGTCAAAAATTCACTGGGATATTGGAACGGAGTTCCATCGATTCCGGGGGTTGCTGGAAAGATATTGGGACTGGCTCAAAGA
The DNA here is from genome assembly GCA_035771175.1 of Paratinospora sagittata. Lineage (NCBI taxonomy): Eukaryota > Viridiplantae > Streptophyta > Magnoliopsida > Ranunculales > Menispermaceae > Paratinospora > Paratinospora sagittata. The sequence continues at coordinate 9,717,038 of CM069609.1, read as the reverse complement.
GTTGGGCGAGAAAGCAATCCGGTGGATTGGTCGCGATTGTCTCAAACACATTTTCTAAGTAAATTTAGTTCATTTAAACTTCCGATTTGGGTGTCAAAAATTCAGTAGGACCTCGGAATGAGGTTTCATCGACTCTATGGGGTTCCTGGGAGGATATTGGGACTTGCACAATGTGTTATGGTAGAAAAAAGCCCAGTGGATTGGTTATTTTTTCCTCAAATGCATTTTCTAAGCCATTTTAGTTCATTAAATAAACTTTTTGGTTTGGGGGTCAAAAATTCATCGGGATATTGGAACGGAGTTCCATCTATTCTGGGGGTTGCTAGAAGGATATTGGGACTCGCTCAAAGAGTTGGTGGAGAAAGCACTCCGGCGGATTGGTCGCGATTGTCTCAAACACATTTTTTAAGTAAATTTAGTTCATTTAAACCAAAACTTGAGATTTAGGGATCAAAAATTCCTCGGGATATTGGAACGGAGTTCCATCTATTCTGGGGTTGCTAGAAGGATATTGGGACTCGCTCAAAGAGTAGGTGGAGAAAACACTCCGATGGATTGGTCGCGATTGTCTCAAACACATTTTCTAAGTAAATTTAGTTCATTTAAACGAAAATTTGAGATTTAGGGGTCAAAAATTCATGGGGATATTGGAACGGAGTTCCATCTATTCTGGGGGTTGGAAGAAGGATATTGGGACTCGCTCAAAGAGTTGGTGGAGAAAGCAATCTGGTGGATTGGTCGCGATTGCCTCAAACACATTTTCTAAGTAAATTTAGTTTATTTAAACCAAAATTTGAGATTTAGGGGTCAAAAATTCATCGGGATATTGGAACGAAGTTCCATCTATTCCTGGAGTTCTTAGAAGGATATTGGGATTCGCTCAAACAGTTGGGCGAGAAAGCAATTCAGTGGATTGGTCGGGATTGCCTAAATCGCGTTTTCTAAGTCAATTTAGTTCATATAAACTTCTGATTTGGGTGTCAAAAATTCAGCAGGACCTCGGAATGAGGTTTCATTGACTCTACGGGGTTCCTGGGAGGATATTGCGACTTGCACAATTTGTTATGGCAGAAAAAAGCGCAGTGGATTGGTTATTTTTTCCTGAAACGCATTTTCTAAGCCATTTTAGTTCATTAAATAAACCTTTTGGTTTTGGGGGTAATAAATTCATGGGGATATTGCAACAGAGTTCCATCTATTCCACGGGTTCCTAGAAGGATATTGGGACTCGCTAAAAGAGTAAGTGGAGAAAGCAATTTGGTGGATTGGTCGCGATTGCTTCAAACACATTTCAAAGTAAATTTAGTTCATTTAAACCAAAATTTGAGCTTTATGGGTCAAAAATTCATCGGGAAAATTGAACGGAGTTCCATATATTCTTGTGGTTGCTAGAAGGATATTGGTACTCGCTCAAGGAGTTGTTGGAAAAAGCAATCTGGTGGATTGGTCGCGATTGCCTCAAACACATTTTCTAAGTAAATTTAGTTCATTTAAACCAAAATTTGAGATTTAGGGGCCAAAAATTCATCGGGATATTGGAACGGAGTTCCATCTATTATGGGGGATTGGTAGAAGGGGATTGGGACTCGCTCAAAGAGTAGGTGGACAAAGCAATCAGGTAGATTGGTTGTGATTGCCTCAAACACATTTTTTAAGTAAATTTATTTCATTTAAACCAAAATTTTAGATTTGGGGGACAAAAATTTACCGGGATATTGGGACGGAGTTCCATCTATTCCGGGGGTTCCTAGAAGGATATCGGGACTCGCTCAAAGAGTTGGGCGAGAAAGCAATACGGTGGATTCGTCGCGGTTGCCTCAAACACGTTTTCTAAGTAAATTTAGTTCATTTAAACTAAATTTTGAGATTTTGGGGTCAAAAATTCATGGGGATATTGGAACGTAGTTCGATCTATTATGGGGAGTGGGTAGAAGGATATTGGGACTCGCTCAAGGAGTTGGTGGAAAAAGCAATCCGGTGGATTGGTCGCGATTGTCAAACACATTTTCTAAGTAAATTTATTTCATTTAAACCAAGATTTTAGATTTGAAGGTCAAAAGTTCACTGGGATATTGGAACGGAGTTCCATCTATTCCGGGGGTTCCTAGAAGGATATTGAGACTCGCTCAAAGAGTTGGTGGAGAAAGCAATCTGGTGGATTGGTCGCGATTGCCTCAAACACATTTTCTAAGTAAATTTAGTTTATTTAAACCAAAATTTGAGATTTAGTGGTCAAAAATTCATCGGGATATTGGAACGGAGTTCCATCTATTCTGGGGGTTGCGAGAAGGATATTGAGACTCGCTCAAAGAGTTGGTGGAGAAAGCACTCCAGTGGATTGGTCGCGATTGTCTCAAACACATTTTTTAAGTAAATTTAGTTCATTTAAACCAAAATTTGAGATTTAGGGGTCAAAAATTCATCGTGATATTGGAACGAAGTTCCATCTATTCTTGGAGTTCTTAGAAGGATATTGGGATTCGCTCAAAGAGTTGGGCGAGAAAGCAATCCAGTGGATTGGTTGGGATTTGCTAAATTGCGTTTTCTAAGTCAATTTAGTTCATATAAACTTCTGATTTGGGTGTCAAAAATTCAGCAGGACCTCGGAATGAGGTTTCATTGACTCTACGGGGTTCCTGGGAGGAAATTGCGACTTGCACAATGTGTTATGGCAGAAAAAAGCGCAGTGGATTGGTTATTTTTTCCTGAAACGCATTTTCTATGCCATTTTGGTTTGGGGGGTCAAAAATTCATCGGGATATTGCAACAGAGTTCCATCTATTCCAAGGGTTCCTAGAAGGATATTGAGACTCGCTCAAAGAGTAAGTGGAGAAAGTAATCCGGTGGATTGGTCGCGATTGCTTCAAACACATTTCAAAGTAAATTTAGTTCATTTAAACCAAAATTTGAGATTTATGGGTCAAAAATTCATCGGGATATTTGAACGGAGTTCCATATATTCTTGGGGTTGCTCGAAGGATATTGGGACTCGCTCAAGGAGTTGTTGGAAAAAGCAATCTGGTGGATTGGTCGCGATTGCCTCAATCACATTTTCTAAGTAAATTTAGTTCATTTAAACCAAAATTTGAGATTTAGGGGTCAAAAATTCATCGGGATATTGGAATGGAGTTCCATCTATTATGGGGGGTTGGTAGAAGGAGATTGGGACTCGCTCAAAGAGTAGGTGGATAAAGCAATCAGGTGGATTGGTTGCGATTGCCTCAAACACATTTTTTAAGTAAATTTATTTCATTTAAACCAAAATTTTAGATTTGGGGGACAAAAATTTACCGGGATATTGGGACGGAGTTCCATCTATTTTGGGGGTTCCTAGAAGGATATCGGGACTCGCTCAAAGAGTTGGGCGAGAAAGCAATACGGTGGATTCGTCGCGGTTGCCTCAAACACGTTTTCTAAGTAAATTTAGTTCATTTAAACTAAAATTTGAGATTTTGGGGTCAAAAATTCATGGGGATATTGGAACGGAGTTCCATCTATTATGGGGGGTTGGTAGAAGGATATTGGGACTCGCTCAAGGAGTTGGTGGAAAAAGCAATCCGGTGGATTGGTCGCGATTGTCAAACACATTTTCAAAGTAAATTTATTTCATTTAAACCAAGATTTTAGATTTGAAGGTCAAAAGTTCACCGGGATATTGGAGCGGAGTTCCATCTATTCCGGGGGTTCCTAGAAGGATATTGGGACTTGCTCAAAGAGTTGGTGGAAAAAGCAATCTGGTGGATTGGTCGCGATTGCCTCAAACACATTTTCTAAGTAAATTTAGTTTATTTAAACCAAAATTTGAGATTTAGTGGTCAAAAATTCATCGTCATATTGGAACGGAGTTCCATCTATTTTGGGGGTTGCTAGAAGGATATTGGGACTCGCTCAAAGAGTTGGTGGAGAAAGCACTCCAGTGGATTGGTCGTGATTGTCTCAAACACATTTTTTAAGTAAATTTAGTTCATTTAAACCAAAATTTGAGATTTAGGGGTCAAAAATTCATCGTGATATTGGAACGAAGTTCCATCTATTCCTGGAGTTCTTAGAAGGATATTGGGATTCGCTCAAAGAGTTGGGCGAGAAAGCAATCCAGTGGATTGGTTGGAATTGCCTAAATCGCGTTTTCTAAGTCAATTTAGTTCATATAAACTTCTGATTTGGGTGTCAAAAATTCAGCAGGACCTCAGAATGAGGTTCATTGACTCAACGGGGTTCCTGGGAGGATATTGCGACTTGCACAATGTGTTATGGCAGAAAAAAGCGCAGTGGATTGGTTATTTTTTCCTGAAACGCATTTTCTAAGCCATTTTAGTTCATTAAATAAACCTTTTGGTTTGGGGGGTCAAAAATTCATCGGGATATTGCAACAGAGTTCCATCTATTCCAAGGGTTCCTAGAAGGATATTGAGACTCGCTCAAAGAGTAAGTGGAGAAAGCAATCCGGTGGATTGGTCGCGATTGCTTCAAACACATTTCAAAGTAAATTTAGTTCATTTAAACCAAAATTTGAGATTTATGGGTCAAAAATTCATCGGGATATTTGAATGGAGTTCCATCTATTCTCGGGGTTGCTAGAAGGATATTGGGACTCGCTCAAGGAGTTGTTGGAAAAAGCAATCTGGTGGATTGGTTACGATTGCCACATATACATTTTCTAAGTAAATTTAGTTCATTTAAACCAAAATTTGAGATTTAGGGGTCAAAAATTCCTCGGGATATTGGAACGGAGTTCCATCTATTCTGGGGTTGCTAGAAGGATATTGGGACTCGCTCAAAGAGTAGGTGGAGAAAACACTACGGTGGATTGGTCGCGATTGTCTCAAACACATTTTTTAAGTAAATTTAGTTCATTTAAACGAAAATTTCAGATTTAGGGGTCAAAAATACATGGGGATATTGGAACGGAGTTCCATCTATTCTTGGGGTTGCAAGAAGGATATTGGGAATCGCTCAAAGAGTTGGTGGAGAAAGCAATCTGGTGGATTGGTCGCGATTGCCTCAAACACATTTTCTAAGTAAATTTAGTCTATTTAAACCAAAATTTGAGATTTAGTGGTCAAAAGTTCATCGGGATATTGGAACGGAGTTCCATCTATTCTGGGGGTTGCTAGAAGGATATTGGGACTCGCTCAAAGAGTTGGTGGAGAAAGCACTCCAGTGGATTGGTCGCGATTGTCTCAAACACATTTTTTTAAGTAAATTTAGTTCATTTAAACCAAAATTTGAGATTTAGGGGTCAAAAATTCATCGTGATATTGGAACGAAGTTCCATCTATTCCTGGAGTTCTTAGAAGGATATTGGGATTCGCTCAAAGAGTTGGGCGAGAACGCAATCCTGTGGATTGGTTGGGATTGCCCAAATCGCGTTTTCCAAGTCAATTTAGTTCATATAAACTTCTGATTTGGGTGTCAAAAATTCAGCAGGACCTCGGAATGAGGTTTCATTGACTCTACGGGGTTTCTGGGAGGATATTGCGACTTGCACAATGTGTTATGGCAGAAAAAAGCCCAGTGGATTGGTGATTTTTTCCTTAATCGCATTTTCTAAGCCATTTTAGTTCATTAAATAAACCTTTTGGTTTGGGGGGTCAAAAATTCATCGGGATATTGCAACAGAGTTCCATCTATTCCACGGGTTCCTAGAAGGATATTGGGACTCGCTTAAAGAGTAAGTGGAGAAAGCAATCCGGTGGATTGGTCGCGATTGCCTCAAACACATTTTCAGAGTAAATTTAGTTCATTTAAACCAAAATTTCAGATTTATGGGTCAAAAATTCATCGGGATATTTGAACGGAGTTCTATCTATTCTCGGGGTTGCTAGAAGGATATTGGGACTCGCTCAAGGAGTTGTTGGAAAAAGCAATCTGGTGGATTGGTTACGATTGCCACATATACATTTTCTAAGTAAATTTAGTTCATTTAAACCAAAATTTGAGATTTAGGGGTCAAAAATTCCTCGGGATATTGGAACGGAGTTCCATCTATTCTGGGGTTGCTAGAAGGATATTGGGACTCGCTCAAAGAGTAGGTGGACAAAACACTCCGGTGGATTGGTCACGATTGTCTCAAACACATTTTTTAAGTAAATTTAGTTCATTTAAACGAAAATTTCAGATTTAGGGGTCAAAAATTCATGGGGATATTGGAACGGAGCTCCATCTATTCTGGGGGTTGCAAGAAGGATATTGGGAATCGCTCAAAGAGTTGGTGGAGAAAGCAATCTGGTGGATTGGTCGCGATTGCCTCAAACACATTTTCTAAGTAAATTTAGTCTATTTAAACCAAAATTTGAGATTTAGTGGTCAAAAGTTCATCGGGATATTGGAACGGAGTTCCATCTATTCTGGGGGTTGCTAGAAGGATATTGGGACTCGCTCAAAGAGTTGGTGGAGAAAGCACTCCAGTGGATTGGTCGCGATTGTCTCAAACACATTTTTTTAAGTAAATTTAGTTCATTTAAACCAAAATTTGAGATTTAGGGGTCAAAAATTCATCGTGATATTGGAACGAAGTTCCATCTATTCCTGGAGTTCTTAGAAGGATATTGGGATTCGCTCAAAGAGTTGGGCGAGAACGCAATCCTGTGGATTGGTTGGGATTGCCCAAATCGCGTTTTCCAAGTCAATTTAGTTCATATAAACTTCTGATTTGGGTGTCAAAAATTCAGCAGGACCTCGGAATGAGGTTTCATTGACTCTACGGGGTTCCTGGGAGGATATTGCGACTTGCACAATGTGATATGGCAGAAAAAAGCCCAGTGGATTGGTGATTTTTTCCTTAATCGCATTTTCTAAGCCATTTTAGTTCATTAAATAAACCTTTTGGTTTTGGGGGTCAAAAATTCATCGGGATATTGCAACAGAGTTCCATCTATTCCACGGGTTCCTAGAAGGATATTGGGACTCGCTTAAAGAGTAAGTGGAGAAAGCAATCCGGTGGATTGGTCGCGATTGCTTCAAACACATTTTCAAAGTAAATTTAGTTCATTTAAACCAAAATTTGAGATTTATGGGTCAAAAATTCATCGGGATATTTGAACGGAGTTCCATCTATTCTCGGGGTTGCTAGAAGGATATTGGGACTCGCTCAAGGACTTGTTGGAAAAAGCAATCTGGTGGATTGGTCGCGATTGCCTCAAACACATTTTCTAAGTACTTTTAGTTCATTTAAACCAAAATTTGAGATTTAGGGGTCAAAAATTCATCGGGATATTGGAACGGAGTTCCATCTATTATGGGGGGTTGGTAGAAGGAGATTGGGACTCCCTCAAAGAGTAGGTGGAGAAAGCAATCAGGTGGATTGGTTGCGATTGCCTCAAACACATTTTTTAAGTAAATTTATTTCATTTAAACCAAAATTTTAGATTTGGGGGACAAAAATTTATCGGGATATTGGGACGGAGTTCCATCTATTCCGGGGGTTCCTAGAAGGATATCGGGAATCGCTCAATGAGTTGGGCGAGAAAGCAATACGGTGGATTCGTGGCGGTTGCCTCAAACACGTTTTCTAAGTAAATTTAGTTCATTTAAACTAAAATTTGAGATTTTGGGGTCGAAAATTCATGGGGATATTGGAACGGAGTTCCATCTATTATGGGGGGTTGGTAGAAGGATATTGGGACTCGCTCAAGGAGTTGGTGGAAAAAGCAATCCGTTGGATTGGTCGCGATTGTCAAACACATTTTCTAAGTAAATTTATTTCATTTATACCAAGATTTTCGATTTGAAGGTCAAAAGTTCACCGGGATATTGGAACGGAGTTCTATCTATTCCGGGGGTTCCTAGAAGGATATTGGGACTCGCTCAAAGAGTTGGTGGAGAAAGCAATCTGGTGGATTGGTCGCGATTGCCTCAAACACATTTTCTAAGTAAATTTAGTTTATTTAAACCAAAATTTGAGATTTAGTGGTCAAAAATTCATCGGGATATTGGAACGGAGTTCCATCTATTCTGGGTGTCGCTAAAAGGATATTGGGACTCGCTCAAAGAGTTGGTAGAGAAAGCACTCCAGTGGATTGGTCGCAATTGTCTCAAACACATTTTTTAAGTAAATTTAGTTCATTTAAACCAAAATTTGAGATTTAGGCGTCAAAAATTCATCGTGATATTGGAACGAAGTTCCATCAATTCTTGGAGTTCTTAGAAGGATATTGGGATTCGCTCAAAGAGTTGGGCGAGAAAGCAATCCAGTGGATTGGTTGGGATTGCCTAAATCGCGTTTTCCAAGTCTATTTAGTTCATATAAACTTCTGATTTGGGTGTCAAAAATTCAGCAGGACCTCGGAATGAGGTTTCATTGACTCTACGGGGTTCCTGGGAGGATATTGCGACTTGCACAATGTGTTTTGGCAGAAAAAAGCGCAGTGGATTGGTGATTTTTTCCTGAAACGCATTTTCTAAGCCATTTTAGTTCATTAAATAAACCTTTTGGTTTGGGGGGTCAAAAATTCATCGGGATATTGCAACAGAGTTCCATCTATTCCACGGGTTCCTAGAAGGATATTGGGACTCGCTTAAAGAGTAAGTGGAGAAAGCAATTTGGTGGATTGGTCGCGATTGCTTCAAACACATTTCAAAGTAAATTTATTTCATTTAAACCAAAATTTTAGATTTGGGGGACAAAAATTTATCGGGATATTGGGACGGAGTTCCATCTATTCCGGGGGTTCCTAGAAGGATATCGGGAATCGCTCAATGAGTTGGGCGAGAAAGCAATACGGTGGATTCGTCGTGGTTGCCTCAAACACGTTTTCTAAGTAAATTTAGTTCATTTAAACTAAAATTTGAGATTTTGGGGTCGAAAATTCATGGGGATATTGGAACGGAGTTCCATCTATTATGGGGGGTTGGTAGAAGGATATTGGGACTCGCTCAAGGAGTTGGTGGAAAAAGCAATCCGTTGGATTGGTTGCGATTGTCAAACACATTTTCTAAGTAAATTTATTTCATTTATACCAAGATTTTCGATTTGAAGGTCAAAAGTTCACCGGGATATTGGAACGGAGTTCTATCTATTCCGGGGGTTCCTAGAAGGATATTGGGACTCGCTCAAAGAGTTGGTGGAGAAAGCAATCTGGTGGATTGGTCGCGATTGCCTCAAACACATTTTCTAAGTAAATTTAGTTTATTTAAACCAAAATTTGAGATTTAGTGGTCAAAAATTCATCGGGATATTGGAACGGAGTTCCATCTATTCTGGGGGTCTCTAAAAGGATATTGGGACTCGCTCAAAGAGTTGGTAGAGAAAGCACTCCAGTGGATTGGTCGCAATTGTCTCAAACACATTTTTTAAGTAAATTTAGTTCATTTAAACCAAAATTTGAGATTTAGGGGTCAAAAATTCATCGTGATATTGGAACGAAGTTCCATCAATTCCTGGAGTTCTTAGAAGGATATTGGGATTCGCTCAAAGAGTTGGGCGAGAAAGCAATCCAGTGGATTGGTTGGGATTGCCTAAATCGCGTTTTCCAAGTCTATTTAGTTCATATAAACTTCTGATTTGGGTGTCAAAAATTCAGCAGGACCTCGGAATGAGGTTTCATTGACTCTACGGGGTTCCTGGGAGGATATTGCGACTTGCACAATGTGTTTTGGCAGAAAAAAGCGCAGCGGATTGGTGATTTTTTCCTGAAACGCATTTTCTAAGCCATTTTAGTTCATTAAATAAACCTTTTGGTTTGGGGGTTCAAAAATTCATCGGGATATTGCAACAGAGTTCCATCTATTCCACGGGTTCCTAGAAGGATATTGGGACTCGCTTAAAGAGTAAGTGGAGAAAGCAATTTGGTGGATTGGTCGCGATTGCTTCAAACACATTTCAAAGTAAATTTTGTTCATTTAAACCAAAATTTGAGATTTATGGGTCAAAAATTCATCGGGATATTTGAACGGAGTTCCATATATTCTTGGGGTTGCTAGAAGGATATTGGGACTCGCTTAAGGAGTTGTTGGAAAAAGCAATCTGGTGGATTGGTGGCGATTGCCTCAAACACATTTTCTAAGTAAATTTAGTTCATTTAAACCAAAATTTGAGATTTAGGGGTCAAAAATTCATCGGGATATTGGAACGGAGTTCCATCTATTATGGGGGGTTGGTAGAAGGAGATTGGGACTCGCTCAAAGAGTAGGTGGAGAAAGCAATCAGGTGGATTGGCTGCGATTGCCTCAAACACATTTATTAAGTAAATTTATTTCATTTTAACCAAAATTTTTGATTTGGGGGACAAATTTACCGGGATATTGGGACGGTGTTCCATCTATTCCGGGGGTTCCTAGAAGGATATCGGGACTCGCTCAAAGAGTTGGGCGAGAAAGCAATACGTTGGATTCGTCGCAGTTGCCTCAAACACGTTTTCTAAGTAAATTTAGTTCATTTCAACTGAAATTTGTGATTTTGGGGTCAAAAATTCATGGGGATATTGGAACGGAGTTCCATCTATTATGGGGGGTTCGTAGAAGGATATTGGGACTCGCTCAAGGAGTTGGTGGAAAAAGCAATCCGGTGGATTGGTCGCGATTGTCAAACACATTTTCAAAGTAAATTTATTTCATTTAAACCAAGATTTTAGATTTGAAGGTCAAAAGTTCACCGGGATATTGGAACGGAGTTCCATCTATTTCGGAGGTTCCTAGAAGGATATTGGGACTCGCTCAAAGAGTTGGTGGAGAAAGCAATCTGGTGGATTGGTCGCGATTGCCTCAAACACATTTTCTAAGTAAATTTAGTTTATTTAAACCAAAATTTGAGATTTAGTGGTCAAAAATTCATCGGGATATTGGAACGGAGTTCCATCTATTCTGGGTGTCGCTAAAAGGATATTGGGACTCGCTCAAAGAGTTGGTAGAGAAAGCACTCCAGTGGATTGGTCGCAATTGTCTCAAACACATTTTTTAAGTAAATTTAGTTCATTTAAACCAAAATTTGAGATTTAGGGGTCAAAAATTCATCGTGATATTGGAACGAAGTTCCATCAATTCTTGGAGTTCTTAGAAGGATATTGGGATTCGCTCAAAGAGTTGGGCGAGAAAGCAATCCAGTGGATTGGTTGGGATTGCCTAAATCGCGTTTTCCAAGTCTATTTAGTTCATATAAACTTCTGATTTGGGTGTCAAAAATTCAGCAGGACCTCGGAATGAGGTTTCATTGACTCTACGGGGTTCCTGGGAGGATATTGCGACTTGCACAATGTGTTTTGGCAGAAAAAAGCGCAGTGGATTGGTGATTTTTTCCTGAAACGCATTTTCTAAGCCATTTTAGTTCATTAAATAAACCTTTTGGTTTGGGGGGGTCAAAAATTCATCGGGATATTGCAACAGAGTTCCATCTATTCCACGGGTTCCTAGAAGGATATTGGGACTCGCTTAAAGAGTAAGTGGAGAAAGCAATTTGGTGGATTGGTCGCGATTGCTTCAAACACATTTCAAAGTAAATTTATTTCATTTAAACCAAAATTTTAGATTTGGGGGACAAAAATTTATCGGGATATTGGGACGGAGTTCCATCTATTCCGGGGGTTCCTAGAAGGATATCGGGAATCGCTCAATGAGTTGGGCGAGAAAGCAATACGGTGGATTCGTCGTGGTTGCCTCAAACACGTTTTCTAAATAAATTTAGTTCATTTAAACTAAAATTTGAGATTTTGGGGTCGAAAATTCATGGGGATATTGGAACGGAGTTCCATCTATTATGGGGGGTTGGTAGAAGGATATTGGGACTCGCTCAAGGAGTTGGTGGAAAAAGCAATCCGTTGGATTGGTTGCGATTGTCAAACACATTTTCTAAGTAAATTTATTTCATTTATACCAAGATTTTCGATTTGAAGGTCAAAAGTTCACCGGGATATTGGAACGGAGTTCTATCTATTCCGGGGGTTCCTAGAAGGATATTGGGACTCGCTCAAAGAGTTGGTGGAGAAAGCAATCTGGTGGATTGGTCGCGATTGCCTCAAACACATTTTCTAAGTAAATTTAGTTTATTTAAACCAAAATTTGAGATTTAGTGGTCAAAAATTCATCGGGATATTGGAACGGAGTTCCATCTATTCTGGGGGTCGCTAAAAGGATATTGGGACTCGCTCAAAGAGTTGGTAGAGAAAGCACTCCAGTGGATTGGTCGCAATTGTCTCAAACACATTTTTTAAGTAAATTTAGTTCATTTAAACCAAAATTTGAGATTTAGGGGTCAAAAATTCATCGTGATATTGGAACGAAGTTCCATCAATTCCTGGAGTTCTTAGAAGGATATTGGGATTCGCTCAAAGAGTTGGGCGAGAAAGCAATCCAGTGGATTGGTTGGGATTGCCTAAATCGCGTTTTCCAAGTCTATTTAGTTCATATAAACTTCTGATTTGGGTGTCAAAAATTCAGCAGGACCTCGGAATGAGGTTTCATTGACTCTACGGGGTTCCTGGGAGGATATTGCGACTTGCACAATGTGTTTTGGCAGAAAAAAGCGCAGCGGATTGGTGATTTTTTCCTGAAACGCATTTTCTAAGCCATTTTAGTTCATTATATAAACCTTTTGGTTTGGGGGTTCAAAAATTCATCGGGATATTGCAACAGAGTTCCATCTATTCCACGGGTTCCTAGAAGGATATTGGGACTCGCTTAAAGAGTAAGTGGAGAAAGCAATTTGGTGGATTGGTCGCGATTGCTTCAAACACATTTCAAAGTAAATTTTGTTCATTTAAACCAAAATTTGAGATTTATGGGTCAAAAATTCATCGGGATATTTGAACGGAGTTCCATATATTCTTGGGGTTGCTAGAAGGATATTGGGACTCGCTTAAGGAGTTGTTGGAAAAAGCAATCTGGTGGATTGGTGGCGATTGCCTCAAACACATTTTCTAAGTAAATTTAGTTCATTTAAACCAAAATTTGAGATTTAGGGGTCAAAAATTCATCGGGATATTGGAACGGAGTTCCATCTATTATGGGGGGTTGGTAGAAGGAGATTGGGACTCGCTCAAAGAGTAGGTGGAGAAAGCAATCAGGTGGATTGGCTGCGATTGCCTCAAACACATTTATTAAGTAAATTTATTTCATTTTAACCAAAATTTTTGATTTGGGGGACAAATTTACCGGGATATTGGGACGGTGTTCCATCTATTCCGGGGGTTCCTAGAAGGATATCGGGACTCGCTCAAAGAGTTGGGCGAGAAAGCAATACGTTGGATTCGTCGCAGTTGCCTCAAACACGTTTTCTAAGTAAATTTAGTTCATTTCAACTGAAATTTGTGATTTTGGGGTCAAAAATTCATGGGGATATTGGAACGGAGTTCCATCTATTATGGGGGGTTCTTAGAAGGATATTGGGACTCGCTCAAGGAGTTGGTGGAAAAAGCAATCCGGTGGATTGGTCGCGATTGTCAAACACATTTTCAAAGTAAATTTATTTCATTTAAACCAAGATTTTAGATTTGAAGGTCAAAAGTTCACCGGGATATTGGAACGGAGTTCCATCTATTTCGGAGGTTCCTAGAAGGATATTGGGACTCGCTCAAAGAGTTGGTGGAGAAAGCAATCTGGTGGATTGGTCGCGATTGCCTCAAACACATTTTCTAAGTAAATTTAGTTTATTTAAACCAAAATTTGAGATTTAGTGGTCAAAAATTCATCGGGATATTGGAACGGAGTTCCATCTATTATGGGGGTTGCTAAAAGGATATTGGGACTCGCTCAAAGAGTTGGTAGAGAAAGCACTCCAGTGGATTGGTCGCGATTGTCTCAAACACATTTTTTTAAGTAAATTTAGTTCATTTAAACCAAAATTTGAGATTTAGGGGTCAAAAATTCATCGTGATATTGGAACGAAGTTCCATCAATTCCTGGAGTTCTTAGAAGGATATTGGGATTCGCTCAAAGAGTTGGGCGAGAAAGCAATCCAGTGGATTGGTTGGGATTGCCTAAATCGCGTTTTCCAAGTCTATTTAGTTCATATAAACTTTTGATTTGGGTGTCAAAAATTCAGCAGGACCTAAATAGGTTTCATTGACTCTACGGGGTTCCTGGGAGGATATTGCGACTTGCACAATGTGTTATGGCAGAAAAAAGCCCAGTGGATTGGTGATTTTTTCCTGAAACGCATTTTCTAAGCCATTTTAGTTCATTAAATAAACCTTTTGGTTTGGGGGGGTCAAAAATTCATCGGGATATTGCAACAGAGTTCCATCTATTCCACGAGTTCCTAGAAGGATATTGGGACTCGCTTAAAGAGTAAGTGGAGAAAGCAATTTGGTGGATTGGTCGCGATTGCTTCAAACACATTTCAAAGTAAATTTAGTTCATTTAAACCAAAATTTGAGATTTATGGGTCAAAAATTCATCGGGATATTTGAACGGAGTTCCATATATTCTTGGGGTTGCTAGAAGGATATTGGGACTCGCTTAAGGAGTTGTTGGAAAAAGCAATCTGGTGGATTGGTCGCGATTGCCTCAAACACATTTTCTAAGTAAATTTAGTTCATTTAAACCAAAATTTGAGATTTAGGGTCAAAAATTCATCGGGATATTGGAACGGAGTTCCATCTATTATGGGGGGTTGGTAGAAGGAGATTGGGACTCGCTCAAAGAGTAGGTGGAGAAAGCAATCAGGTGGATTGGCTGCGATTGCCTCAAACACATTTATTAAGTAAATTTATTTCATTTAAACCAAATTTTAGATTTGGGGGACAAAAATTTACCGGGATATTGGGACGGTGTTCCATCTATTCCGGGGGTTCCTAGAAGGATATCGGGACTCGCTCAAAGAGTTGGGCGAGAAAGCAATACGGTGGATTCGTCGCGGTTGCCTCAAACACGTTTTCTAAGTAAATTTAGTTCATTTCAACTAAAATTTGTGATTTTGGGGTCAAAAATTCATGGGGATATTGGAACGGAGTTCCATCTATTATGGGGGGTTCGTAGAAGGATATTGGGACTCGCTCAAGGAGTTGGTGGAAAAAGCAATCCGGTGGATTGGTCGCGATTGTCGAACATATTTTCTAAGTAAATTTATTTCATTTAAACCAAGATTTTAGATTTGAAGGTCAAAAGTTCACCGGGATATTGGAACGGAGTTCCATCTATTTCGGGGGTTCCTAGAAGGATATTGGGACTCGCTTAAAGAGTTGGTGGAGAAAGCAATCTGGTGGATTGGTCGCGATTGTCTCAAACACATTTTTTAAGTAAATTTAGTTCATTTAAACCAAATTTGAGATTTAGGGGTCAAAAATTCATCGTGATATTGGAACGAAGTTCCATCTATTCCTGGAGTTCTTAGAAGGATATTGGGATTCGCTCAAAGAGTTGGGCGAGAAAGCAATCCAGTGGATTGGTTGGGATTGCCTAAATCGCGTTTTCCAAGTCAATTTAGTTCATATAAACTGCTGATTTGGGTGTCAAAAATTCAGCAGGACCTCGGAATGAGGTTTCATTGACTCTACGGGGTTCCTGGGAGGATATTGCGACTTGCACAATGTGCTATGGCAGAAAAAAGCCCAGTGGATTGGTGATTTTTTCCTTAATCGCATTCTCTAAGCCATTTTAGTTCATTAAATAAACCTTTTCGTTTGCGGGGTCAAAAATTCATCGGGATATTGCAACAGAGTTCCATCTATTCCACGGGTTCCTAGAAGGATATTGGGACTCGCTTAAAGAGTAAGTGGAGAAAGCAATCCGGTGGATTGGTCGCGATTGCCTCAAACACATTTTCAAAGTAAATTTAGTTCATTTAAACCAAAATTTGAGATTTATGGGTCAAAAATTCATCGGGTTATTTGAACGGAGTTCCATCTATTCTCGGGGTTGCTAGAAGGATATTGGGACTCGCTCAAGGAGTTGTTGGAAAAAGCAATCTGGTGGATTGGTTACGATAGCCACATATACATTTTCTAAGTAATTTAGTTCATTTAAACCAAAATTTGAGATTTAGGGGTCAAAAATTCCTCGGGATATTGGAACGGAGTTCCATCTATTCTGGGGTTGCTAGAAGGATATTGGGACTCGCTCAAAGAGTAGGTGGAGAAAACACTACGGTGGATTGGTCGCGATTGTCTCAAACACATTTTTTAAGTAAATTTAGTTCATTTAAACGAAAATTTCAGATTTAGGGGTCAAAAATACATGGGGATATTGGAACGGAGTTCCATCTATTCTTGGGGTTGCAAGAAGGATATTGGGAATCGCTCAAAGAGTTGGTGGAGAAAGCAATCTGGTGGATTGGTCGCGATTGCCTCAAACACATTTTCTAAGTAAATTTAGTCTATTTAAACCAAAATTTGAGATTTAGTGGTCAAAAATTCATCGGGATATTGGAACGGAGTTCCATCTATTCTGGGGGTTGCTAGAAGGATATTGGGACTCGCTCAAAGAGTTGGTGGAGAAAGCACTCCAGTGGATTGGTCGCGATTGTCTCAAACACATTTTTTTAAGTAAATTTAGTTCATTTAAACCAAAATTTGAGATTTAGGGGTCAAAAATTCATCGTGATATTGGAACGAAGTTCCATCTATTCCTGGAGTTCTTAGAAGGATTTTGGGATTCGATCAAAGAGTTGGGCGAGAACGCAATCCAGTGGATTGGTTGGGATTGCCTAAATCGCATTTTCCAAGTCAATTTAGTTCATATAAACTTCTGATTTGGGTGTCAAAAATTCAGCAGGACCTCGGAATGAGGTTTCATTGACTCTACGGGGTTCCTGGGAGGATATTGCGACTTGCACAATGTGTTATGGCAGAAAAAAGCCCAGTGGATTGGTGATTTTTTCCTTAATCGCATTTTCTAAGCCATTTTAGTTCATTAAATAAACCTTTTGGTTTGGGGGGTCAAAAATTCATCGGGATATTGCAACAGAGTTCCATCTATTCCACGGGTTCGTAGAAGGATATTGGGACTCGCTTAAAGAGTAAGTGGAGAAAGCAATCCGGTGGATTGGTCGCGATTGCTTTAAACACATTTTCAAAGTAAATTTAGTTCATTTAAACCAAAATTTGAGATTTATGGGTCAAAAATTCATCGGGATATTTGAACGGAGTTCCATCTATTCTCGGGGTTGCTAGAAGGATATTGGGACTCGCTCAAGGAGTTGTTGGAAAAAGCAATCTGGTGGATTGGTTACGATTGCCACATATACATTTTCTAAGTAAATTTAGTTCATTTAAACCAAAATTTGAGATTTAGGGGTCAAAAATTCCTCGGGATATTGGAACGGAGTTCCATCTATTCCTGGAGTTCTTAGAAGGATATTGGGATTCGCTCAAAGAGTTGGGCGAGAACGCAATCCTGTGGATTGGTAGGGATTGCCTAAATCGCGTTTTCCAAGTCAATTTAGTTCATATAAACTTCTGATTTGGGTGTCAAAAATTCAGCAGGACCTCGGAATGAGGTTTCATTGACTCTACGGGGTTCCTGGGAGGATATTGCGACTTGCACAATGTGTTATGGCAGAAAAAAGCCCAGTGGATTGGTGATTTTTTCCTTAATCGCATTTTCTAAGCCATTTTAGTTCATTAAATAAACCTTTTGGTTTCGGGGGTCAAAAATTCATCGGGATATTGCAACAGAGTTCCATCTATTCCACGGGTTCCTAGAAGGATATTGGGACTCGCTTAAAGAGTAAGTGGAGAAAGCAATCCGGTGGATTGGTCGCGATTGCTTCAAACACATTTTCAAAGTAAATTTAGTTCATTTAAACCAAAATTTGAGATTTATGGGCCAAAAATTCATCGGGATATTTGAACGGAGTTCCATCTATTCTCGGGGTTGCTAGAAGGATATTGGGACTCGCTCAAGGACTTGTTGGAAAAAGCAATCTGGTGGATTGGTCGCGATTGCCTCAAACACATTTTCTAAGTACTTTTAGTTCATTTAAACCAAAATTTGAGATTTAGGGGTCAAAAATTCATCGGGATATTGGAACGGAGTTCCATCTATTATGGGGGGTTGGTAGAAGGAGATTGGGACTCCCTCAAAGAGTAGGTGGAGAAAGCAATCAGGTGGATTGGTTGCGATTGCCTCAAACACATTTTTTAAGTAAATTTATTTCATTTAAACCAAAATTTTAGATTTGGGGGACAAAAATTTATCGGGATATTGGGACGGAGTTCCATCTATTCCGGGGGTTCCTAGAAGGATATCGGGAATCGCTCAATGAGTTGGGCGAGAAAGCAATACGGTGGATTCGTGGCGGTTGCCTCAAACACGTTTTCTAAGTAAATTTAGTTCATTTAAACTAAAATTTGAGATTTTGGGGTCGAAAATTCATGGGGATATTGGAACGGAGTTCCATCTATTATGGGGGGTTGGTAGAAGGATATTGGGACTCGCTCAAGGAGTTGGTGGAAAAAGCAATCCGTTGGATTGGTCGCGATTGTCAAACACATTTTCTAAGTAAATTTATTTCATTTATACCAAGATTTTCGATTTGAAGGTCAAAAGTTCACCGGGATATTGGAACGGAGTTCTATCTATTCCGGGGGTTCCTAGAAGGATATTGGGACTCGCTCAAAGAGTTGGTGGAGAAAGCAATCTGGTGGATTGGTCGCGATTGCCTCAAACAAATTTTCTAAGTAAATTTAGTTTATTTAAACCAAAATTTGAGATTTAGTGGTCAAAAATTAATCGGGATATTGGAACGGACTTCCATCTATTCTGGGGGTTGCTAGAAGGATATTGGGACTCGCTCAAAGAGTTGGTGGAGAAAGCACTCCAGTGGATTGGTCACGATTGCTTCAAACACATTTTCAAAGTAAATTTAGTTCATTTAAACCAAAATTTGAGATTTATGGGTCAAAAATTCATCGGGATATTTGAACGGAGTTCCATCTATTCTCGGGGTTGCTAGAAGGATATTGGGACTCTCTCAAAGAGTTGGTGGAGAAAGCACTCCGATGGCTTGGTCGCGATTGTCTCAAACACATTTTCTAAGTAAATTTAGTTAATTTAAACCAAAATTTGAGATTTATGGGTCAAAAACTCATCGGGATATTTGAACGGAGTTCCATATATTCTTGGGGTTGCTAGAAGGATATTGGGACTCGCTCAAGGAGTTGGTGGGAAAAGCAATCCGGTGGATTGGTCGCGATTGTCTCAAACACATTTTTTAAGTAAATTTAGTTCATTTAAACGAAAATTTCAGATTTAGGGGTCAAAAATTCATGGGGATATTGGAACGGAGTTCCATCTATTCTGGGGGTTGCAAGAAGGATATTGGGAATCGCTCAAAGAGTTGGTGGAGAAAGCAATCTGGTGGATTGGTCGCGATTGCCTCAAACACATTTTCTAAGTAAATTTAGTCTATTTAAACCAAAATTTGAGATTTAGTGGTCAAAAATTCATCGGGATATTGGAACGGAGTTCCATCTATTCTGGGGGTTGCTAGAAGGATATTGGGACTCGCTCAAAGAGTTGGTGGAGAAAGCACTCCAGTGGATTGGTCACGATTGCTTCAAACACATTTTCAAAGTAAATTTAGTTCATTTAAACCAAAATTTGAGATTTATGGGTCAAAAATTCATCGGGATATTTGAACGGAGTTCCATCTATTCTCGGGGTTGCTAGAAGGATATTGGGACTCTCTCAAAGAGTTGGTGGAGAAAGCACTCCGATGGCTTGGTCGCGATTGTCTCAAACACATTTTCTAAGTAAATTTAGTTAATTTAAACCAAAATTTGAGATTTATGGGTCAAAAATTCATCGGGATATTTGAACGGAGTTCCATCTATTCTCGGGGTTGCTAGAAGGATATTGGGACTCGCTCAAGGAGTTGTTGGAAAAAGCAATCTGGTGGATTGGTTACGATTGCCACATATACATTTTCTAAGTAAATTTAGTTCATTTAAACCAAAATTTGAGATTTAGGGGTCAAAAATTCATCGGGATATTGGAACGGAGTTCCATCTATTATGGGGGGTTGGTAGAAGGAGATTGGGACTCCCTCAAAGAGTAGGTGGAGAAAGCAATCAGGTGGATTGGTTGCGATTGCCTCAAACACATTTTTTAAGTAAATTTATTTCATTTAAACCAAAATTTTAGATTTGGGGGACAAAAATTTATCGGCATATTGGGACGGAGGTCCATCTATTCCGGGGGTTCCTAGAAGGATATCGGGAATCACTCAATGAGTTGGGCGAGAAAGCAATACGGTGGATTCGTGGCGGTTGCCTCAAACACGTTTTCTAAGTAAATTTAGTTCATTTAAACTAAAATTTGAGATTTTGGGGTCGAAAATTCATGGGGATATTGGAACGGAGTTCCATCTATTATGGGGGGTTGGTAGAAGGATATTGGGACTCGCTCAAGGAGTTGGTGGAAAAAGCAATCCGTTGGATTGGTCGCGATTGTCAAACACATTTTCTAAGTAAATTTATTTCATTTATACCAAGATTTTCGATTTGAAGGTCAAAAGTTCACCGGGATATTGGAACGGAGTTCTATCTATTCCGGGGGTTCCTAGAAGGATATTGGGACTCGCTCAAAGAGTTGGTGGAGAAAGCAATCTGGTGGATTGGTCGCGATTGCCTCAAACACATTTTCTAAGTAAATTTAGTTTATTTAAACCAAAATTTGAGATTTAGTGGTCAAAGATTAATCGGGATATTGGAACGGACTTCCATCTATTCTGGGGGTTGCTAGAAGGATATTGGGACTCGCTCAAAGAGTTGGTGGAGAAAGCACTCCAGTGGATTGGTCGCGATTGTCTCAAACACATTTTTTAAGTAAATTCAGTTCATTTAAACCAAAATTTGAGATTTAGGGGTCAAAAATTCATCGTGATAATGGAACAAAGTTCCATCTATTCCTGGAGTTCTTAGAAGGATATTGGGATTCGCTCAAAGAGTTGGGCGAGAAAGCAATCCAGTGGATTGGTTGGGATTGCCTAAATCGCGTTTTCCAAGTCAATTTAGTTCATATAAACTACTGATTTGGGTGTCAAAAATTCAGCAGGACCTCGGAATGAGGTTTCATTGACTCTACGGGGTTCCTGGGAGGATATTGTGACTTGCACAATGTGTTATGGCAGAAAAAAGCCCAGTGGATTGGTGATTTTTTCCTGAAACGCATTTTCTAAGCCATTTTAGTTCATTAAATAAACCATTTGGTTTGGGGGGTCAAAAATTCATCGGGATATTGCAACAGAGTTCCATCTATTCCACGGGTTCCTAGAAGGATATTGGGACTCGCTTAAAGAGTAAGTGGAGAAAGCAATCCGGTGGATTGGTCGCGATTGCTTCAAACACATTTTCAAAGTAAATTTAGTTCATTTAAACCAAAATTTGAGATTTATGGGTCAAAAATTCATCGGGATATTTGAACAAAGTTCCATCTATTCTCGGGGTTGCTAGAAGGATATTTGGACTCGCTGAAGGAGTTGTTGGAAAAAGCAATCTGGTGGATTGGTTGCGATTGCCACAAACACATTTTCTAAGTAAATTTAGTTCATTTAAACCAAAATTTGAGATTTAGGGGTCAAAAATTCCTCGGGATATTGAAACGGAGTTCCATCTCTTCTGGGGTTGCTAGAAGGATATTGGGACTCGCTCAAAGAGTAGGTGGAGAAAACACTCCGGTGGATTGGTCGCGATTGTCTCAAACACATTTTCTAAGTAAATTTAGTTCATTTAAACGAAAATTTGAGATTTAGGGGTCAAAAATTCATGGGGATATTGGAACGGAGTTCCATCTATTCTGGGGGTTGCACGAAGGATATTGGGACTCGCTCAAAGAGTTGGTGGAGAAAGAAATCTGGTGGATTGGTCGCGATTGCCTCAAACAAATTTTCTAAGTAAATTTAGTTTATTTAAACCAAAATTTGAGATTTAGTGGTCAGAAATTCATCGGGATATTGGAACGGAGTTCCATCTATTCTGGGGGTTGCTAGAAGGATATTGGGACTCTCTCAAAGAGTTGGTGGAGAAAGCACTCCGATGGCTTGGTCGCGATTGTCTCAAACACATTTTCTAAGTAAATTTAGTTAATTTAAACCAAAATTTGAGATTTATGGGTCAAAAACTCATCGGGATATTTGAACGGAGTTCCATATATTCTTGGGGTTGCTAGAAGGATATTGGGACTCGCTCAAGGAGTTGGTGGGAAAAGCAATCCGGTGGATTGGTCGCGATTGTCAAACACATTTTCTAAGTAAATTTATTTCATTTAAACCAAGATTTTAGATTTGAAGGTCAAAAGTTCACCGGGATATTGGAACGGAGTTCCATCTATTCCGGGGGTTCCTAGAAGGATATTGGGACTCGCTCAAAGAGTTGGTGGAGAAAGCAATCGGGTGTATTGGTCGCGATTGCCTCAAACACATTTTCTAAGTAAATTTAGTTTATTTAAACCAAAATTTGAGATTTAGTGGTAAAAAATTCATCGGTATATTGGAACGGAGTTCCATCTATTCTGGGCGTTGCTAGAAGGATATTGGGACTCGCTCAAAGAGTTGGTGGAGAAAGCACTCCGGTGAATTGGTCACGATTGTCTCAAACACATTTTCTAAGTAAATTTAGTTCATTTAAACCAAAATTTGAGATTTAGGGGGTCATCGGGATATTGGAACGAAGTTCCATCTATTTCTGGAGTTCTTAGAAGGATATTGGGATTCGCTCAAAGAGTTGGGCGAGAAAGCAATCCAGTGGATTGGTTGGGATTGCCTAAATCGCGTTTTCTAAGTCAATTTAGTTCATATAAACTTCTGATTTGGGTGTCAAAAATTCAGCAGGACCTCAGAATAAGGTTTCATTGACTCTACGGGGTTCCTGGGTGGATATTGCGACTTGCACAATGTGTTATGGCAGAAAAAAGCCCAGTGCATTGGTTATTTTTTCCTGAAATGCATTTTCTAAGCCATTTTAGTTCATTAAATAAACCTTTTGGTTTGGGGGGTCAAAAATTCCTCGGGATATTGCAACAGAGTTCCATCTATTCCAAGGGTTCCTAGAAGGATATTGGGACTTGCTTAAAGAGTAAGTGGAGAAAGCAATCCGGTGGATTAGTCGCGATTGCTTCAAACACATTTTCAAAGTAAATTTAGTTAATTTAAACCAAAATTTGAGATTTATGGGTCAAAAACTCATCGGGATATTTGAACGGAGTTCCATATATTCTTGGGGTTGCTAGAAGGATATTGGGACTCGCTCAAGGAGTTGTTGGAAAAAGCAATCTGGTGGATTGGTCGCGATTGCCTCAAACACATTTTTTAAGTAAATTTAGTTCATTTAAACCAAAATTTGAGATTTTGGGGTCAAAAATTCATCGGGATATTGGAACGGAGTTCCATCTATTATGGGGGGTTGGTAGAAGGAGATTGGGACTCGCTCAAAGAGTAGGTGGAGAAAGCAATCAGGTGGATTGGTTGCGATTGCCTCAAACACATTTTTTAAGTAAATTTATTTCATTTAAACCAAAATTTTAGATTTGGGGGTCAAAAATTTACCGGGATATTGGGACGGAGTTCCATATATTCCGGGGGTTCCTAGAAGGATATTGGGACTCGCTCAAAAAGTTGGGCGAGAAAGCAATACGGTGGATTCGTCGCGATTGCCTCAAACACATTTTCTAAGTAAATTTAGTTCATTTAAAGTAAAATTTGAGATTTAGGGGTCAAAAATTCATGGGGATATTTGAACGGAGTTCCATCTATTATGGGGGGTTGGTAGAAGATTTTTGGGACTCGCTCAAGGAGTTGGTGGAAAAAGCAATCCGGTGGATTGGTCGCGATTGTCTCAAACACATTTTCTAAGTAAATTTAGTTCATTTAAACCAAAATTTGAGATTTAGGGGTCAAAAATTCATCGGGATATTGGAACGAAGTTCCATCTATTTCTGGAGTTCTTAGAAGGATATTGGGATTCGCTCAAAGAGTTGGGCGAGAAAGCAATCCAGTGGATTGGTTGGGTGTCAAAAATTCAGGAGGACCTTGAAATGAGGTTTCATGGACTCTACGGGGTTCCTAGGAGGATATTGCGACTTGCACAATGTGTTATGGTAGAAAATAGCCCAGTGGATTGGTTATTTTTTCCTGAAACGCATTTTCTAAGCCATTTTAGTTCTTAAAATAAACCTTTTGGTTTGGGGGTCAAAAATTCATCGGGATATTGCAACAGAGTTCCGTCTATTCCAAGGGTTCCTAGAAGGATATTGGGACTCGCTCAAAGAGTAAGTGGAGAAAGCAATCCGGTGGATTGGTCGCGATTGCTTCAAACACATTTTCAAAGTAAATTTAGTTCATTTAAACCAAAATTTGAGATTTATTTGTCACAAATTCATCGGGATATTTGAACGGAGTTCCATATATTCTTGGGGTTGCTAGATGGATATTGGGACCGCTCAAGGAGTTGTTTGTAAAAGCAATCTGGTGGATTGGTCACGATTGCCTCAAACAAATTTTCTAAGTAAATTTAGTTCATTTAAACCAAAATTTGAGATTTAGGGGTCAAAAATTCATCGGGATTTTGGAACGGAGTTCCATCTATTATGGGGGGTTGGTAGAAGGAGATTGGAACTCGCTCAAAGAGTAGGTGAAAAAAGCAATCTGATGGATTGGTCGCGATTACCTCAAACACATTTTCCAAGTAAATTTAGTTCATTTAAACCAAGATTTTAGATTTGGGGGTCAAAAATTCACCGGGATATTGGAACGGAGTTCCATCTATTCCGGGGCTTGCTGGAAAGATATTGGGACTAGCTCAAAGAGTTGGGCGAGAAAGCAATCCGGTGGATTGGTCGCGATTGCCTCAAACACATTTTCCAAGTAAATTTAGTTCATTTAAACTAAAATTTGAGATTTAGGGGTCAAAAATTCATGGGGATATTTGAACGGACTTCCATCTATTATGGGGGGTTGGTAGAAGGATATTGGGACTCGCTCAAGGAGTTGGTGGAAAAAGCAATCCGGTGGATTGGTCGCGATTGTCAAACACATTTTCTAAGTAAATTTATTTCATTTAAACCAAGATATTAGATTTGAAGGTCAAAAGTTCACCGGGATATTGGAACGGAGTTCCATCTATTTCGAGGGTTCCTAGAAGGATATTGGGACTCGCTCAAAGAGTTGGTGGAGAAAGCAATCGGGTGGATTGGTCGCGATTGCCTCAAAACACATTTTCTAAGTAAATTTAGTTTATTTAAACCAAAATTTGAGATTTAGTGGTAAGAAATTCATCGGTATATTGGAACGGAGTTCCATCTATTCTGGGCGTTGCTAGAAGGATATTGGGACTCGCTCAAAGAGTTGGTGGAGAAAGCACTCCGGTGAATTGGTCGCGATTGTCTCAAACACATTTTCTAAGTAAATTTAGTTTATTTAAACCAAAATTTGAGATTTAGGGGTCAAAAATTCATCGGGATATTGGAACGAAGTTCCATCTATTCCTGGAGTTCTTAGAAGGATATTGGGATTCGCTAAAAGAGTTGGGCGAGAAAGCAATCCAGTGGATTGCTTGGGATTGCCTAAATCGCGTTTTCTAAGTCAATTTAGTTCATATAAACTTCTGATTTGGGTGTCAAAAAATCAGCAGGACCTCGGAATGAGGTTTCATTAACTCTACGGGGTTCCTGGGAGGATATTGCGACTTGCACAATGTGTTATTGCAGACAAAAGCCCAGTGGATTGGTTATTTTTTCCTAAAACGCATTTTCTTAGCCATTTTAGTTCATTAAATAAACCTTTTGGTTTGGGGGGTCAAAAATTCATCGGGATATTGCAACAGAGTTCCATCTATTCCAAGGGTTCCTACAAGGATATTGGGATTCGCTCAAAGAGTAAGTGGAGAAAGCAATCCGGTGGATTGGTCGCGATTGCTTCAAACACATTCTCAAAGTAAATTTAGTTCATTTAAACCAAAATTTGAGATTTATGGGTCAAAAATTCATCGGGATATTTGAACGGAGTTCCATCTATTCTTGGGGTTGCTAGAAGGATATTGGGACTCGCTGAAGGAGTTGTTGGAAAAAGCAATCTGGTGGATTGGTCGCGATTGCCAGAAACACATTTTCTAAGTAAATTTAGTTCATTTAAACCAAAATTTTAGATTTGGGGGTCAAAAATTTACCGGGATATTGGGACGGAGTTCCATCTATTCCGGGGGTTCCTAGAAGGATATTGGGACTCGCTCAAAAAGTTGGGCGAGAAAGCAATACGGTGGATTCGTCGCGATTGCCTCAAACATATTTTCTAAGTAAATTTAGTTCATTTAAACTAAAATTTGAGATTTAGGGGTCAAAAATTAATGGGGATATTTGAACGGAGTTCCATCTATTATGGGGGGTTGGTAGAAGGATATTGGGACTCGCTCAAGGAGTTGGTGGAAAAAGCAATCCGGTGGATTGGTCGCGATTGTCGAACACATTTTCTAAGTAAATTTATTTCATTTAAACCAAGATATTAGATTTGAAGGTCAAAAGTTCACCGGGATATTGGAACGGAGTTCCATCTATTCCGGGGGTTCGTAGAAGGATATTTGGACTCGCTCAAAGAGTTGGTGGAGAAAGCAATCGGGTGGATTGGTCGCGATTGCCTCAAACACATTTTCTAAGTAAATTTAGTTTATTTAAACCAAAATTTGAGATTTAGTGGTAAAAAATTCATCGGTATATTGGAACGGAGTTCCATCTATTCTGGGCGTTGCTAGAAGGATATTGGGACTCGCTCAAAGAGTTGGTGGAGAAAGCACTCCGGTGAATTGGTCACGATTGTCTCAAACACATTTTCTAAGTAAATTTAGTTCATTTAAACCAAAATTTGAGATTTAGGGGGTCATCGGGATATTGGAACGAAGTTCCATCTATTTCTGGAGTTCTTAGAAGGATATTGGGATTCGCTCAAAGAGTTGGGCGAGAAAGCAATCCAATGGATTGGTTGGGATTGCCTAAATCGCGTTTTTAAGTCAATTTAGTTCATATAAACTTCTGATTTGGGTGTCAAAAATTCAGCAGGACCTCGAAATGAGGTTTCATGGACTCTACGGGGTTCCTAGGAGGATATTGCGACTTGCACAATGTGTTATGGTAGAAAATAGCCCAGTGGATTGGTTATTTTTTCCTGAAACGCATTTTCTAAGCCATTTTAGTTCTTTAAATAAACCTTTTGGTTTGGGGGTCAAAAATTCATCGGGATATTGCAACAGAGTTCCGTCTATTCCAAGGGTTCCTAGAAGGATATTGGGACTCGCTCAAAGAGTAAGTGGAGAAAGCAATCCGGTGGATTGGTCGCGATTGCTTCAAACACATTTTCAAAGTAAATTTAGATCATTTAAACCAAAATTTGAGATTTATTTGTCACAAATTCATCGGGATATTTGAACGGAGTTCCATATATTCTTGGGGTTGCTAGATGGATATTGGGACCGCTCAAGGAGTTGTTGGAAAAAGCAATCTGGTGGATTGGTCGCGATTGCCTCAAACAAATTTTCTAAGTAAATTTAGTTCATTTAAACCAAAATTTGAGATTTAGGGGTCAAAAATTCATGGGGATATTTGAACGGAGTTCCATCTATTATGGGGGGTTGGTAGAAGGATATTGGGACTCGCTCAAGGAGTTGGTGGAAAAAGCAATCCGGTGGATTGGTCGCGATTGTCAAACACATTTTCTAAGTAAATTTATTTCATTTAAACCAAGATATTAGATTTGAAGGTCAAAAGTTCACCGGGATATTGGAACGGAGTTCCATCTATTTCGGGGGTTCCTAGAAGGATATTGGGACTCGCTCAAAGAGTTGGTGGAGAAAGCAATCGGGTGGATTGGTCGCGATTGCCTCAAAACACATTTTCTAAGTAAATTTAGTTTATTTAAACCAAAATTTGAGATTTATTGGTAAAAAATTCATCGGTATATTGGAACGGAGTTCCATCTATTCTGGGCGTTGCTAGAAGGATATTGGGACTCGCTCAAAGAGTTGGTGGAGAAAGCACTCCGGTGAATTGGTCGCGATTGTCTCAAACACATTTTCTAAGTAAATTTAGTTTATTTAAACCAAAATTTGAGATTTAGGGGTCAAAAATTCATCGGGATATTGGAACGAAGTTCCATCTATTCCTGGAGTTCTTAGAAGGATATTGGGATTCGCTCAAAGAGTTGGGCGAGAAAGCAATCCGGTGGATTGGTTGGGATTGCCTAAATCGCGTTTTCTAAGTCAATTTAGTTCATATAAACTTCTGATTTGGGTGTCAAAAAATCAGCAGGACCTCGGAATGAGGTTTCATTAACTCTACGGGGTTCCTGGGAGGATATTGCGACTTGCACAATGTGTTATTGCAGACAAAAGCCCAGTGGATTGGTTATTTTTTCCTAAAACGCATTTTCTAAGCCATTTTAGTTCATTAAATAAACCTTTTGGTTTGGGGGGTCAAAAATTCATCGGGATATTGCAACAGAGTTCCATCTATTCCAAGGGTTCCTACAAGGATATTGGGACTCGCTCAAAGAGTAAGTGGAGAAAGCAATCCGGTGGATTGGCCGCGATTGCTTCAAACACATTCTCAAAGTAAATTTAGTTCATTTAAACCAAAATTTGAGATTTATGCGTCAAAAATTCATCGGGATATTTGAACGGAGTTCCATCTATTCTTGGGGTTGCTAGAAGGATATTGGGACTCGCTGAAGGAGTTGTTGGAAAAAGCAATCTGGTGGATTGGTCGCGATTGCCAGAAACACATTTTCTAAGTAAATTTAGTTCATTTAAACCAAAATTTTAGATTTGGGGGTCAAAAATTTACCGGGATATTGGGACGGAGTTCCATCTATTCCGGGGGTTCCTAGAAGGATATTGGGACTCGCTCAAAAAGTTGGGCGAGAAAGCAATACGGTGGATTCGTCGCGATTGCCTCAAACACATTTTCTAAGTAATTTTGTTCATTTAAACTAAAATTTGAGATTTAGGGGTCAAAAATTCATGGGGATATTTGAACGGAGTTCCATCTATTATGGGGGGTTGGTAGAAGGATATTGGGACTCGCTCAAGGAGTTGGTGGAAAAAGCAATCCGGTGGATTGGTCGCGATTGTCGAACACATTTTCTAAGTAAATTTATTTCATTTAAACCAAGATATTAGATTTGAAGGTCAAATGTTCACCGGGATATTGGAACGGAGTTCCATCTATTCCGGGGGTTCGTAGAAGGATATTGGGACTCGCTCAAAGAGTTGGTGGAGAAAGCAATCGGGTGGATTGGTCGCGATTGCCTCAAAACACATTTTCTAAGTAAATTTAGTTTATTTAAACCAAAATTTGAGATTTATTGGTAAAAAATTCATCGGTATATTGGAACGGAGTTCCATCTATTCTGGGCGTTGCTAGAAGGATATTGGGACTCGCTCAAAGAGTTGGTGGAGAAAGCACTCCGGTGAATTGGTCGCGATTGTCTCAAACACATTTTCTAAGTAAATTTAGTTTATTTAAACCAAAATTTGAGATTTAGGGGTCAAAAATTCATCGGGATATTGGAACGAAGTTCCATCTATTCCTGGAGTTCTTAGAAGGATATTGGGATTCGCTCAAAGAGTTGGGCGAGAAAGCAATCCGGTGGATTGGTTGGGATTGCCTAAATCGCGTTTTCTAAGTCAATTTAGTTCATATAAACTTCTGATTTGGGTGTCAAAAAATCAGCAGGACCTCGGAATGAGGTTTCATTAACTCTACGGGGTTCCTGGGAGGATATTGCGACTTGCACAATGTGTTATTGCAGACAAAAGCCCAGTGGATTGGTTATTTTTTCCTAAAACGCATTTTCTAAGCCATTTTAGTTCATTAAATAAACCTTTTGGTTTGGGGGGTCAAAAATTCATCGGGATATTGCAACAGAGTTCCATCTATTCCAAGGGTTCCTACAAGGATATTGGGACTCGCTCAAAGAGTAAGTGGAGAAAGCAATCCGGTGGATTGGTCGCGATTGCTTCAAACACATTCTCAAAGTAAATTTAGTTCATTTAAACCAAAATTTGAGATTTATGCGTCAAAAATTCATCGGGATATTTGAACGGAGTTCCATCTATTCTTGGGGTTGCTAGAAGGATATTGGGACTCGCTGAAGGAGTTGTTGGAAAAAGCAATCTGGTGGATTGGTCGCGATTGCCAGAAACACATTTTCTAAGTAAATTTAGTTCATTTAAACCAAAATTTTAGATTTGGGGGTCAAAAATTTACCGGGATATTGGGACGGAGTTCCATCTATTCCGGGGGTTCCTAGAAGGATATTGGGACTCGCTCAAAAAGTTGGGCGAGAAAGCAATACGGTGGATTCGTCGCGATTGCCTCAAACACATTTTCTAAGTAATTTTGTTCATTTAAACTAAAATTTGAGATTTAGGGGTCAAAAATTCATGGGGATATTTGAACGGAGTTCCATCTATTATGGGGGGTTGGTAGAAGGATATTGGGACTCGCTCAAGGAGTTGGTGGAAAAAGCAATCCGGTGGATTGGTCGCGATTGTCGAACACATTTTCTAAGTAAATTTATTTCATTTAAACCAAGATATTAGATTTGAAGGTCAAATGTTCACCGGGATATTGGAACGGAGTTCCATCTATTCCGGGGGTTCGTAGAAGGATATTGGGACTCGCTCAAAAAGTTGGTGGAGAAAGCAATCGGGTGGATTGGTCGCGATTGCCTCAAACACATTTTCTATGTAAATTTAGTTTATTTAAACCAAAATTTGAGATTTAGTGGTAAAAAATTCATCGGTATATTGGAACGGAGTTCCATCTATTCTGGGCGTTGCTAGAAGGATATTGGGACTCGCTCAAAGAGTTGGTGGAGAAAGCACTCCGGTGAATTGGTCACGATTGTCTCAAACACATTTTCTAAGTAAATTTAGTTCATTTAAACCAAAATTTGAGATTTAGGGGTCAAAAATTCATCGGGATATTGGAACGAAGTTCCATCTATTTCTGGAGTTCTTAGAAGGATATTGGGATTCGCTCAAAGAGTTGGGCGAGAAAGCAATCCAATGGATTGGTTGGGATTGCCTAAATCGCGTTTTTAAGTCAATTTAGTTCATATAAACTTCTGATTTGGGTGTCAAAAATTCAGCAGGACCTCGAAATGAGGTTTCATGGACTCTACGGGGTTCCTAGGAGGATATTGCGACTTGCACAATGTGTTATGGTAGAAAATAGCCCAGTGGATTGGTTATTTTTTCCTGAAAAGCATTTTCTAAGCCATTTTAGTTCTTTAAATAAACCTTTTGGTTTGGGGGTCAAAAATTCATCGGGATATTGCAACAGAGTTCCGTCTATTCCAAGGGTTCCTAGAAGGATATTGGGACTCGCTCAAAGAGTAAGTGGAGAAAGCAATCCGGTGGATTGGTCGCGATTGCTTCAAACACATTTTCAAAGTAAATTTAGTTCATTTAAACCAAAATTTGAGATTTATTTGTCACAAATTCATCGGGATATTTGAACGGAGTTCCATATATTCTTGGGGTTGCTAGATGGATATTGGGACCGCTCAAGGAGTTGTTGGAAAAAGCAATCTGGTGGATTGGTCGCGATTGCCTCAAACAAATTTTCTAAGTAAATTTAGTTCATTTAAACCAAAATTTGAGATTTAGGGGTCAAAAATTCATCGGGATTTTGGAACGGAGTTCCATCTATTATGGGGGTTGGAAGAAGGAGATTGGGACTCGCTCAAAGAGTAGGTGAAAAAAGCAATCTGATGGATTGGTCGCGATTGCCTCAAACACATTTCTTAAGTACATTTAGTTCATTTAAACCAAGATTTTAGATTTGGGGGTCAAAAATTCACCGGGATATTGGAACGGAGTTCCATCTATTCCGGGGGTTGCTGGAAAGATATTGGGACTAGCTCAAAGAGTTGGGCGAGAAAGCAATCCGGTGGATTGGTCGCGATTGCCTCAAACACATTTTCTAAGTAAATTTAGTTCATTTAAACTAAAATTTGAGATTTAGGGGTCAAAAATTCATGGGGATATTTGACCGGAGTTCCATCTATTATGGGGGGTTGGTAGAAGGATATTGGGACTCGCTCAAGGAGTTGGTGGAAAAAGCAATCCGGTGGATTGGTCGCGATTGTCAAACACATTTTCTAAGTAAATTTATTTCATTTAAACCAAGATATTAGATTTGAAGGTCAAAAGTTCACCGGGATATGGGAACGGAGTTCCATCTATTCCGGGGGTTCGTAGAAGGATATTGGGACTCGCTCAAAGAGTAAGTGGAGAAAGCAATCCGGTGGATTGGTCGCGATTGCTTCAAACACATTTTCAAAGTAAATTTAGTTCATTTAAACCAAAATTTGAGATTTATTTGTCACAAATTCATCGGGATATTTGTACGGAGTTCCATATATTCTTGGGGTTGCTAGATGGATATTGGGACCGCTCAAGAAGTTGTTGGAAAAAGCAATCTGGTGGATTGGTCGCGATTGCCTCAAACAAATTTTCTAAGTAAATTTAGTTCATTTAAACCAAAATTTGAGATTTAGGGGTCAAAAATTCATCGGGATTTTGGAACGGAGTTCCATCTATTATGGGGGTTGGAAGAAGGAGATTGGGACTCGCTCAAAGAGTAGGTGAAAAAAGCAATCTGATGGATTGGTCGCGATTGCCTCAAACACATTTCTTAAGTAAATTTAGTTCATTTAAACCAAGATTTTAGATTTGGGGGTCAAAAATTCATCGGGATATTGGAACGGAGTTCCATCTATTCCGGGGGTTGCTGGAAAGATATTGGGACTAGCTCAAAGAGTTGGGCGAGAAAGCAATCCGGTGGATTGGTCGCGATTGCCTCAAACACATTTTCTAAGTAAATTTAGTTCATTTAAACTAAAATTTGAGATTTAGGGGTCAAAAATTCATGGGGATATTTGACCGGAGTTCCATCTATTATGGGGGGTTGGTAGAAGGATATTGGGACTCGCTCAAGGAGTTGGTGGAAAAAGCAATCCGGTGGATTGGTCGCGATTGTCAAACACATTTTCTAAGTAAATTTATTTCATTTAAACCAAGATATTAGATTTGAAGGTCAAAAGTTCACCGGGATATGGGAACGGAGTTCCATCTATTCCGGGGGTTCGTAGAAGGATATTGGGACTCGCTCAAAGAGTTGGTGGAGAAAGCAATCGGGTGGATTGGTCGCGATTGCCTCAAACACATTTTCTAAGTAAATTTAGTTTATTTAAACCAAAATTTGAGATTTAGTGGTAAAAAATTCATCGGTATATTGGAACGGAGTTCCATCTATTCTGGGCGTTGCTAGAAGGATATTGGGACTCGCTCAAAGAGTTGGTGGAGAAAGCACTCCGGTGAATTGGTCGCGATTGTCTCAAACACATTTTCTAAGTAAATTTAGTTTATTTAAACCAAAATTTGAGATTTAGGGGTCAAAAATTCATCGGGATATTGGAACGAAGTTCCATCTATTTCTGGAGTTCTTAGAAGGATATTGGGATTCGCTCAAAGAGTTGGGCGAGAAAGCAATCTAGTGGATTGGTTGGGATTGCCTAAATCGCGTTTTCTAAGTCAATTTAGTTCATATAAACTTCTGATTTGGGTGTCAAAAAATCAGCAGGACCTCAGAATGAGGTTTCATTGACTCTACGGGGTTCCTGGGAGGATATTGCGACTTGCACAATGTGTTATTGCAGACAAAAGCCCAGTGGATTGGTTATTTTTTCCTAAAACGCATTTTCTAAGCCATTTTAGTTCATTAAATAAACCTTTTGGTTTGGGGGGTCAAAAATTCATCGGGATATTGCAACAGAGTTCCATCTATTCCAAGGGTTCCTACAAGGATATTGGGACACGCTTAAAGAGTAAGTGGAGAAAGCAATCCGGTGGATTAGTCGCGATTGCTTCAAACACATTCTCAAAGTAAATTTAGTTCATTTAAACCAAAATTTGAGATTTATGGGTCAAAAATTCATCGGGATATTTGAACGGAGTTCCATCTATTCTTGGGGTTGATAGAAGGACATTGGGACTCGCTCAAGGAGTTGTTGGAAAAAGCAATCTGGTGGATTGGTCGCGATTGCCAGAAACACATTTTCTAAGTAAATTTAGTTCATTTAAACCAAAATTTGTGATTTAGGGGTCAAAAATTCATCGGGATATTGGAACGGAGTTCCATCTATTCTGGGGTAGCTAGAAGGATATTGGGACTCGCTGAAAGAGTAGGTGGAGAAAACACTCCGGTGGGTTGGTCGCAATTGTCTCAAACACATTTTCTTAGTAAATTTAGTTCATTTAAACGAAAATTTGAGGTTTAGGGGTCAAAAATTCATGGGGATATTGGAACGGAGTTCCATCTATTCTGGGGGTTGCAAGAAGGATATTGGGACTCGCTCAAAGAGTTGGTGGAGAAAGCAATCTGGTGGATTGGTCGCCATTGCCTCAACACATTTTCTAAGTAAATTTAGTTTATTTAAACCAAATTTGAGATTTAGTGGTCAAAAATTCATCGGGATATTGGAACGGAGTTCCATCTATTCTGGGGGTTGATAGAAGGATATTGGGACTCGCTCAAAGAGTTGGTAGAGAAAGCACTCCGATGGATTGGTTGCGATTGTCTCAAACACATTTTTTAAGTAAATTTAGTTCATTTAAACTAAAATTTGAGATTTAGGGGTCAAAAATTCATCGGGATATTGGAACGAAGTTCCATCTATTTCTGGAGTTCTTAGAAGGATATTGGGATTCACTCAAAGAGTTGGGCGAGAAAGCAATCCAGTGGATTGCTTGGGATTGCCTAAATCGCTTTTTCTAAGTCAATTTAGTTCATATAAACTTCTGATTTGGGTGTCAAAAATTCAGCAGGACCTCGAAATGAGGTTTCATGGACTCTACGGGGTTCCTAGGAGGATATTGCGACTTGCACAATGTGTTATGGTAGAAAATAGCCCAGTGGATTGGTTATTTTTTCCTGAAACGCATTTTCTAAGCCATTTTAGTTCATTAAATAAACCTTTTGGTTTGGGGGTCAAAAATTCATCGGGATATTGCAACAGAGTTCCGTCTATTCCAAGGGTTCCTAGAAGGATATTGGGACTCGCTCAAAGAGTAAGTGGAGAAAGCAATCCGGTGGATTTGTCGCAATTGCTTCAAACACATTTTCAAAGTAAATTTAGTTCATTTAAACCAAAATTTGAGATTTATTTGTCATAAATTCATCAGGATATTTGAACGGAGTTCCATATATTCTTGAGGTTGCTAGAAGGATATTGGGACTCGCTCAAGGAGTTGTTGGAAAAAGCAATCTGGTGGATTGGTCGCGATTGTCAAACACATTTTCTAAGTCAATTTAGTTCATTTAAACCAAAATTTGATATTTAGGGGTCAAAAATTCATCGGGATTTTGGAACGGAGTTCCATCTATTATGGGGGGTTGGTAGAAGGAGATTGGGACTCGCTAAAAGAGTAGGTGGAAAAAGCAATCTGATGGATTGGTCGCGATTGCCTCAAACACATTTTCTAAGTAAATTTAGTTCATTTAAACCAAGATTTTAGATTTGGGGGACAAGAATTTACCGGGATATTGGGACGGAGTTCCATCGATTCCTGGGGTTGCTGGAAATATATTGGGAATAGCGCAAAGAGTTGGGCGAGAAACAATACGGTGGATTGGTCGCGATTGCCTCAAACACATTTTCTAAGTAAATTTAGTTCATTTAAACTTCCGATTTGGGTGTCAAAAATTCAGCAGGACCTCGGAATGCAGTTTCATCGACTCTACGGGGTTCCTGGAAGGATATTGGGACTTGCACAATGTGTTATGGCAGAAAAAAGCCCAGTGGATTGGTTATTTTTTCCTCAAACGCATTTTCTAAGCCATTTTAGTTCATTAAATAAACCTTTTGGTTAGGGGGTCAAAAATTCATCGGGATATTGGAACAGAGTTCCATCTATTCCGAGGGTTCCTAGAAGGATATTGGGACGCGCTCAAAGAGTAGGTGGAGAAAGCAATACGGTGGATTGGTCGCGATTGCTTCAAACGCATTTTCTATGTAAATTTAGTTCATTTAAACCAAAATTTGAGATTTATGGGTCAAAAATTCATCGGGATATTGGAACGGAGTTCCATCTATTCTGAGGGTTGCTTGAAGGATATTGGGATTCGCTTAAAGAGTAGGTGGAGAAAGCAATCCAGTGGATTGGTCGCGATTGCTTCAAACACATTTTGTAAGTAAATTTAGGTCCTTTAAACCAACAGTTGAGATTTATGGGTCAAAAATTCATCGGGATATTTGAACGGAGTTCCATCTATTCTCGGGGTTGCTAAAAGGATATTGGGACTCGCTCAAGGAGTTGTTGGAAAAAGCAATCTGGTGGATTGGTTACGATTGCCACAAACACATTTTCTAAGTAAATTTAGTTCATTTAAACCAAAATTTGAGATTTAGGGGTCAAAAATTCCTCGGGATATTGGAACGGAGTTCCATCTATTCTGGGGTTGCTAGAAGGATATTGGGATTCGCTCAAAGAGTAGGTGGAGAAAGCAATCCAGTGGATTGGTCGCGATTGCTTAAAACACATTTTGTAAGTAAATTTAGGTCATTTAAACCAACATTTGAGATTTATGGGTCAAAAATTCATCGGGATATTGGAACAGAGTTCCGTCTATTCCAAGGGTTCCTAGAACGATATTGGGACTCGCTCAAAGAGTAAGTGGAGAAAGCAATCCGGTGGATTGGTCGCGATTGCTTCAAACACATTTTCAAAGTAAATTTAGTTCATTTAAACCAAAATTTGAGATTTATTTGTCACAAGTTCATCGGGATATTTGAACGGAGTTCCATATATTCTTGGGGTTGCTAGATGGATATTGGGATCCGCTCAAGGAGTTGTTGGAAAAAGCAATCTGGTGGATTGGTCGCGATTGCCTCAAACAAATTTTCTAAGTAAATTTAGTTCATTTAAACCAAAATTTGAGATTTAGGGGTCAAAAATTCATCGGGATTTTGGAACGGAGTTCCATCTATTATGGGGGTTGGAAGAAGGAGATTGGGACTCGCTCAAAGAGTAGGTGAAAAAAGCAATCTGATGGATTGGTCGCGATTGCCTCAAACACATTTCTTAAGTACATTTAGTTCATTTAAACCAAGATTTTAGATTTGGGGGTCAAAAATTCACCGGGATATTGGAACGGAGTTCCATCTATTCCGCGGGTTGCTGGAAAGATATTGGGACTAGCTCAAAGAGTTGGGCGAGAAAGCAATCCGGTGGATTGGTCGCGATTGCCTCAAACACATTTTCTAAGTAAATTTAGTTCATTTAAACTAAAATTTGAGATTTAGGGGTCAAAAATTCATGGGGATATTTGACCGGAGTTCCATCTATTATGGGGGGTTGGTAGAAGGATATTGGGACTCGCTCAAGGAGTTGGTGGAAAAAGCAATCCGGTGGATTGGTCGCGATTGTCAAACACATTTTCTAAGTAAATTTATTTCATTTAAACCAAGATATTAGATTTGAAGGTCAAAAGTTCACCGGGATATGGGAACGGAGTTCCATCTATTCCGGGGGTTCGTAGAAGGATATTGGGACTCGCTCAAAGAGTAAGTGGAGAAAGCAATCCGGTGGATTGGTCGCGATTGCTTCAAACACATTTTCAAAGTAAATTTAGTTCATTTAAACCAAAATTTGAGATTTATTTGTCACAAATTCATCGGGATATTTGTACGGAGTTCCATATATTCTTGGGGTTGCTAGATGGATATTGGGACCGCTCAAGAAGTTGTTGGAAAAAGCAATCTGGTGGATTGGTCGCGATTGCCTCAAACAAATTTTCTAAGTAAATTTAGTTCATTTAAACCAAAATTTGAGATTTAGGGGTCAAAAATTCATCGGGATTTTGGAACGGAGTTCCATCTATTATGGGGGTTGGAA
Source organism: Paratinospora sagittata (assembly GCA_035771175.1). NCBI lineage: Eukaryota > Viridiplantae > Streptophyta > Magnoliopsida > Ranunculales > Menispermaceae > Paratinospora > Paratinospora sagittata. The sequence continues at coordinate 9,679,224 of CM069609.1, read as the reverse complement.
GAAGGAGATTGGGACTCGCTCAAAGAGTAGGTGAAAAAAGCAATCTGATGGATTGGTCGCGATTGCCTCAAACACATTTCTTAAGTAAATTTAGTTCATTTAAACCAAGATTTTAGATTTGGGGGTCAAAAATTCATCGGGATATTGGAACGGAGTTCCATCTATTCCGGGGGTTGCTGGAAAGATATTGGGACTAGCTCAAAGAGTTGGGCGAGAAAGCAATCCGGTGGATTGGTCGCGATTGCCTCAAACACATTTTCTAAGTAAATTTAGTTCATTTAAACTAAAATTTGAGATTTAGGGGTCAAAAATTCATGGGGATATTTGACCGGAGTTCCATCTATTATGGGGGGTTGGTAGAAGGATATTGGGACTCGCTCAAGGAGTTGGTGGAAAAAGCAATCCGGTGGATTGGTCGCGATTGTCAAACACATTTTCTAAGTAAATTTATTTCATTTAAACCAAGATATTAGATTTGAAGGTCAAAAGTTCACCGGGATATGGGAACGGAGTTCCATCTATTCCGGGGGTTCGTAGAAGGATATTGGGACTCGCTCAAAGAGTTGGTGGAGAAAGCAATCGGGTGGATTGGTCGCGATTGCCTCAAACACATTTTCTAAGTAAATTTAGTTTATTTAAACCAAAATTTGAGATTTAGTGGTAAAAAATTCATCGGTATATTGGAACGGAGTTCCATCTATTCTGGGCGTTGCTAGAAGGATATTGGGACTCGCTCAAAGAGTTGGTGGAGAAAGCACTCCGGTGAATTGGTCGCGATTGTCTCAAACACATTTTCTAAGTAAATTTAGTTTATTTAAACCAAAATTTGAGATTTAGGGGTCAAAAATTCATCGGGATATTGGAACGAAGTTCCATCTATTTCTGGAGTTCTTAGAAGGATATTGGGATTCGCTCAAAGAGTTGGGCGAGAAAGCAATCTAGTGGATTGGTTGGGATTGCCTAAATCGCGTTTTCTAAGTCAATTTAGTTCATATAAACTTCTGATTTGGGTGTCAAAAAATCAGCAGGACCTCAGAATGAGGTTTCATTGACTCTACGGGGTTCCTGGGAGGATATTGCGACTTGCACAATGTGTTATTGCAGACAAAAGCCCAGTGGATTGGTTATTTTTTCCTAAAACGCATTTTCTAAGCCATTTTAGTTCATTAAATAAACCTTTTGGTTTGGGGGGTCAAAAATTCATCGGGATATTGCAACAGAGTTCCATCTATTCCAAGGGTTCCTACAAGGATATTGGGACACGCTTAAAGAGTAAGTGGAGAAAGCAATCCGGTGGATTAGTCGCGATTGCTTCAAACACATTCTCAAAGTAAATTTAGTTCATTTAAACCAAAATTTGAGATTTATGGGTCAAAAATTCATCGGGATATTTGAACGGAGTTCCATCTATTCTTGGGGTTGATAGAAGGACATTGGGACTCGCTCAAGGAGTTGTTGGAAAAAGCAATCTGGTGGATTGGTCGCGATTGCCAGAAACACATTTTCTAAGTAAATTTAGTTCATTTAAACCAAAATTTGTGATTTAGGGGTCAAAAATTCATCGGGATATTGGAACGGAGTTCCATCTATTCTGGGGTAGCTAGAAGGATATTGGGACTCGCTGAAAGAGTAGGTGGAGAAAACACTCCGGTGGGTTGGTCGCAATTGTCTCAAACACATTTTCTTAGTAAATTTAGTTCATTTAAACGAAAATTTGAGGTTTAGGGGTCAAAAATTCATGGGGATATTGGAACGGAGTTCCATCTATTCTGGGGGTTGCAAGAAGGATATTGGGACTCGCTCAAAGAGTTGGTGGAGAAAGCAATCTGGTGGATTGGTCGCCATTGCCTCAACACATTTTCTAAGTAAATTTAGTTTATTTAAACCAAAATTTGAGATTTAGTGGTCAAAAATTCATCGGGATATTGGAACGGAGTTCCATCTATTCTGGGGGTTGATAGAAGGATATTGGGACTCGCTCAAAGAGTTGGTAGAGAAAGCACTCCGATGGATTGGTTGCGATTGTCTCAAACACATTTTTTAAGTAAATTTAGTTCATTTAAACTAAAATTTGAGATTTAGGGGTCAAAAATTCATCGGGATATTGGAACGAAGTTCCATCTATTTCTGGAGTTCTTAGAAGGATATCGGGATTCGCTCAAAGAGTTGGGCGAGAAAGCAATCCAGTGGATTGCTTGGGATTGCCTAAATCGCTTTTTCTAAGTCAATTTAGTTCATATAAACTTCTGATTTGGGTGTCAAAAATTCAGCAGGACCTCGAAATGAGGTTTCATGGACTCTACGGGGTTCCTAGGAGGATATTGCGACTTGCACAATGTGTTATGGTAGAAAATAGCCCAGTGGATTGGTTATTTTTTCCTGAAACGCATTTTCTAAGCCATTTTAGTTCATTAAATAAACCTTTTGGTTTGGGGGTCAAAAATTCATCGGGATATTGCAACAGAGTTCCGTCTATTCCAAGGGTTCCTAGAAGGATATTGGGACTCGCTCAAAGAGTAAGTGGAGAAAGCAATCCGGTGGATTTGTCGCAATTGCTTCAAACACATTTTCAAAGTAAATTTAGTTCATTTAAACCAAAATTTGAGATTTATTTGTCATAAATTCATCAGGATATTTGAACGGAGTTCCATATATTCTTGGGGTTGCTAGAAGGATATTGGGACTCGCTCAAGGAGTTGTTGGAAAAAGCAATCTGGTGGATTGGTCGCGATTGTCAAACACATTTTCTAAGTCAATTTAGTTCATTTAAACCAAAATTTGATATTTAGGGGTCAAAAATTCATCGGGATTTTGGAACGGAGTTCCATCTATTATGGGGGGTTGGTAGAAGGAGATTGGGACTCGCTAAAAGAGTAGGTGGAAAAAGCAATCTGATGGATTGGTCGCGATTGCCTCAAACACATTTTCTAAGTAAATTTAGTTCATTTAAACCAAGATTTTAGATTTGGGGGACAAGAATTTACCGGGATATTGGGACGGAGTTCCATCGATTCCTGGGGTTGCTGGAAATATATTGGGAATAGCGCAAAGAGTTGGGCGAGAAACAATACGGTGGATTGGTCGCGATTGCCTCAAACACATTTTCTAAGTAAATTTAGTTCATTTAAACTTCCGATTTGGGTGTCAAAAATTCAGCAGGACCTCGGAATGCAGTTTCATCGACTCTACGGGGTTCCTGGAAGGATATTGGGACTTGCACAATGTGTTATGGCAGAAAAAAGCCCAGTGGATTGGTTATTTTTTCCTCAAACGCATTTTCTAAGCCATTTTAGTTCATTAAATAAACCTTTTGGTTAGGGGGTCAAAAATTCATCGGGATATTGGAACAGAGTTCCATCTATTCCGAGGGTTCCTAGAAGGATATTGGGACGCGCTCAAAGAGTAGGTGGAGAAAGCAATACGGTGGATTGGTCGCGATTGCTTCAAACGCATTTTCTATGTAAATTTAGTTCATTTAAACCAAAATTTGAGATTTATGGGTCAAAAATTCATCGGGATATTGGAACGGAGTTCCATCTATTCTGAGGGTTGCTTGAAGGATATTGGGATTCGCTTAAAGAGTAGGTGGAGAAAGCAATCCAGTGGATTGGTCGCGATTGCTTCAAACACATTTTGTAAGTAAATTTAGGTCCTTTAAACCAACATTTGAGATTTATGGGTCAAAAATTCATCGGGATATTTGAACGGAGTTCCATCTATTCTCGGGGTTGCTAAAAGGATATTGGGACTCGCTCAAGGAGTTGTTGGAAAAAGCAATCTGGTGGATTGGTTACGATTGCCACAAACACATTTTCTAAGTAAATTTAGTTCATTTAAACCAAAATTTGAGATTTAGGGGTCAAAAATTCCTCGGGATATTGGAACGGAGTTCCATCTATTCTGGGGTTGCTAGAAGGATATTGGGATTCGCTCAAAGAGTAGGTGGAGAAAGCAATCCAGTGGATTGGTCGCGATTGCTTAAAACACATTTTGTAAGTAAATTTAGGTCATTTAAACCAACATTTGAGATTTATGGGTCAAAAATTCATCGGGATATTGGAACAGAGTTCCATCTATTCTGGGGGTTGGTAGAAGTATATTGGGACTTGCTCAAGGAGTTGGTGGAAAAAGCAATCCGGTGGATTGGTCGCGATTGTCAAACACATTTTCTAAGTAAATTTATTTCATTTAAACAAAGATTTTAGATTTGAAGGTCAAAAGTTCAGCGGGATATTGGAACGGAGTTCCATCTATTCCGGGGGTTACTAGAAGGATATTGGAACTCGCTCAAAGAGTTGGTGGAGAAAGCAATCTGGTGGATTGGTCGCGATTGTCAAACACATTTTCTAAGTCAATTTAGTTCATTTAAACCAAAATTTGATATTTAGGGGTCAAAAATTCATCGGGATTTTGGAACGGAGTTCCATCTATTATGGGGGGTTGGTAGAAGGAGATTGGGACTCGCTAAAAGAGTAGGTGGAAAAAGCAATCTGATGGATTGGTCGCGATTGCCTCAAACACATTTTCTAAGTAAATTTAGTTCATTTAAACCAAGATTTTAGATTTGGGGGACAAGAATTTACCGGGATATTGGGACGGAGTTCCATCGATTCCTGGGGTTGCTGGAAATATATTGGGAATAGCGCAAAGAGTTGGGCGAGAAACAATACGGTGGATTGGTCGCGATTGCCTCAAACACATTTTCTAAGTAAATTTAGTTCATTTAAACTTCCGATTTGGGTGTCAAAAATTCAGCAGGACCTCGGAATGCAGTTTCATCGACTCTACGAGGTTCCTGGAAGGATATTGGGACTTGCACAATGTGTTATGGCACAAAAAAGCCCAGTGGATTGGTTATTTTTTCCTCAAACGCATTTTCTAAGCCATTTTAGTTCATTAAATAAACCTTTTGGTTAGGGGGTCAAAAATTCATCGGGATATTGGAACAGAGTTCCATCTATTCCGAGGGTTCCTAGAAGGATATTGGGACGCGCTCAAAGAGTAGGTGGAGAAAGCAATACGGTGGATTGGTCGCGATTGCTTCAAACGCATTTTCTATGTAAATTTAGTTCATTTAAACCAAAATTTGAGATTTATGGGTCAAAAATTGATCGGGATATTGGAACGGAGTTCCATCTATTCTGAGGGTTGCTTGAAGGATATTGGGATTCGCTTAAAGAGTAGGTGGAGAAAGCAATCCAGTGGATTGGTCGCGATTGCTTCAAACACATTTTGTAAGTAAATTTAGGTCCTTTAAACCAACATTTGAGATTTATGGGTCAAAAATTCATCGGGATATTTGAACGGAGTTCCATCTATTCTCGGGGTTGCTAAAAGGATATTGGGACTCGCTCAAGGAGTTGTTGGAAAAAGCAATCTGGTGGATTGGTTACGATTGCCACAAACACATTTTCTAAGTAAATTTAGTTCATTTAAACCAAAATTTGAGATTTAGGGGTCAAAAATTCCTCGGGATATTGGAACGGAGTTCCATCTATTCTGGGGTTGCTAGAAGGATATTGGGATTCGCTCAAAGAGTAGGTGGAGAAAGCAATCCAGTGGATTGGTCGCGATTGCTTAAAACACATTTTGTAAGTAAATTTAGGTCATTTAAACCAACATTTGAGATTTATGGGTCAAAAATTCATCGGGATATTGGAACAGAGTTCCATCTATTCTGGGGGTTGGTAGAAGTATATTGGGACTTGCTCAAGGAGTTGGTGGAAAAAGCAATCCGGTGGATTGGTCGCGATTGTCAAACACATTTTCTAAGTAAATTTATTTCATTTAAACAAAGATTTTAGATTTGAAGGTCAAAAGTTCAGCGGGATATTGGAACGGAGTTCCATCTATTCCGGGGGTTACTAGAAGGATATTGGAACTCGCTCAAAGAGTTGGTGGAGAAAGCAATCTGGTGGATTGGTCGCGATTGTCAAACACATTTTCTAAGTCAATTTAGTTCATTTAAACCAAAATTTGATATTTAGGGGTCAAAAATTCATCGGGATTTTGGAACGGAGTTCCATCTATTATGGGGGGTTGGTAGAAGGAGATTGGGACTCGCTAAAAGAGTAGGTGGAAAAAGCAATCTGATGGATTGGTCGCGATTGCCTCAAACACATTTTCTAAGTAAATTTAGTTCATTTAAACCAAGATTTTAGATTTGGGGGACAAGAATTTACCGGGATATTGGGACGGAGTTCCATCGATTCCTGGGGTTGCTGGAAATATATTGGGAATAGCGCAAAGAGTTGGGCGAGAAACAATACGGTGGATTGGTCGCGATTGCCTCAAACACATTTTCTAAGTAAATTTAGTTCATTTAAACTTCCGATTTGGGTGTCAAAAATTCAGCAGGACCTCGGAATGCAGTTTCATCGACTCTACGAGGTTCCTGGAAGGATATTGGGACTTGCACAATGTGTTATGGCAGAAAAAAGCCCAGTGGATTGGTTATTTTTTCCTCAAACGCATTTTCTAAGCCATTTTAGTTCATTAAATAAACCTTTTGGTTAGGGGGTCAAAAATTCATCGGGATATTGGAACAGAGTTCCATCTATTCCGAGGGTTCCTAGAAGGATATTGGGACGCGCTCAAAGAGTAGGTGGAGAAAGCAATACGGTGGATTGGTCGCGATTGCTTCAAACGCATTTTCTATGTAAATTTAGTTCATTTAAACCAAAATTTGAGATTTATGGGTCAAAAATTGATCGGGATATTGGAACGGAGTTCCATCTATTCTGAGGGTTGCTTGAAGGATATTGGGATTCGCTTAAAGAGTAGGTGGAGAAAGCAATCCAGTGGATTGGTCGCGATTGCTTCAAACACATTTTGTAAGTAAATTTAGGTCCTTTAAACCAACATTTGAGATTTATGGGTCAAAAATTCATCGGGATATTTGAACGGAGTTCCATCTATTCTCGGGGTTGCTAAAAGGATATTGGGACTCGCTCAAGGAGTTGTTGGAAAAAGCAATCTGGTGGATTGGTTACGATTGCCACAAACACATTTTCTAAGTAAATTTAGTTCATTTAAACCAAAATTTGAGATTTAGGGGTCAAAAATTCCTCGGGATATTGGAACGGAGTTCCATCTATTCTGGGGTTGCTAGAAGGATATTGGGATTCGCTCAAAGAGTAGGTGGAGAAAGCAATCCAGTGGATTGGTCGCGATTGCTTAAAACACATTTTGTAAGTAAATTTAGGTCATTTAAACCAACATTTGAGATTTATGGGTCAAAAATTCATCGGGATATTGGAACAGAGTTCCATCTATTCTGGGGGTTGGTAGAAGTATATTGGGACTTGCTCAAGGAGTTGGTGGAAAAAGCAATCCGGTGGATTGGTCGCGATTGTCAAACACATTTTCTAAGTAAATTTATTTCATTTAAACCAAGATTTTAGATTTGAAGGTCAAAAGTTCAGCGGGATATTGGAACGGAGTTCCATCTATTCCGGGGGTTACTAGAAGGATATTGGAACTCGCTCAAAGAGTTGGTGGAGAAAGCAATCTGGTGGATTGGTTGCGATTGCCTCAAACACATTTTTTAAGTAAATTTAGTTTATTTAAACCAAAATTTGAGATTTAGTGGTCAAAAATTCATCGGGATATTGAAACGGAGTTCCATCTATTTTGGGTGTTGCTAGAAGGATATTTTGACTCGCTCAAAGAGTAGGTGGAGAAAACACTCTGTTGGATTGGTCGTGATTGTCTCAAACACATTTTCTAAGTAAATTTAGTTCATTTAAACCAAAATTTGAGATTTAGGGGTCAAAAATTCATGGGGATAATGGAACGGAGTTCCATCTATTCTGGGGGTTGCTAGAAGGATATTGGGACTCGCTCAAAGAGTTGGTGGAGAAAGCAATCTGGTGGATTGGTTGCGATTGCCTCAAACCCATTTTCTAAGTAAATTTAGTTTATTGAAACCAAAATTTGAGATTTAGTGGTCAAACATTCATCGGGATATTGGAACGGAGTTCCAACTATTCTAGGGGTTGGTAGAAGGATATTGGGACTCGCTCAAAGAGTTGGTGGAGAAAGCACTCCGGTGGATTGGTCGCGATTGTCTCAAACACATTTTCTAAGTAAATTTAGTTCATTTAAACCAAAATTTGAGATTTAGGTGTCAAAAATTCATCGGGATATTGGAACGAAGTTCCATCTATTCCTGGAGTTCTTAGAAGGATATTTGGATTCGCTCAAAGAGTTGGGCGAGAAAGCAATCCAGTGGATTGGTTGGGATTGCCTAAATCGCATTTTCTAAGTCAATTTAGTTCATATAAACTTCTGATTTGGGTGTCAAAAAATCAACAGGACCTCGGAATGAGGTGTCATTGACTGTACGGGGTTCCTGGGAGGATATTGCGACTTGCACAATGTGTTATGGCAGAAAAAAGCCCAGTGGATTGGTTATTTTTTCCTAAAACGCATTTTCTAAGCCATTTTAGTTCATTAAATAAACCTTTTGGTTTGGGGGGTCAAAAATTCATCGGGATATTGCAACAGAGTTCCATCTATTCCAAGGGTTCCTAGAAGGATATTGGGACTCGCTCAAAGAGTAAGTGGAGAAAGCAATCCGGTGGATTGGTCACGATTGCTTCAAACACATTTTCAAAGTAAATTTAGTTCATTTAAACCAAAATTTGAGATTTATGGGACAAAAATTCATCGGGATATTTGAACGGAGTTATATCTATTCTTGGGGTTGCTAGAAGGATATTGGGACTCGCTCAAGGAGTTGTTGGAAAAAGCAATCTGGTGCATTAGTCGCGATTGCCTCAAACACATTATCTAAGTAAATTTAGTTCATTTAAACCAAAATTTGAGATTTATGGGTCAAAAATTCATTGGGATATTGGAACGGAGTTCCATCTATTCCGAGGGTTGCTGGAAGGATATTGGGACTAGCTTAAAGAGTTGGGCGAGAAAGCAATCCGGTGGATTGGTCGCGATTACTTCGAACACATCTTCTAAGTAAATTTATTTCATTTAAACCAAAATTTTAGATTTGGGGGACAAAAATTTACCTGGATATTGGGATGGAGTTACATATATTCCGGGGTTCCTAGAAGGATATTGGGACTCGCTCAAAGAGTTGGGCGAGAAAGCAATACGGTGGATTCGTCGCGATTGCCTCAAACACGTTTTCAAAGTAAATTTAGTTCATTTAAACTAAAATTTGAGATTTAGGGGTCAAAAATTCATGGGGATATTGGAACAGAGTTCCACCTATTATGGGGGGTTGGTAGAAAGAGATTGGGACTCGCTCAAAGAGTAGGTGGAGAAAGCAATCAGGTGGATTGGTTGCGATTGCCTCAAACACATTTTTTAAGTAAAATTATTTCATTTAAACCAAAATTTTAGATTTGGGGGACAAGAATTTACCGGGATATTGGAACGGAGTTCCATCGATTCCTGGGGTTGCTGGAAATATATTGGGAATAGCGCAAAGAGTTGGGCGAGAAACAATACGGCGGATTGGTCGCGATTGCCTCAAACACATTTTCTAAGTAAATTTAGTTCATTTAAACTTCCGATTTGGGTGTCAAAAATTCAGCAGGACCTCGGAATGAGTTTTCATCGACTCTACGGGGTTCCTGGGAGGATATTGGGACTTGCACAATGTGTTATGGCAGAAAAAAGCCCAGTGGATTGGTTATTTTTTCCTCAAACGCATTTTCTAAGCCATTTTAGTTCATTAAATAAACCTTTTGGTTAGGGGGTCAAAAATTCATCGGGATATTGGAACAGAGTTCCATCTATTCCGAGGGTTCCTAGAAGGATATTGGGACGCGCTCAAAGAGTAGGTGGAGAAAGCAATACGGTGGAGTGGTCGCGATTGCTTCAAACGCATTTTCTAAGTAAATTTAGTTCATTTAAACCAAAATTTGAGATTTGTGGGTCAAAAATTCATCGGGATATTGGAATGGAGTTCCATCTATTCTGGGGGTTGCTTGAAGGATATTGGGATTCGCTTAAAGAGTAGGTGGAGAAAGCAATCCAGTGGATTGGTCGCGATTGCTTCAAACACATTTTGTAAGTAAATTTAGGTCATTTAAACCAACATTTGAGATTTATGGGTCAGAAAATGCATCGGGATATTTGAACGGAGTTCCATCTATTCTCGGGGTTGCTAAAAGGATATTGGGACACGCTCAAGGAGATGTTGGAAAAAGCAATCTGGTGGATTGGTTACGTTTGCCACAAACACATTTTCTAAGTAAATTTAGTTCATTTAAACCAAAATTTGAGATTTAGGGGTCAAAAATTCCTCGGGATATTGGAACGGAGTTCCATCTATTCTGGGGTTGCTAGAAGGATATTGGGATTCGCTCAAAGAGTAGGTGGAGAAAGCAATCCAGTGGATTGGTCGCGATTGCTTCAAACACATTTTGTAAGTAAATTTAGGTCATTTAAACCAACATTTGAGATTTATGGGTCAAAAATTCATCGGGATATTGGAACGGAGTTCCATCTATTCTGGGGGTTGCTAGAAGGATATTGGGACTTGCTCAAGGAGTTGGTGGAAAAAGCAATCCGGTGGATTGGTCGCGATTGTCAAACACATTTTCTAAGTAAATTTATTTCATTTAAAGCAAGATTTTAGATTTGAAGGTCAAAAGTTCAGCGGGATATTGGAACGGAGTTCCATCTACTCCGGGGGTTCCTAGAAGGATATTGGAACTCGCTCAAAGAGTTGGTGGAGAAAGCAATCTGGTGGATTGGTCGCGATTGCCTCAAACACATTTTTTAAGTAAATTTAGTTTATTTAAACCAAAATTTGAGATTTAGTGGTCAAAAATTCATCGGGATATTGAAACGGAGTTCCATCTATTTTGGGTGTTGCTAGAAGGATATTGGGACTCGCTCAAAGAGTAGGTGGAGAAAACACTCTGTTGGATTGGTCGTGATTGTCTCAAACACATTTTCTAAGTAAATTTAGTTCATTTAAACCAAAATTTGAGATTTAGGGGTCAAAAATTCATGGGGATAATAGAACGGAGTTCCATCTATTCTGGGGGTTGCTAGAAGGATATTGGGACTCGCTCAAAGAGTTGGTGGAGAAAGCAATCTGGTGGATTGGTCACGATTGCCTCAAACACATTTTCTAAGTAAATTTAGTTTATTGAAACCAAAATTTGAGATTTAGTGGTCAAAAATTCATCGGGATAATGGAACGGAGTTCCATCTATTCTTGGGGTTGCTAGAAGGATATTGGGACTCGCTCAAAGAGTTGGTGGAGAAAGCAATCTGGTGGATTGGTTGCGATTGCCTCAAACCCATTTTCTAAGTAAATTTAGTTTATTGAAACCAAAATTTGAGATTTAGTGGTCAAACATTCATCGGGATATTGGAACGGAGTTCCAACTATTCTAGGGGTTGGTTGAAGGATATTGGGACTCCCTCAAAGAGTTGGTGGAGAAAGCACTCCGGTGGATTGGTCGCGATTGTCTCAAACCCATTTTCTAAGTAAATTTAGTTCATTTAAACCAAAATTTGAGATTTAGGTGTCAAAAATTCATCGGGATATTGGAACGAAGTTCCATCTATTCCTGGAGTTCTTAGAAGGATATTAGGATTCGCTCAAAGAGTTGGGCGAGAAAGCAATCCAGTGGATTGGTTGGGATTGCCTAAATCGCATTTTCTAAGTCAATTTAGTTCATATAAACTTCTGATTTGGGTGTCAAAAAATCAACAGGACCTCGGAATGAGGTGTCATTGACTGTACGGGGTTCCTGGGAGGATATTGCGACTTGCACAATGTGTTATGGCAGAAAAAAGCCCAGTGGATTGGTTATTTTTTCCTAAAACGCATTTTCTAAGCCATTTTAGTTCATTAAATAAACCTTTTGGTTTGGGGGGTCAAAAATTTATCGGGATATTGCAACAGAGTTCCATCTATTCCAAGGGTTCCTAGAAGGATATTGGGACTCGCTCAAAGAGTAAGTGGAGAAAGCAATCAGGTGGATTGGTCACGATTGCTTCAAACACATTTTCAAAGTAAATTTAGTTCATTTAAACCAAAATTTGAGATTTATGGGACAAAAATTCATCGGGATATTTGAACGGAGTTATATCTATTCTTGGGGTTGCTAGAAGGATATTGGGACTCGCTCAAAGAGTAAGTGGAGAAAGCAATCCGGTGGATTGGTCACGATTGCTTCAAACACATTTTCAAAGTAAATTTAGTTCATTTAAACCAAAATTTGAGATTTATGGGACAAAAATTCATCGGGATATTTGAACGGAGTTATATCTATTCTTGGGGTTGCTAGAAGGATATTGGGACTCGCTCAAGGAGTTGTTGGAAAAAGCAATCTGGTGGATTAGTCGCGATTGCCTCAAACACATTATCTAAGTAAATTTAGTTCATTTAAACCAAAATTTGAGATTTATGGGTCAAAAATTCATTGGGATATTGGAACGGAGTTCCATCTATTCCGAGGGTTGCTGGAAGGATATTGGGACTAGCTTAAAGAGTTGGGCGAGAAAGCAATCCGGTGGATTGGTCGCGATTACTTCGAACACATCTTCTAAGTAAATTTATTTCATTTAAACCAAAATTTTAGATTTGGGGGACAAAAATTTACCTGGATATTGGGATGGAGTTACATATATTCCGGGGTTCCTAGAAGGATATTGGGACTCGCTCAAAGAGTTGGGCGAGAAAGCAATACGGTGGATTCGTCGCGATTGCCTCAAACACGTTTTCAAAGTAAATTTAGTTCATTTAAACTAAAATTTGAGATTTAGGGGTCAAAAATTCATGGGGATATTGGAACAGAGTTCCACCTATTATGGGGGGTTGGTAGAAAGAGATTGAGACTCGCTCAAAGAGTAGGTGGAGAAAGCAATCAGGTGGATTGGTTGCGATTGCCTCAAACAAATTTTTTAAGTAAAATTATTTCATTTAAACCAAAATTTTAGATTTGGGGGACAAGAATTTACCGGGATATTGAGACGGAGTTCCATCGATTCCTGGGGTTGCTGGAAATATATTGGGAATAGCGCAAAGAGTTGGGCGAGAAACAATACGGCGGATTGGTCGCGATTGCCTCAAACACATTTTCTAAGTAAATTTAGTTCATTTAAACTTCCGATTTGGGTGTCAAAAATTCAGCAGGACCTCGGAATGAGGTTTCATCGACTCTACGGGGTTCCTGGGAGGATATTGGGACTTGCACAATGTGTTATGGCAGAAAAAAGCCCAGTGGATTGGTTATTTTTTCCTCAAACGCATTTTCTAAGCCATTTTAGTTCATTAAATAAACCTTTTGGTTAGGGGGTCAAAAATTCATCGGGATATTGGAACAGAGTTCCATCTATTCCGAGGGTTCCTAGAAGGATATTGGGATGCGCTCAAAGAGTAGGTGGAGAAAGCAATACGGTGGATTGGTCGCGATTGCTTCAAACGCATTTTCTAAGTAAATTTAGTTCATTTAAACCAAAATTTGAGATTTATGGGTCAAAAATTCATCGGGATATTGGAACGGAGTTCCATCTATTCTGGGGGTTGCTTGAAGGATATTGGGATTCGCTTAAAGAGTTGGTGGAGAAAGCAATCTGGTGGATTGGTTACGTTTGCCACAAACACATTTTCTAAGTAAATTTAGTTCATTTAAACCAAAATTTGAGATTTAGGGGTCAAAAATTCCTCGGGATATTAGAACGGAGTTCCATCTATTCTGGGGTTGCTAGAAGGATATTGGGATTCGCTCAAAGAGTAGGTGGAGAAAGCAACCCAGTGGATTGGTCGCGATTGCTTCAAACACATTTTGTAAGTAAATTTAGGTCATTTAAACCAACATTTGAGATTTATGGGTCAAAAATTCATCGGGATATTGGAACGGAGTTCCATCTATTCTGGGGGTTGCTAGAAGGATATTGGGACTTGCTCAAGGAGTTGGTGGAAAAAGCAATCCGGTGGATTGGTCGCGATTGTCAAACACATTTTCTAAGTAAATTTATTTCATTTAAAGCAAGATTTTAGATTTGAAGGTCAAAAGTTCAGCGGGATATTGGAACGGAGTTCCATCTATTCCGGGGGTTCCTAGAAGGATATTGGAACTCGCTCAAAGAGTTGGTGGAGAAAGCAATCTGGTGGATTGGTCGCGATTGCCTCAAACACATTTTTTAAGTAAATTTAGTTTATTTAAACCAAAATTTGAGATTTAGTGGTCAAAAATTCATCGGGATATTGAAACGGAGTTCCATCTATTTTGGGTGTTGCTAGAAGGATATTGGGACTCGCTCAAAGAGTAGGTGGAGAAAACACTCTGTTGGATTGGTCGTGATTGTCTCAAACACATTTTCTAAGTAAATTTAGTTCATTTAAACCAAAATTTGAGATTTAGGGGTCAAAAATTCATGGGGATAATGGAACGGAGTTCCATCTATTCAGGGGGTTGCTAGAAGGATATTGGGACTCGCTCAAAGAGTTGGTGGAGAAAGCAATCTGGTGGATTGGTCGCGATTGCCTCAAACACATTTTCTAAGTAAATTTAGTTTATTGAAACCAAAATTTGAGATTTAGTGGTCAAACATTCATCGGGATATTGGAACGGAGTTCCAACTATTCTAGGGGTTGGTAGAAGGATATTGGGACTCGCTCAAAGAGTTGGTGGAGAAAGCACTCCGGTGGATTGGTCGCGATTGTCTCAAACACATTTTCTAAGTAAATTTAGTTCATTTAAACCAAAATTTGAGATTTAGGTGTCAAAAATTCATCGGGATATCGGAACGAAGTTCCATCTATTCCTGGAGTTCTTAGAAGGATATTAGGATTCGCTCAAAGAGTTGGGCGAGAAAGCAATCCAGTGGATTGGTTGGGATTGCCTAAATCACGTTCTCTAAGTCAATTTAGTTCATTTAAACCAAAATTTGAGATTTAGGGGTCAAAAATTCATCGGGATATTGGAAGGAAGTTCCATCTATTATGGGGGGTTGGTAAAAGGAGATTGGGACTCGCTCAAAGAGTAGGTGGAGAAAGCAATCAGGTGGATTGGTTTCGATTGCCTCAAACACATTTTTTAAGTAAATTTAGTTCATTTAAACCAATATTTTAGATTTGGGGGTCAAAAATTCACCGGGATATTGGAACGGAGTTCCATCTATTCCTGGGGTTGCTGGAAAGATATTGGGACTAGCTCAAAGAGTTGGGCGAGAAAGCAATCCGGTGGATTGGTCGCGATTGCCTCAAACACATTTTCTAAGTAAATTTAGTTCATTTAAACCAAAACTTGAGATTTATGGGTCAAAAATTCATCGGGATATTTGAACGGAGTTCCATCTATTGTTGGGGTTGCTAGAAGGATATTTGAACTCGCTCAAGGAGTTGTTGGAAAAAGGAATCTGGTGGATTGGTCGTGATTGCCTAAAACACATTTTCTAAGTAAATTTAGTTCATTTAAACCAAGATTTGAGATTTAGGGGTCAAAAATTTATCGGGATATTGGAACGGAGTTCCATCTATTATGGGGGGTTGGTAGAAGGAGCTTGGGACTCGCTCAACGAGTAGGTGGAGAAAGCAATCAGGTGGATTGTTTGCGATTGCCTCAAACACATTTTTTAAGTAAATTTATTTCATTTAAACCAAAATTTTAGATTTGGGGGACAAAAATTTACCGGGATATTGGGACGGAATTCCATCTATTTCGGGGGTTCCTAGAAGGATATTGGGACTCGCTCAAAGAGTTGGGCGAGAAAGCAATACGGTGGATTCGTCGCGATTGCCTCAAACACGTTTTCTAAGTAAATTTAGTTCATTTAACCTAAAATTTGAGATTTAGGGGTCTAAAATTCATGGGGATATTAGAACGGAGTTCCATCTATTATGGGGGGTTGGTAGAAAGAGATTGGGACTCACTCAAAGAGTAGGTGGAGAAAGCAATCAGGTGAATTGGTTGCGATTGCCACAAACACATTTTTTAAGTAAATTTATTTCATTTAAACCAAAATTTTAGATTTGGGGGACAAAAATTTACCGGGATATTAGAACGGAGTTCCATCTATTCTGGGGGTTGCTAGAAGGATATTGGGACTTGCTCAAGGAGTTGTTGGAAAAAGCAATCTGGTGGATTGGTCGCGATTGCCTCAAACACATTTTCTAAGTAAATTTAGTTCATTTAAACCAAGATTTGAGATTTAGGGGTCAAAAATTCGTCGGGATATTGGAACGGAGTTCCATCTATTATGGGGGGTTGGTAGAAGGAGCTTGGGACTCGCTCAACGAGTAGGTGGAGAAAGCAATCAGGTGGATTGTTTGCGATTGCCTCAAACACATTTTTTAAGTAAATTTATTTTATTTAAACCAAAATTTTAGATTTGGGGGACAAAAATTTACCGGGATATTGGGACGGAATTCCATCTATTCCGGGGGTTCCTAGAAGGATATTGGGACTCGCTCCAAGAGTTGGGCGAGAAAGCAACACGGTGGATTGGTCGCGATTGCCTCAAACACGTTTTCTAAGTAAATTTAGTTCATTTAAACCAAAATTTGAGATTTAGGGGTCAAAAATTCCTCGGGATATTGGAACGGAGTTCCATCTATTCTGGGGTTGCTAGAAGGATATTGGGATTCGCTCAAAGAGTAGGTGGAGAAAGCAATCCAGTGGATTGGTCGCGATTGCTTCAAACACATTTTGTAAGTAAATTTAGGTCATTTAAACCAACATTTGAGATTTGTGGGTCAAAAATTCATCGGGATATTGGAACGGAGTTCCATCTATTCTGGGGGTTGCTAGAAGGATATTGGGACTTGCTCAAGGAGTTGGTGGAAAAAGCAATCCGGTGGATTGGTCGCGATTGTCAAACACATTTTCTAAGTAAATTTATTTCATTTAAAGCAAGATTTTAGATTTGAAGGTCAAAAGTTCAGCGGGATATTGGAACGGAGTTCCATCTATTCCGGGGGTTCCTAGAAGGATATTGGAACTCGCTCAAAGAGTTGGTGGAGAAAGCAATCTGGTGGATTGGTCGCGATTGCCTCAAACACATTTTTTAAGTAAATTTAGTTTATTTAAACCAAAATTTGAGATTTAGTGGTCAAAAATTCATCGGGATATTGAAACGGAGTTCCATCTATTTTGGGTGTTGCTAGAAGGATATTGGGACTCGCTCAAAGAGTAGGTGGAGAAAACACTCTGTTGGATTGGTCGTGATTGCCTCAAACACATTTTCTAAGTAAATTTAGTTCATTTAAACCAAAATTTGAGATTTAGGGGTCAAAAATTCATGGGGATAATGGAACGGAGTTCCATCTATTCAGGGGGTTGCTAGAAGGATATTGGGACTCGCTCAAAGAGTTGGTGGAGAAAGCAATCTGGTGGATTGGTCGCGATTGCCTCAAACACATTTTCTAAGTAAATTTAGTTTATTGAAACCAAAATTTGAGATTTAGTGGTCAAACATTCATCGGGATATTGGAACGGAGTTCCAACTATTCTAGGGGTTGGTAGAAGGATATTGGGACTCGCTCAAAGAGTTGGTGGAGAAAGCACTCCGGTGGATTGGTCGCGATTGTCTCAAACACATTTTCTAAGTAAATTTAGTTCATTTAAACCAAAATTTGAGATTTAGGTGTCAAAAATTCATCGGGTTATTGGAACGAAGTTCCATCTATTCCTGGAGTTCTTAGAAGGATATTAGGATTCGCTCAAAGAGTTGGGCGAGAAAGCAATCCAGTGGATTGGTTGGGATTGCCTAAATCACGTTCTCTAAGTCAATTTAGTTCATTTAAACCAAAATTTGAGATTTAGGGGTCAAAAATTCATCGGGATATTGGAAGGAAGTTCCATCTATTATGGGGGGTTGGTAAAAGGAGATTGGGACTCGCTCAAAGAGTAGGTGGAGAAAGCAATCAGGTGGATTGGTTTCGATTGCCTCAAACACATTTTTTAAGTAAATTTAGTTCATTTAAACCAATATTTTAGATTTGGGGGTCAAAAATTCACCGGGATATTGGAACGGAGTTCCATCTATTCCTGGGGTTGCTGGAAAGATATTGGGACTAGCTCAAAGAGCTGGGCGAGAAAGCAATCCGGTGGATTGGTCGCGATTGCCTCAAACACATTTTCTAAGTAAATTTAGTTCATTTAAACCAAAACTTGAGATTTATGGGTCAAAAATTCATCGGGATATTTGAACGGAGTTCCATCTATTGTTGGGGTTGCTAGAAGGATATTTGAACTCGCTCAAGGAGTTGTTGGAAAAAGGAATCTGGTGGATTGGTCGTGATTGCCTAAAACACATTTTCTAAGTAAATTTAGTTCATTTAAACCAAGATTTGAGATTTAGGGGTCAAAAATTTATCGGGATATTGGAACGGAGTTCCATCTATTATGGGGGGTTGGTAGAAGGAGCTTGGGACTCGCTCAACGAGTAGGTGGAGAAAGGAATCAGGTGGATTGTTTGCGATTGCCTCAAACACATTTTTTAAGTAAATTTATTTCATTTAAACCAAAATTTTAGATTTGGGGGACAAAAATTTACCGGGATATTGGGACGGAATTCCATCTATTTCGGGGGTTCCTAGAAGGATATTGGGACTCGCTCAAAGAGTTGGGCGAGAAAGCAATACGGTGGATTCGTCGCGATTGCCTCAAACACGTTTTCTAAGTAAATTTAGTTCATTTAACCTAAAATTTGAGATTTAGGGGTCTAAAATTCATGGGGATATTAGAACGGAGTTCCATCTATTATGGGGGGTTGGTAGAAAGAGATTGGGACTCACTCAAAGAGTAGGTGGAGAAAGCAATCAGGTGAATTGGTTGCGATTGCCACAAACACATTTTTTAAGTAAATTTATTTCATTTAAACCAAAATTTTAGATTTGGGGGACAAAAATTTACCGGGATATTAGAACGGAGTTCCATCTATTCTGGGGGTTGCTAGAAGGATATTGGGACTTGCTCAAGGAGTTGTTGGAAAAAGCAATCTGGTGGATTGGTCGCGATTGCCTCAAACACATTTTCTAAGTAAATTTAGTTCATTTAAACCAAGATTTGAGATTTAGGGGTCAAAAATTCGTCGGGATATTGGAACGGAGTTCCATCTATTATGGGGGGTTGGTAGAAGGAGCTTGGGACTCGCTCAACGAGTAGGTGGAGAAAGCAATCAGGTGGATTGTTTGCGATTGCCTCAAACACATTTTTTAAGTAAATTTATTTTATTTAAACCAAAATTTTAGATTTGGGGGACAAAAATTTACCGGGATATTGGGACGGAATTCCATCTATTCCGGGGGTTCCTAGAAGGATATTGGGACTCGCTCAAAGAGTTGGGCGAGAAAGCAACACGGTGGATTGGTCGCGATTGCCTCAAACACGTTTTCTAAGTAAATTTAGTTCATTTAAACTAAATTTTGAGATTTAGGGGTCAAAAATTCATGGGGATATTGGAACGGAGTTCCATCTATTATGGTGGGTTGGTAGAAAGAGATTGGGACTCACTAAAAGAGTAGGTGGAGAAAGCAATCAGGTGAATTGGTTGCGATTGCCACAAACACATTTTTTAAGTAAATTTATTTCATTTAAACCCAAATTTTAGATTTGGGGGACAAAAATTTACCGGGATATTGGAACGCAGTTCCATCTATTCTGGGGGTTGCTAGAAGGATATTGGGACTTGCTCAAGGAGTTGTTGGAAAAAGCAATCTGGTGGATTGGTCGCGATTGCCTCAAACACATTTTCTAAGTAAATTAAGTTCATTTAAACCAAGATTTGAGATTTAGGGGTCAAAAATTCATCGGGATATTGGAACGGAGTTCCATCTATTATGGGGGATTGGTAGAAGGAGCTTGGGACTCGCTCAACGAGTCGGTGGAGAAAGCAATCAGGTGGATTGTTTGCGATTGCCTCAAACACATTTTTTAAGTAAATTTATTTCATTTAAACCAAAATTTTAGATTTGGGGGACAAAAATTTACCGAGATATTGGGACGGAGTTCCATCTATTCCGGGGGTTCCTAGAAGGATATTGGGACTCGCTCAAAGAGTTGGGCGAGAAAGCAATAGGGTGGATTCGTCGCGATTGCCTCAAACACATTTTCTAAGTAAATTTAGTTCATTTCAACTAAAATTTGAGATTTAGGTTTCAAAAATTCATGGGGATATTGGAACGGAGTTGCATCTATTTTGGGGGTTGCTAGATGGATATTGGGACTCACTCAAAGAGTTGGTGGAAAAAGCAATCTGGTGGATTGGTCGCGATTGACTCAAACACATTTTCTAAGTAAATTTAGTTCATTTAAACCAAGATTTTAGATTTGGGCGTCAAAAATTCACCGGGATATTGGAACGGAGTTCCATCTATTCCGGGGGTTGCTGGAAATATATTGGGACGCGCTCAAAGAGTAGGTGGAGAAAGCAATACGGTGGATTGGTCGCGATTGCTTCAAACACATTTTCAAAGTAAATTTAGTTCATTTAAACCGAAATTTGAGATTTATGGGTCAAAAATTCATCGGGAAATTTGAACGGAGTTCCATCTATTCTCGGGGTTGCTAAAAGGAAATTGGGACTCGCTCAAGGAGTTGTTGGAAAAAGCAATCTGGTGGATTGGTTACGATTGCCACAAACACATTTTCTAAGTAAATTTAGTTCATTTAAACCAAAATTTGAGATTTTGGGGTCAAAAATTCCTCGGGATATTGGAACGGAGTTCCATCGATTCTGGGGTTGCTAGAAGGATATTGGGATTCGCTCAAAGAGTAGGTGGAGAAAGCAATCCAGTGGATTGGTCGCGATTGCTTCAAACACATTTTGTAAGTAAATTTGGGTCATTTAAACCAACATTTGAGATTTATGGGTCAAAAATTCATCGGGATATTGGAACGGAGTTCCATCTATTCTGGGGGTTGCTAGAAGGATATTGGGACTTGCTCAAGGAGTTGGCGGAAAAAGCAATCCGGTGGATTGGTCGCGATTGTCAAACACATTTTCTAAGTAAATTTATTTCATTTAAACCAAGATTTTAGATTTAGGTGTCAAAAATTCATCGGGATATTGGAACGAAGTTCCATCTATTTCTGAATTTCTTAGAAGGATATTAGGATTCGCTCAAAGAGTTGGGCGAGAAAACAATCCAGTGGATTGTTTGGGATTGCCTAAATCGCATTTTCTAAGTCAATTTAGTTCATATAAACTTCTGATTTGGGTGTCAAAAATTCAACAGGACCTCGGAATGAGGTTTCATTGACTGTACGGGGTTCCTGGGAGGATATTGCGACTTGCACAATGTGTTATGGCAGAAAAAAGCCCAGTGGATTGGTTATTTTTTCCTAAAACGCATTTTCTAAGCCATTTTAGTTCATTAAATAAACCTTTTGGTTTGGGGGGTCAAAAATTCATCGGGATATTGCAACAGAGTTCCATCTATTCCAAGGGTTCCTAGAAGGATATTGGGACTCGCTTAAAGAGTAAGTGGAGAAAGCAATCCGGTGGATTGGTCACGATTGCTTCAAACACATTTTCAAAGTAAATTTAGTTCATTTAAACCAAAATTTGAGATTTATGTGTCAAAAATTCATCGGGATATTGGAACGGAGTTCCATCTATTATGGGGGTTGGTAGAATGATATCGGGACTCGCTCAAGGAGTTGTTGGAAAAGCAATCTGGTGGACTGGTCGCGATTGCCTCAAACACATTTTCTAAGTAAATTTAGTTCATTTAAACCAAGATTTGAGATTTAGGGGTCAAAAATTCCTCGGGATATTGGAACGGAGTTCCATCTATGATGGGGGGTTGGTAGAAGGAGCTTGGGACTCGCTCAACGAGTAGGTGGAGAAAGAAATCAGGTGGATTGTTTGCGATTGCCTCAAACACATTTTTTAAGTAAATTTATTTCATTTAAACCAAAATTTTAGATTTAGGGGACAAAAATTTACCGGGATATTGGGACGGAGTTCCATCTATTCCGGGGGTTCCTAGAAGGATATTGGGACTCGCTCAAAGAGTTGGGCGAGAAAGCAATAGGGTGGATTCGTCGCGATTGCCTCAAACACGTTTTCTAAGTAAATTTAGTTCATTTCAACTAAAATTTGAGATTTAGGTTTCAAAAATTCATGGGGATATTGGAACGGAGTTGCATCTATTTTGGGGGTTGCTAGATGGATATTGGGACTCGCTCAAAGAGTTGGTGGAAAAAGCAATCTGGTGGATTGGTCGCGATTGACTCAAACACATTTTCTAAGTAAATTTAGTTCATTTAAACCAAGATTTTAGATTTGGGGGTCAAAAATTCACCGGGATATTGGAACGGAGTTCCATCTATTCCGGGGGTTGTTGGAAATATATTGGGACTAGCTCAAAGAGTTGGGCGAGAAAGTAATCCGGTGGATTGGTCGCGATTGCCTCAAACACATTTTCTAAGTAAATTTAGTTCATTTAAACCAAGATTTGGGAGTTAAAAATTCAGCAGGACCTTGGAAACGAGGTTTCATCGACTCTACGGGGTTCCTGGGAGGATATTGGGACTTGCACAATGTGTTATGGCAGAAAAAAGCCCAGTGGATTGGTTATTTTTTCCTCAAACGCATTTTCTAAGCCATTTTAGTTCATTAAATAAACCTTTTGGTTAGGGGGTCAAAAATTCATCGGGATATTGGAACAGAGTTCAATCTATTCCGAGGGTTCCTAGAAGGATATTGGGACTCGCTTAAAGAGTAAGTGGAGAAAGCAATCCGGTGGATTGGTCGCGATTGCTTCAAACACATTTTCAAAGTAAATTTAGTTCATTTAAACCAAAATTTGAGATTTATGTGTCAAAAATTCATCGGGATATTGGAACGGAGTTCCATCTATGATGGGGGGTTGGTAGGAGGAGCTTGGGACTCGCTCAACGAGTAGGTGGAGAAAGCAATCAGGTGGATTGTTTGCGATTGCCTCAAACACATTTTTTCAGTAAATTTAGTTCATTTAAACAAAAATTTGAGATTTAGGGGTCAAAAATTCATCGGGATATTGGAACGAAGTTCCATCTATTATGGGGGGTTGGCAAAAGGAGATTGGGACTCGCTCAAAGAGTAGGTGGAGAAAGCAATACGGTGGATTCGTCGCGATTGCCTCAAACACGTTTTCTAAGTAAATTTAGTTCATTTCAACTAAAATTTGAGATTTAGGTTTCAAAAATTCATGGGGATATTGGAACGGAGTTCCATCTATTCCTGGGGTTGCTGGAAAGATATTGGGACTAGCTCAAAGAGTTGGGCGAGAAAGCAATCCGGTGGATTGGTCGCGATTGCCTCAAGCACATTTTCTAAGTAAATTTAGTTCATTTAAACCAAAATTTGAGATTTATGGGTCAAAAATTCATCGGGATATTTGAACGGAGTTCCATCTATTGTTGGGGTTGCTAGAAGGATATTTGAACTCGCTCAAGGAGTTGTTGGAAAAAGCAATCTGGTGGATTGGTCGCGATTGCCTCAAACACATTTTCTAAGTAAATTTAGTTCATTTAAACCAAGATTAGAGATTTCGGGGTCAAAAATTCATCGGGATATTGGAACGGAGTTCCATCTATTATGGGGGGTTGGTAAAAGGAGCTTGGGACTCGCTCAACGAGTAGGTGGAGAAAGCAATCAGGTGGATTGTTTGCGATTGCCTCAAACACATTTTTTAAGTAAATTTTTTTCATTTAAACCAAAATTTTAGATTTGGGGGACAAAAATTTACCGGGATATTGGGACGGAATTCCATCTATTCCGGGGGTTCCTAGTAGGATATTGGGACTCGCTCAAAGAGTTGGGCGAGAAAGCAACACGGTGGATTCGTCCCGATTGCCTCAAACACGTTTTCTAAGTAAATTTAGTTCATTTAAACTAAAATTTGAGATTTAGGGGTCAAAAATTCATGGGGATATTGGAACGGAGTTCCATCTATTATGGGGGGTTGGTAGAAAGAGATTGGGACTCACTCAAAGAGTAGGTGGAGAAAGCAATCAGGTGAATTGGTTGCGATTACCACAAACACATTTTAAGTAAATTTATTTCATTTAAACCAAAATTTTAGATTTGGGGGACAAAAATTTACCGGGATATTGGGACGGAGTTCCATCTATTCCGGGGGTTCCTAGAAGGACATTGGGACTCGCTCAAAGAGTTGGGCGAGAAAGCAATACGGTGGATTCGTCGCGATTGACTCAAACACGTTTTCTAAGTAAATTTAGTTCATTTCAACTAAAATTTGAGATTTAGGTTTCAAAAATTCATGGGGATATTGGAACGGAGTTGCATCTATTATGGGGGTTGCTAGATGGATATTGGGACTCGCTCAAAGAGTTGGTGGAAAAAGCAATCAGGTGGATTGGTCGCGACTGACTGAAACACATTTTCTAAGTAAATTTAGTTCATTTAAACCAAGATTTTAGATTTGGGGGTCAAAAATTCACTTGGATATTGGAACGAAGTTCCATCTATTCCTGGGGTTGCTGGAAATATATTGGGACTAGCTCAAAGAGTTGGGCGAGAAAGTAATCCTGTGGATTGGTCGCGATTGCCTCAAACACATTTTCTAAGTAAATTTAGTTCATTTAAACTTCCGATTTGGGTGTTAAAAAGTCAGCAGGACCTTGGAAATGAGGTTTCATCGACTCTACGGGGTTCCTGGGAGGATATTGGGACTTGCACAATGTGTTATGGCAGAAAAAAGCCCAGTGGATTGGTTATTTTTTCCACAAACGCATTTTCTAAGCCATTTTAGTTCATTAAATAAACCTGTTGGTTAGGGGGTCAAAAATTCATCGGGATATTGGAACAGAGTTCCATCTATTCCGAGGGTTCCTAGAAGGATATTGGGACGCGCTCAAAGAGTAGGGGGAGAAAGCAATACGGTGGATTGGTCGCGATTGCTTCAAACACATTTTCTAAGTAAATTTAGTTCATTTAAACCAAAATTTGAGATTTATGGGTCAAAAATTCATCGGGATATTGGAACGGAGTTCCATCTATTCTGGGGGTTGCTAGAAGGATATTGGGACTTGCTCAAGGAGTTGGCGGAAAAAGCAATCCGGTGGATTGGTCGCGATTATCAAACACATTTTCTAAGTAAATTTATTTCATTTAAAGCAAGATTTTAGATTTGAAGGTCAAAAGTTCAGCGGGATATTGGAACGGAGTTCCATCTGTTCCAGGGGTTCCTAGAAGGATATTGGAACTCGCTCAAAAAGTTGGTGGAGAAAGCAATTTGGTGGATTGGTCGCGATTGCCTCAAACACATTTTTTAAGTAAATTTAGTTTATTTAAACCAAAATTTGAGATTTAGTTGTCAAAAATTCATCGGGATATTGAAACGGAGTTCCATCTATTTTGGGTGTTGCTAGAAGGATATTGGGACTCGCTTAAAGAGTAAGTGGAGAAAGCAATCCGGTGGATTGGTCGCGATTGCCTCAAACACATTTTCTAAGTAAATTTAGTTCATTTAAACCAAAATTTGAGATTTAGGGGTCAAAAATTCATCGGGATATTGGAACGAAGTTCCATCTATTATGGGGGGTTGGTAAAAAGAGATTGGGACTCGCTCAAAGAGTAGGTGGAGAAAGCAATCAGGTGGATTGGTTTCGATTGCCTCAAACACATTTTTTAAGTAAATTTAGTTCATTTAAACCAAGATTTTAGATTTGGGGGTCAAAAATTCACCGGGATATTGGAACAGAGTTCCATCTATTCCTGGGGTTGCTGGAAAGATATTGGGACTAGCTCAAAGAGTTGGGCGAGAAAGCAATCCGGTGGATTGGTCGCGATTGCCTCAAACACATTTTCTAAGTAAATTTAGTTCATTTAAACCAAAATTTGAGATTTATGGGTCAAAAATTCATCGGGATATTTGAACGGAGTTCCATATATTGTTGGGGTTGCTAGAAGGATATTTGAACTCGCCCAAGGAGTTGTTGGAAAAAGCAATCTGGTGGATTGGTCGCGATTGCCTCAAACACATTTTCTAAGTAAATTTAGTTCATTTAAACCAAGATTTGAGATTTAGGGGTCAAAAATTCATCGGGATATTGGAACGGAGTTCCATCTTTTATGGGGGGTTGGTAGAAGGAGCTTGGGACTCGCTCAACGAGTAGGTGGAGAAAGCAATCAGGTGGATTGTTTGCGATTGCCTCAAACACATTTTTTAAGTAAATTTATTTCATTTAAACCAAAATTTTAGATTTGGGGGACAAAAATTCACCGGGATATTGGGACGGAGTTCCATCTATGTCGGGGCTTCCTAGAAGGATATTGGGATTAGCTCAAAGAGTTGGGCGAGAAAGCAATCGGGTGGATTGGTCGCGATTGCCTCAAACACATTTTCTAAGTAAATTTAGTTCATTTAAACCAAAATTTGAGATTTATGGGTCAAAAATTCATCGGGATATTTGAACGGAGTTCCATCTATTGTTGGGGTTGCTAGAAGGATATTTGAACTCGCCCAAGGAGTTGTTGGAAAAAGCAATCTGGTGGATTGGTCGCGATTGCCTTAAACACATTTTCTAAGTAAATTTAGTTCATTTAAACCAAAATTTGAGATTTAGGGGTCAAAAATGCATCGGGATATAGGAACGGAGTTCCATCTATTATGGGGGGTTGGTAGAAGGAGCTTGGGACTCGCTCAACGAGTAGGTGGAGAAAGCAATCAGGTGGATTGGTTGCGATTGCCTCAAACACATTTTTTAAGTAAATTTATTTCATTTAAACCAAAATTTTAGATTTGGGGGACAAAAATTTACCGGGATATTGGGACGGAGTTCCATCTATGCCGGGGCTTCCTAGAACGATATTGGGACTCGCTCAAAGAGTTGGGCGTGAAAGCAGTCCGGTGGATTGGTCGCGATTGCCTCAAACACATTTTCTAAGTAAATTTAGTTCATTTAAACTTTCGATTTGGGTGTCAAAAATTCAGCAGGACCTCAGAATCGGGTTTCATCGACTCTACGGGGTTCCTGGGAGGATATTGAGACTTGCACAATGTGTTATGGCAGAAAAAAGCCCAGTGGATTGGTTATTTTTTCCTCAAACGCATTTTCTAAGCCATTTTAGTTCATTAAATAAACCTTTTGGTTTGGGGGTCAAAAATTCATCGGGATATTGGAACAGAGTTCCATCTATTTCGTGGGTTCTTAGAAGGATATTGGGACTCGCTCAAAGAGTAGGTGGAGAAAGCAATACGGTGTATTTGGTCGCGATTGCTTCAAACACATTTTCTAAGTAAATTTAGTTCATTTAAACCAAAATTTGAGATTTATGGGTCAAAAATTTATCGGGATATTGGAACGGGGTTCCATCTATTCTGGGGGTTGCTTGAAGGATGTTGGGATTCGCTCAAAGAGTAGGTGGAGAAAGCAATCCGGTGGATTGGTCGCGATTGCTTCAAACACAGTTTGTAAGTAAATTTAGGTCATTTAAACTAAAATTTGAGATTTTTGGGTAAAAAATTCATCGGGATATTGGAACGGAGTTCCATCTATTCTGGGGGTTGCAAGAAGGATATTAGAACTCGCTCAAAGAGTTAGTGGAAAAAGCAATCCGGTGGATTGGTCGCGATTGCCTCAAACATATTTCTAAGTAAATTTATTTCATTTAAACCAAGATTTTAGATTTGAAGGTCAAAAGTTCACCGGGATATTGGAACGGAGTTCCATGTATTCCGTGGGTTGCTGGAAAGATATTGGGACTCGCTCAAAGAGTTGGTGGAGAAAGCAATCTGGTGGATTGGTCGCAATTGCCTCAAACACATTTTCTAAGTAAATTTAGTTTATTTAAACCAAAATTTGAGATTTAGTGCTAAAAAATTCACGGGATATTGAAAGGGAGTTCCATCTATTCTGGGGGTTGCTAGAAGGATATTGGGACTCGCTCAAAGAGTAGGTGGCAAAAACACTCTGGTGGATTGGTCGCGATTGTCTGAAAAACATTTTATAAGTAAATTTAGTTCATTTAAACGAAAATTTGAGATTTAGGGGTCAAAAATTCGTGGGGATATTGGAACTGAGTTCCATCTATTCTGGGGTTGCTAGAAGGATATTGGGACTCACTCAAGGAGTTGGTGGAAAAAGCAATCCGGTGGATTGGTCGCGATTGTCAAACACAATTTCTAAGTAAATTTATTTCATTTAAACCAAGATTTTAGATTTGAAGGTCAAAAGTTCACCGGGATTTTGGAACGGAGTTCCATCTATTCCGGGGGTTCCTAGAAGGATATTGGGACTCGCTCAAAGAGTTGGTGGAGAAAGCAATCTGGTGGATTGGTCGCAATTGCCTCAAACACATTTTCTAAGTAAATTTAGTTTATTTAAACCAAAATTTGGGATTTAGTGGTCAAAAATTCATCGGGATATTGGAACGCAGTTCCATCTATTCTGGGGATTGCTAAAAGGATATTGGGACTCGCTCAAAGAGTTGGTGGAGAAAGCACTCCCGTGGATTGGTCGCGATTGTCTTAAACACATTTTCTAAGTAAATTTAGTTCATTTAAACCAAAATTTGAGATTTAGGGGTCAAAAATTCATCGGGACATTGGAACGAAGTTCCATCTATTCCAGGAGTTCTTGGAAGGATATTGGGATTCGCTCAAAGAGTTGGGCGAGAAAGCAAACCAGTGGATTGGTCGGGATTGCCTAAATCGCGTTTTCTAAGTCAATTTAGTTCATATAAAGTTTTGATTTGGGTGTCAAAAATTCAGCAGGACCTCGGAATGAGGTTTCATTGACTCTACGGGGTTCCTGGGAGGATATTGCGACTTGCGCAATGTGTTATGGCAGAAAAAAGACCAGTGGATTGGTTATTTTTTCCTGAAACGCATTTTGTAAGCCATTTTAGTTCATTAAATAAACCTTTTGGTTTGGGGGGTCAAAAATTCATCGGGATATTGCAACAGAGTTCCATCTATTCCAAGGGTTCCTAGAAGGACATTGGGACTCGCTCAAAGAGTAAGTGGAGAAAGCAATCCGGTGGATTGGTCGCGATTGCTTCAAACACATTTTCAAAGTAAATTTAGTTCATTTAAACCAAAATTTGAGATTTATGGGTCAAAAATTCATCGGGATATTTGAACGGACTTCCATCTATTGTTGGGGTTGCTAGAAGAATATTTGAACTCGCTCAAGGAGTTGTTGGAAAAAGCAATCTAGTGGATTGGTCGCGATTGCCTCAAACACATTTTCTAAGTAAATTTAGTTCATTTAAACCAAAATTTGAGATTTAGGGGTCAAAAATTCATCGGGATATTGGAACGGAGTTCCATCTTTTATGGGGGGTTGGTAGAAGGAGCTTGGGACTCGCTCAACGAGTAGGCGGAGAAAGCAATCAGGCGGATTGGTTGCGATTGCCTCAAACACATTTTTTAAGTAAATTTATTTCATTTAAACCAAAATTTTAGATTTGGGGGACAAAAATTTACCAGGATATTGGGACGGAGTTCCATCTATTCCGGGGGTTGCAGGAAAGATATTGGGACTAGCTCAAAGAGTTGGGCGAGAAAGCAATCCGGTGGATTGGTCGCGATTGCCTCAAACACATTTTCTAAGTAAATTTAGTTCATTTAAACTTCCGATTTGGGTGTCAAAAATTCAGCAGGACCTCGGAATGAGGTTTCATCGACTCTACGGGGTTCCTGGGAGGATATTGGGACTTGCACAATGTGTTATGGCAGAAAAAAGGCCAATGGATTGGTTGTTTTTTCCTCAACGCATTTTCTAAGACATTTAGTTCATTAAATAAACCTTTTGGTTTGGGGGTCAAAAATTCATCGGGATATTGGAACAGAGTTCCATCTATTCCGAGGGTTCCTAGAAGGATATTGGGACTAGCTCAAAGAGTAGGGGGAGAAAGCAATACGGTGGATTGGTCGCGATTGCTTCAAACACATTTTCTAAGTAAATTTATTTCATTTAAACCAAAATTTGAGATTTATGGGTCAAAAATTCATCGGGATATTGGAACGGAGTTCCATCTATTCTGGGGGTTGCTTGAAGGATATTGGGATTCGCTCAAAGAGTAGGTGGAGAAAGCAAACTGGTGGATTGGTCGCGATTGCTTCAAACACATTTTGTAAGTAAATTTAGGTCATTTAAACCAAAATTTGAGATTTATGGGTCAAAAATTCATCGGGATATTGGAACGGAGTTCCATCTATTATGGGGGTTGCTAGAAGGATATTGGGACTCGCTGAAGGAGTTGGGGGAAAAAGCAATCCGGGGGATTGGTCGCGATTGTCAAACACATTTTCTAAGTAAATTTATTTCATTTAAACCAAGATTTTAGATTTGAAGGTCAAAAGTTCACCGGGATATTGGAACGAAGTTCCATCTATTCCGGGGGTTCCTAGAAGGATATTGGGACTCGCTCAAAGAGTTGGTGGAGAAAGCAATCTGGTGGATTGGTCGCGATTGCCTCAAACACATTTTCTAAGTAAATTTAGTTTATTTAAACCAAAATTTGAGATTTAGTGGTCAAAAATTCATCGGGATATTGGAACGGAGTTCCATCTATTCTGGGTGTTGCCAGAAGGATCTTGGGACTCGCTCAAAGAGTAGGTGGGGAAAACACTCCGGTGGATTGGTCGCGATTGTCTGAAAAACATTTTCTAAGTAAATTTAGTTCACTTAAACCAAAATTTGAGATTTAGGGGTCAAAAATGCATCGAGATATTGGAATGAAGTTTCATCTATTCCTGGAGTTCCTAGAAGGATTTTGAGATTCGCTCAAAGAGTTTGGCGAGAAAGCAATCCAGTGGATTGGTCAGGATTGCCTAAAACGCGTTTTCAAAGTGAATTTAGCACATATAAACTTCTGATTTGGGTGTCAAAACTTCAGCAGGACCTCGGAATGAGGTTTCATTGACTCTGCGGGGTTCCTGGGAGGATATTGCGACTTGCACAATGTGTTATGGCAGAAAAAATCCCAGTGGATTGGTTATTTTTTCTTGAAACGCATTTTCTAAGCCATTTTAGTTCATTAAATAAACCTTTTGGTTTGGGGGTCAAAAAATCGTCGGGATATTGCAACAGAGTTCCATCTATTCCGAGGGTTCCAAGAAGGATATTGGGACTCGCTCAAAGAGTAGGTGGAGAAAGCAAACCGGTGGATTGGTCGCGATTGCTTAAAATACATTTTCATAGAAAATTTAGTTCATTTAAACCAAAATTTGAGATTTATGGGTCAAAAATTCATCGGGATATGGGAACGGAGTTCCATCTATTCTGGGGGTTGCAAGAAGGATATTGGGACTCGCTCAAGGAGTTGGTGGAAAAAGCAATCTGGTGGATTGGTCGCGATTGCCTCAAACACATTTTCTAAGTAAATTTAGTTCATTTAAACCAAGATTTTAGATTTGGGGGTCAAAAATTCACCGGGATATTGGAACGGAGTTCCATCTATTCCGGGGGTTGCTGGAAGGATATTGGGACTCGCACAAAGAGTTGGTGGAAAATTTTCTGGTGGATTGGTCGCGATTGCCTCAAACACATTTTCTAAGTAGATTTAGTTCATTTAAACCAAAATTTGATATTTGGGGGTCAAAAATTCATCGGGATATTGGAACGGAGTTCCATCTATTCTGGGTGTTGCCAGAAGGATCTTGGGACTCGCTCAAAGAGTAGGTGGAGAAAACACTCCGGTGGATTGGTCGCGATTGTCTGAAAAACATTTTCTAAGTAAATTTAGTTCATTTAAACCAAAATTTGAGATTTAGGGGTCAAAAATGTATTGAGATATTGGAATGAAGTTTCATCTATTCCTGGAGTTCCTAGAAGGATTTTGAGATTCGCTCAAAGAGTTGGGCGAGAAAGCAATACGGTGGATTCGTCGCGATTGCCTCAAACACGTTTCCTAAGTAAATTTAGTTCATCTAAACTAAAATTTTAGATTTGGGGGTCAAAAATTCATGGAGATATTGGAACGGAGTTCCATCTATTCTGGGGGTTGCTAGAAGGATATTAGAACTCGCTCAAAGAGTTGGTGGAAGAAGCAATCTGGTGGATTGGTCGCGATTGCCTCAAACACATTTTCTAAGTAAATTTAGTTCATTTAAACCAGGATTTTAGATTTGGGGGTCAAAAATTCACCGGGATGTTGGAACGGAGTTCTATCTATTCCGGGGGTTGATGGAAAGATATTGGGACTAGCTCAAAGAGTTGGTGGAGAAAGCAATCTGGTGGATTGGTCGCAATTGCCTCAAACACATTTTCTAAGTAAATTTAGTTTATTTAAACCAAAATTTGGGATTTAGTGGTCAAAAACTCACGGGATATTGAAAGGGAGTTCCATCTATTCTGGGGGTTGCTAGAAGGATATTGGAACTCGCTCAAAGAGTTGTGGAAAAAGCAATCTGGTGGATTGGTCGCGATTGCCTCAAACACATTTTCTAAGTAAATTTAGTTCATTTAAACCAGGATTTTAGATTTTGGGGTCAAAAATTCACCGAGATGTTGGAACGGAGTTCCATCTATTCCGGGGGTTGCTGGAAAGATATTGGGACTAGCTCAAAGAGTTGGGCGAGAAAGCAATTCGGTGGATTGGTCGCGATTGCCTCAAACACATTTTCTAAGTAAATTTAGTTCATTTAAACCAAAATTTGATATTTAGGGGTCAAAAATTCATCGGGATATTGGAACAGAGTTCCATCTATTCAGGGGGTTGCTAGAAGGATATTGGGACTCGCTCAAAGAGTAGGTGGAGAAAGCAATCAGGTGGATTTGTCGCGATTGCCTCAAACACATTTTTGAAGTAAATTTATTTCATTTAAACCAAAATTTTAGATTTGTGGGACAAAAATTTACCGGGTTATTGGGACGGAGTTCCATCTATTCCGGGGGTTCCTACAAGGGTATTAGGACTCGCTCAAAGAGTTGGGCGAGAAAGCAATACGGTGGATTCGTCGCGATTGCCTCAAACACGTTTTCTAAGTAAATTTAGTTCATTTAAACTAAAATTTGAGATTTAGGGGTCAAAAATTCATGGAGATATTGGAACGGAGTTCCATCTATTCTGGGGGTTGCTAGAAGGATATTAGAACTCGCTCAAAGAGTTGGTGGAAGAAGCAATCTGGTGGATTGTTCGCGATTGCCTCAAACACATTTTCTAAGTAAATTTAGTTCATTTAAACCAGGATTTTAGATTTGGGGGTCAAAAATTCACCGGGATATTGGAATGGAGTTCTATCTATTCCGGGGGTTGATGGAAAGATATTGGGACTAGCTCAAAGAGTTGGTGGAGAAAGCAATCTGGTGGATTGGTCGCAATTGCCTCAAACACATTTTCTAAGTAAATTTAGTTTATTTAAACCAAAATTTGGGATTTAGTGGTCAAAAACTCACGGGATATTGAAAGGGAGTTCCATCTATTCTGGGGGTTGCCAGAAGGATATTGAGACTCGCTCATAGAGTAGGTGGAGAAAACACTCCGGTGGATTGGTCGCGATTGTCTGAAACACATTTTATAAGTAAATTTAGTTCATTTAAACGAAAATTTTAGATTTAGGGGTCAAAAATTCGTGGGGATATTGGAACGGAGTTCCATCTATTCTGGGGGTTGCTAGAAGGATATTGGGACTCGCTCAAGGAGTTGGTGGAAAAAGCAATCCGGTGGATTGGTCGCGATTGTCAAACACAATTTCTAAGTAAATTTATTTCATTTAATCCAAGATTTTAGATTTGAAGGTCAAAAGTTCACCGGGATTTTGGAACGGAGTTCCATCTTTTCCAGGGGTTCCTAGAAGGATATTGGGACTCGCTCAAAGAGTTGGTGGAGAAAGCAATCTGGTGGATTGGTCGCAATTGCCTCAAACACATTTTCTAAGTAAATTTAGTGTATTTAAACCAAAATTTGAGATTTAGTGGTCAAAAATTCATCGGGATATTGGAACGCAGTTCCATCTATTCTGGGGGTTGCTAGAAGGATATTGGGACTCGCTCAAAGAGTTGGTGGAGAAAGCACTCCAGTGGATTGGTCGCGATTGTCTCAAACACATTTTCTAAGTAAATTTAGTTCATTTAAACCAAAATTTGAGATTTAGGGGTCAAAAATTCATCGGGATATTGGAACGGAGTTCCATCTTTTATGGGGGGTTGGTAGAAGGAGCTTGGGACTCGCTCAACGAGTAGGTGGAGAAAGCAATCAGGTGGATTGGTTGCGATTGCCTCAAACACATTTTTTAAGTAAATTTATTTCATTTAAACCAAAATTTTAGATTTGGGGGACAAAAATTTACCAGGATATTGGGACGGAGTTCCATCTATTCCGGGGGTTGCAGGAAAGATATTGGGACTAGCTTAAAGAGTTGGGCGAGAAAGCAATCCGGTGGATTGGTCGCGAATGCCTCAAACACATTTTCTAAGTAAATTTAGTTCATTTAAACCAAAATTTGATATTTGGGGGTCAAAAATTCATCGGGATATTGGAACGGAGTTCCATCTATTCAGGGGGTTGCTAGAAGGATATTGGGACTCGCTCAAAGAGTAGGTGGAGAAAGCAATCAGGTGGATTTGTCGCGATTGCCTCAAACACATTTTTAAGTAAATTTATTTCATTTAAACGAAAATTTTAGATTTGGGGGTCAAAAATTCACCAGGATATTGGAACGGAGTTCCATCTATTCCGGGGGTTGCTGGAAAGATATTGGGACTAGCTCAAAGAGTTGGGCGAGAAAGCAATCCGGTGGATTGGTCGCGATTGCTAAAAACACATTTTCTAAGCAAATTTAGTTCATTTAAACTTTCGATTTGGGTGTCAAAAATTCAGCAAGACCTCGGAATGAGGTTTCATCGACTCTACGGGGTTCCTGGGAGGATATTGGGACTTGCACAATGTGTTATGGCATAAAAAAGGCCAGTGGATTGGTTGTTTTTTCCTCAAACGCATTTTCTAAGTCATTTTAGTTCATTAAATAAACCTTTTGGTTTGGGGGTCAAAAATCCATTGGGATATTGGAACAGAGTTCCATCTATTCCGAGGGTTCCTAGAAGGATATTGGGACGCGCTCAAAGAGTAGGGGGAGAAAGCAATACGGTGGATTGGTCGCGATTGCTTCAAACACATTTTCTAAGTAAATTTATTTCATTTAAACCAAAATTTGAGATTTATGGGTCAAAATTTCATCGGGATATTGGAACGGAGTTCCATCTATTATGGGGGTTGCTAGAAGGATATTGGGACTCGCTGAAGGAGTTGGGGGAAAAAGCAATCCGGTGGATTGGTCGCGATTGTCAAACACATTTTCTAATTAAATTTAGTTCATTTAAACCAGGATTTTAGATTTGGGGGTCAAAAATTCACCGGGATATTGGAACGGAGTTCCATCTATTCCGGGGGTTGCTGGAAAGATATTGGGACTAGCTCAAAGAGTTGGTGGAGAAAGCAATCTGGTGGATTGGTCGCAATTGCCTCAAACACATTTTCTAAGTAAATTTAGTTTATTTAAACCAAAATTTCGGATTTAGTGGTCAAAAATTCACGGGATATTGAAAGGGAGTTCCATCTATTCTGGGGGTTGCTAGAAGGATATTGGGA
This sequence comes from Paratinospora sagittata, assembly GCA_035771175.1. NCBI lineage: Eukaryota > Viridiplantae > Streptophyta > Magnoliopsida > Ranunculales > Menispermaceae > Paratinospora > Paratinospora sagittata. Next base: position 9,643,737 of record CM069609.1, on the reverse strand, counting down.
CTCGCTCAAAGAGTAGGTGGAAAAAACACTCCGGTGGATTGGTCGCGATTGTCTGAAACACATGTTATAAGTAAATTTAGTTCATTTAAACGAAAACTTGAGATTTAGGGGTCAAAAATTCGTGGGGATATTGGAACGGAGTTCCATCTATTCTGGGGGTTGCTAGAAGGATATTGGGACTCGCTCAAGGAGTTGGTGGAAAAAGCAATCCGGTGGATTGGTCGCGATTGTCAAACACAATTTCTAAGTAAATTTATTTCATTTAAACCAAGATTTTAGATTTGAAGGTGAAAAGTTCACCGGGATTTTGGAACGGAGTTCCATCTATTCCGGGGGTTCCTAGAAGGATATTGGGACTCGCTCAAAGAGTTGGTGGAGAAAGCAATCTGGTGGATTGGTCGTGATTGCCTCAAACACATTTTCTAAGTAAATTTAGTTTAATTAAACCAAGATTTGAGATTTAGTGGTCAAAAATTCATCGGGATATTGGAACGCAGTTCCATCTATTCTGGGGGTTGCTAGAAGGATATTGGGACTCGCTCAAAGAGTTGGTGGAGAAAGCACTCCAGTGGATTGGTCGCGATTGTCTCAAACACATTTTCTAAATAAATTTAGTTCATTTAAACTTCCGATTTGGGTGTCAAAAATTCAGCAGGACCTCAGAATGAGGTTTCATCCACTCTACGAGGTTCCTGGGAGGATATTGGGACTTGCACATTGTGTTATGGCAGAAAAAAGCCCAGAGGATTGGTTTTTTTTTCCTCAAACGCATTTTCTAAGCCATTTTAGTTCATTAAATAAACCTATTGGTTTGGGGGTCAAAAATTCATCGGGATATTGGAACAGAGTTCCATCTATTCCGAGGGTTCCCAGAAGGATATTGGGACGCGCTTTAAGAGTAGGTGGAGAAAGCAATACGGTGGACTGGTCGCGATTGCTTCAAACACATTTTCTAAGTAAATTTAGTTCATTTAAACCAAAATTTGAGATTTATGGGTCAAAAATTCATCGGGATATTGGAACGAAGTTCCATCTATTCTGGGGGTTTCTTGAAGGATATTGCGATTCGCTCAAAGAGTAGGTGCAAAAAGCAATCCGGTGGATTGGTCGCGATTGCTTCAAACATATTTTGTAAGTAAATTTAGGTCATTTAAACCAAAATTTGAGATTTATGGGTCAAAAATTCATCGGGATATTGGAAGGGAGTTCCATCTATTCTGGGGGTTGCTAGAAGGATCTTGGGACTCGCTCAAAGAGTAGGTGGAGAAAACACTCGGGTGGATTGGTCGCGATTGTCTCAAACACATTTTCTAAGTAAATTTAGTTCATTTAAACCAAAATTTGAGATTTAGGGGTCAAAAATTCATCGAGATATTGGAATGAAGTTTCATCTAATCCTGGAGTTCCTAGAAGGATATTGAGATTCGCTCAAAGAGTTGGGCGAGAAAGCAATCCAGTGGATTGGTCGGGATTGCCTAAAACGCGTTTTCTAAGTGAATTTAGTTCATATAAACTTCTGATTTGGGTGTCAAAAATTCAGCAGGACCTCGGAATGAGGTTTCATTGACTCTACGGTGTTAATGGGAGGATATTGCGACTTGCACAATGTGTTATGGCAGAAAAACGTCCAGTGGATTGGTTATTTTTTCCTGAAACGCATTTTCTAAGCCATTTTAGTTCATTAAATAAACCTTTTGGTTTGGGGGTCAAAAATTCATCGGGATATTGGAACAGAGTTCCATCCATTTCGAGGGTTCCTAGAAGGATATTGGGACGCGCTCAAAGAGTACGTGGAGAAAGCTATACGGTGGATTGGTCGCGATTGCTTCAAACACGTTTTCTAAGTAAATTTAGTTCATTTAAACCAAAATTTGAGATTTATGGGTCAAAAATTCACCGGGATATTGGAACGGAGTTCCATCTATTCTGGGGGTTGCTTGAAGGATTTTGGGATTCGCTCAAAGAGTAGGTGGAGAAAGCAATCCGGTGGATTGGTCGCGATTGCTTCAAACACATTTTGTAAGTCAATTTAGGTCATTTAAACCCAAATTTGAGATTTATGGGTCAAAAATTCATCGGGATATTGGAACGGAGTTCCATCTATTCTGGGGGTTGCAAGAAGGATATTGGGACTCGCTCAAAGAGTTGGTGCAGAAAGCAATCTGGTGGATTGGTCGCGATTGCCTCAAACACATTTTCTAAGTAAATTTAGTTTATTTAAACCAAAATTTGAGATTTACTGCTAAAAAATTAATCGGGATATTGGAAGGGAGTTCCATCTATTCTGGGGGTTGCTAGAAGGATCTTGGGACTCGCTCAAAGAGTAGGTAGAGAAAACACTCCGGTGGATTGGTCGCGATTGTCTCAAACACATTTTCTAAGTAAATTTAGTTCATTTAAACCAAAATTTGAGATTTAGGGGTCAAACATTCATCGAGATTTTGGAACGAAGTTCCATCTATTCCTGGAGTTCCTAGAAGGATATTGGGATTCGCTCAAAGAGTTGGGCGAGAAAGCAATCCGGTGGATTGGTCGCGATTCCCTCAAACACATTTTCTAAGTAAATTTAGTTCATTTAAACTTCCGATTTGGGTGTCAAAAATTCAGCGGGACCTCAGAATGAGGTTTCATCCACTCTACGGGGTTCCTGGGAGGATATTGGGACTTGCATATTGTGTTATGGCAGAAAAAAGCCCAGTGGATTGGTCATTTTTTCCACAAACGCATTTTCTAAGCCATTTTAGTTCATTAAATAAACCTTTTGGTTTGGGGGTAAAAAATTCATCGGGATATTGGAACAGAGTTCCATCTATTCCGAGGGTTCCTAGAAGGATATTGGGACTCGCTGAAGGAGTTGGGGGAAAAAGCAATCCGGTGGATTGGTCGCGATTGTCAAACACATTTTCTAATTAAATTTAGTTCATTTAAACCAGGATTTTAGATTTGGGGGTCAAAAATTCACCGGGATATTGGAACGGAGTTCCATCTATTCCGGGGGTTGCTGGAAAGATATTGGGACTAGCTCAAAGAGTTGGTGGAGAAAGCAATCTGGTGGATTGGTCGCAATTGCCTCAAACACATTTTCTAAGTAAATTTAGTTTATTTAAACCAAAATTTGGGATTTAGTGGTCAAAAATTCACGGGATATTGAAAGGGAGTTCCATCTATTCTGGGGGTTGCTAGAAGGATATTGGGACTCGCTCAAAGAGTAGGTGGAAAAAACACTCCGGTGGATTGGTCGCGATTGTCTGAAACACATTTTATAAGTAAATTTAGTTCATTTAAACGAAAACTTGAGATTTAGGGGTCAAAAATTCGTGGGGATATTGGAACGGAGTTCCATCTATTCTGGGGGTTGCTAGAAGGATATTGGGACTCGCTCAAGGAGTTGGTGGAAAAAGCAATCCGGTGGATTGGTCGCGATTGTCAAACACAATTTCTAAGTAAATTTATTTCATTTAAACCAAGATTTTAGATTTGAAGGTGAAAAGTTCACCGGGATTTTGGAACGGAGTTCCATCTATTCCGGGGGTTCCTAGAAGGATATTGGGACTCGCTCAAAGAGTTGGTGGAGAAAGCAATCTGGTGGATTGGTCGTGATTGCCTCAAACACATTTTCTAAGTAAATTTAGTTTAATTAAACCAAGATTTGAGATTTAGTGGTCAAAAATTCATCGGGATATTGGAACGCAGTTCCATCTATTCTGGGGGTTGCTAGAAGGATATTGGGACTCGCTCAAAGAGTTGGTGGAGAAAGCACTCCAGTGGATTGGTCGCGATTGTCTCAAATACATTTTCTAAATAAATTTAGTTCATTTAAACTTCCGATTTGGGTGTCAAAAATTCAGCAGGACCTCAGAATGAGGTTTCATCCACTCTACGAGGTTCCTGGGAGGATATTGGGACTTGCACATTGTGTTATGGCAGAAAAAAGCCCAGAGGATTGGTTTTTTTTTCCTCAAACGCATTTTCTAAGCCATTTTAGTTCATTAAATAAACCTATTGGTTTGGGGGTCAAAAATTCATCGGGATATTGGAACAGAGTTCCATCTATTCCGAGGGTTCCCAGAAGGATATTGGGACGCGCTTTAAGAGTAGGTGGAGAAAGCAATACGGTGGACTGGTCGCGATTGCTTCAAACACATTTTCTAAGTAAATTTAGTTCATTTAAACCAAAATTTGAGATTTATGGGTCAAAAATTCATCGGGATATTGGAACGAAGTTCCATCTATTCTGGGGGTTTCTTGAAGGATATTGCGATTCGCTCAAAGAGTAGGTGCAAAAAGCAATCCGGTGGATTGGTCGCGATTGCTTCAAACATATTTTGTAAGTAAATTTAGGTCATTTAAACCAAAATTTGAGATTTATGGGTCAAAAATTCATCGGGATATTGGAAGGGAGTTCCATCTATTCTGGGGGTTGCTAAAAGGATCTTGGGACTCGCTCAAAGAGTAGGTGGAGAAAACACTCGGGTGGATTGGTCGCGATTGTCTCAAACACATTTTCTAAGTAAATTTAGTTCATTTAAACCAAAATTTTAGATTTAGGGGTCAAAAATTCATCGAGATATTGGAATGAAGTTTCATCTAATCCTGGAGTTCCTAGAAGGATATTGAGATTCGCTCAAAGAGTTGGGCGAGAAAGCAATCCAGTGGATTGGTCGGGATTGCCTAAAACGCGTTTTCTAAGTGAATTTAGTTCATATAAACTTCTGATTTGGGTGTCAAAAATTCAGCAGGACCTCGGAATGAGGTTTCATTGACTCTACGGTGTTAATGGGAGGATATTGCGACTTGCACAATGTGTTATGGCAGAAAAACGTCCAGTGGATTGGTTATTTTTTCCTGAAACGCATTTTCTAAGCCATTTTAGTTCATTAAATAAACCTTTTGGTTTGGGGGTCAAAAATTCATCGGGATATTGGAACAGAGTTCCATCTATTTCGAGGGTTCCTAGAAGGATATTGGGACGGGCTCAAAGAGTACGTGGAGAAAGCTATACGGTGGATTGGTCGCGATTGCTTCAAACACGTTTTCTAAGTAAATTTAGTTCATTTAAACCAAAATTTGAGATTTATGGGTCAAAAATTCACCGGGATATTGGAACGGAGTTCCATCTATTCTGGGGTTTGCTTGAAGGATTTTGGGATTCGCTCAAAGAGTAGGTGGAGAAAGCAATCCGGTGGATTGGTCGCGATTGCTTCAAACACATTTTGTAAGTCAATTTAGGTCATTTAAACCCAAATTTGAGATTTATGGGTCAAAAATTCATCGGGATATTGGAACGGAGTTCCATCTATTCTGGGGGTTGCAAGAAGGATATTGGGACTCGCTCAAAGAGTTGGTGCAGAAAGCAATCTGGTGGATTGGTCGTGATTGCCTCAAACACATTTTCTAAGTAAATTTAGTTTATTTAAACCAAAATTTGAGATTTACTGCTAAAAAATTCATCGGGATATTGGAAGGGAGTTCCATCTATTCTGGGGGTTGCTAGAAGGATCTTGGGACTCGCTCAAAGAGTAGGTAGAGAAAACACTCCGGTGGATTGGTCGCGATTGTCTCAAACACATTTTCTAAGTAAATTTAGTTCATTTAAACCAAAATTTGAGATTTAGGGGTCAAACATTCATCGAGATTTTGGAACGAAGTTCCATCTATTCCTGGAGTTCCTAGAAGGATATTGGGATTCGCTCAAAGAGTTGGGCGAGAAAGCAATCCGGTGGATTGGTCGCGATTCCCTCAAACACATTTTCTAAGTAAATTTAGGTCATTTAAACTTCCGATTTGGGTGTCAAAAATTCAGCAGGACCTCAGAATGAGGTTTCATCCACTCTAAGGGGTTCCTGGGAGGATATTGGGACTTGCATATTGTGTTATGGCAGAAAAAAGCCCAGTGGATTGGTCATTTTTTCCACAAACGCATTTTCTAAGCCATTTTAGTTCATTAAATAAACCTTTTGGTTTGGGAGTCAAAAATTCATCGGGATATTGGAACAGAGTTCCATCTATTCCGAGGGTTCCTAGAAGGATATTGGGACGCACTCAAAGTGTAGGTGGAGAAAGCAATACGGTGGATTGGTCGCGATTGCTCCAAACACATTTTCTAAGTAAATTTAGTTCAATTAAACCAAAATTTGAGATTTATGGGTCAAAAAGTCATCGGGATATTGGAACGGAGTTCCATCTATTCTGGGGGTTGCTTGAAGGATATTGGGACTCGCTCAAGGAGTTGGTCGAAAAAGCAATCCGGTGGATTGGTCGCGATTGTCAAACACATTTTCTAAGTAAATTTAATTCATTTAATCCAAGATTTTATATTTGAAGCTCAAAAGTTCACCGGGATATTGGAACGGAGTTCCATCTATTCCGGGGGTTCCTATAAGGATATTGGGACTCGCTCAAAGAGTTGGCGCAGAAAGCAATCTGGTGGATTGGTCGCGATTGCCTCAAACACATTTTCTAAGTAAATTTAGTTTATTTAAACCAAAATTTGAGATTTAGGGTTCAAACATTCATCGAGATTTTGGAATGAAGTTTCATCTATTCCTAGAGTTCCTAGAAGGATATTGAGATTCGCTCAAAGGGTTGGGCGAGACAGCAATCCAGTGGATTGGTCGGGATTGCCTAAAACGCGTTTTCTAAGTGAATTTAGTTCATATAAACTTCTGATTTGGGTGTCAAAAATTCAGCAGGACCTCGGAATGAGGTTTCATTGACTCTACGGGGTTCCTGGGAGGATATTGCGACTTGCACAATGTGTTATGGCAGAAAAACGTCCAGTGGATTGGTTATTTTTTTGCTGAAACGCATTTTCTAAGCCATTTTAGTTCATTAAATAAACCTTTTGGTTTGGGGGTCAAAAATTCATCGGGATATTGCAACAGAGTTCCATCTATTCCGAGGGTTCCTAGAAGGATATTGGGACTCGCTCAACGAGTAGGTGGAGAAAGCAATCCGGTGCATTGGTCGCGATTGCTTCAAACACATTTTCAAAGTAAATTTAGTTCATTTAAACCAAAATTTGGGATTTATGGGTCAAAAATTCTTCGGGATATTGGAACGGAGTTCCATCTATTCTGGGGGTTGCAAGAAGGATATTGGGACTCGCTCAAGGAGTTGGTGGAAAAAGCAATCTGGTGGATTGGTCGCGATTGCCTCAAACACATTTTCTAAGTAAATTTAGTTCATTTAAACCAAGATTTTAGATTTGGGGGTCAAAAATTCACTGGGATATTGGAACGGAGTTCCATCTATTCCGGGGGTTGCTGGAAGGATATTGGGACTCGCTCAAAGAGTTGGTGGAGAAAGCAATCAGGTGGATTTGTTGCGATTGCCTCAAATACATTTTTTAAGTAAATTTATTTCATTTAAACCAAAATTTGAGATTTAGGGGTCAAAAATTCATCGAGATATTGGAATGAAGTTTCATCTATTCCTGGAGTTCCTAGAAGGATATTGAGATTCGCTCAAAGAGTTGGGCGAGACAGCAATCCAGTGGATTGGTCGGGATTGCCTAAAACACGTTTTCTAAGTGAATTTAGTTCATATAAACTTCTGATTTGGGTGTCAAAAATTCAGCAAGACCTCAGAATGAAGTTTCATTGACTCTACGTGGTTCCTGGGAGGATATTGCGACTTGCACAATGTGTTATGGCAGAAAAACGTCCAGTGGATTGGTTATTTTTTCCTGAAACGCATTTTCTAAGCCGTTTTTGTTCATTAAATAAACCTTTTGGTTTGGGGGTCAAAAATTCATCGGGATATTGCAACAGAGTTCCATCTATTCCGAGGGTTCCTAGAAGGATATTGGGACTCGCTCAACGAGTAGGTGGAGAAAGCAATCCGGTGCATTGGTCGCGATTGCTTGAAACACATTTTCAAAGTAAATTTAGTTCATTTAAACCAAAATTTGAGATTTATGGGTCAAAAATTCATCGGGATATTGAAACGGAGTTCCATCTATTCTGGGGGTTGCTAGAAGGATATTGGGACTCGCTCAAGGAGTTGGTGGAAAAAGCAATCTGGTGGATTGGTCGCGATTGCCTCAAACACATTTTCTAAGTAATTTTGTTCATTTAAACCAAGATTTTAGATTTGGGGGTCAAAAATTCACTGGGATATTGGAACGGAGTTCCATCTATTCCGGGGGTTGCTGGAAGGATATTGGGACTCGCTCAAAGAGTTGGTGGAGAAAGCAATCAGGTGGATTTGTTGCGATTGCCTCAAACACATTTTTTAAGTAAATTTATTTCATTTAAACCAAAATTTTAGATTTGGGGGACAAAAATTTACCGGGATATTGGGACGGAGTTCCATCTATTTCGGGGGTTCCTAGAAGGATATTCGGACTCGCTCAAAGAGTTGGGCGAGAACGCAATACGGTGGATTCGTCGCGTTTACCTCAAACACGTTTTCTAAGTAAATTAGTTCATTTAAACCAAAATTTGAGATTTATGGGTCAAAAATTCATGGGGATATTGGAAAGGAGTTCCATCTATTCTGGGGGCTGCTTGAAGGATATTGGGACTCGCTCAAGGAGTTGGTTGAAAAAGCAATCTGGTGGATTTGTTGCGATTGCCTCAAACACATTTTCTAAGTAAATTTAGTTCATTTAAACCAAGATTTTAGATTTGGGGGCAAAAATTGACCGGGATATTGGAACGGAGTTCCATCTATTCCGGGGGTTGCTGGAAGGATATTGAGACTCGCTCAAAAAGTTGGTAGAGAAAGCAACCCGGTGGATTGCTCGCGATTTCCTCAAACACATTTTCTAAGTAATTTTAGTTCATTTAAAGCAAAATTTGTTATTTGGGGGTCAAAAATTCATCGAGATATTGGAATGAAGTTTCATCTATTCCTGGAGTTCCTAGAAGGATATTGAGATTCGCTCAAAGAGTTGGGCGAGACAGCAATCCAGTGGATTGGTCGGGATTGCCTAAAACACGTTTTCTAAGTGAATTTAGTTCATATAAACTTCTGATTTGGGTGTCAAAAATTCAGCAAGACCTCAGAATGAAGTTTCATTGACTCTACGTGGTTCCTGGGAGGATATTGCGACTTGCACAATGTGTTATGGCAGAAAAACGTCCAGTGGATTGGTTATTTTTTCCTGAAACGCATTTTCTAAGCCGTTTTTGTTCATTAAATAAACCTTTTGGTTTGGGGGTCAAAAATTCATCGGGATATTGCAACAGAGTTCCATCTATTCCGAGGGTTCCTAGAAGGATATTGGGACTCGCTCAACGAGTAGGTGGAGAAAGCAATCCGGTGCATTGGTCGCGATTGCTTGAAACACATTTTCAAAGTAAATTTAGTTCATTTAAACCAAAATTTGAGATTTATGGGTCAAAAATTCATCGGGATATTGAAACGGAGTTCCATCTATTCTGGGGGTTGCTAGAAGGATATTGGGACTCGCTCAAGGAGTTGGTGGAAAAAGCAATCTGGTGGATTGGTCGCGATTGCCTCAAACACATTTTCTAAGTAATTTTGTTCATTTAAACCAAGATTTTAGATTTGGGGGTCAAAAATTCACTGGGATATTGGAACGGAGTTCCATCTATTCCGGGGGTTGCTGGAAGGATATTGGGACTCGCTCAAAGAGTTGGTGGAGAAAGCAATCAGGTGGATTTGTTGCGATTGCCTCAAACACATTTTTTAAGTAAATTTATTTCATTTAAACCAAAATTTTAGATTTGGGGGACAAAAATTTACCGGGATATTGGGACGGAGTTCCATCTATTTCGGGGGTTCCTAGAAGGATATTCGGACTCGCTCAAAGAGTTGGGCGAGAACGCAATACGGTGGATTCGTCGCGTTTACCTCAAACACGTTTTCTAAGTAAATTTAGTTCATTTAAACCAAAATTTGAGATTTATGGGTCAAAAATTCATGGGGATATTGGAAAGGAGTTCCATCTATTCTGGGGGCTGCTTGAAGGATATTGGGACTCGCTCAAGGAGTTGGTTGAAAAAGCAATCTGGTGGATTTGTTGCGATTGCCTCAAACACATTTTCTAAGTAAATTTAGTTCATTTAAACCAAGATTTTAGATTTGGGGGCAAAAATTGACCGGGATATTGGAACGGAGTTCCATCTATTCCGGGGGTTGCTGGAAGGATATTGAGACTCGCTCAAAAAGTTGGTAGAGAAAGCAACCCGGTGGATTGCTCGCGATTTCCTCAAACACATTTTCTAAGTAATTTTAGTTCATTTAAAGCAAAATTTGTTATTTGGGGGTAAAAAATTCATCGGGATATTGGAACGGAGTTCCATCTATTCAGGGGGTTGCTAGAAGGATATTGGGACTAGCTCAAAGAGTAGGTGGAGAAAGCAATCAGGTGGATTTGTTGCGATTGCCTCAAACACATTTTTTAAGTAAATTTATTTCATTTAAACCAAAAATTTAGATTTGGGGGACAAAAATTTACCGAGATATTGGGACGGAGTTGCATCTATTTTGGGGTTCTTAGAAGGATATTGGGACTCGCTCAAAGAGTTGGGCGAGAAAGCAATACGGTGGATTCGTCGCGATTGCCTCAAACACGTTTTCTAAGTAAATTTAGTTCATTTAAACTAAAATATGAGATTTAGGGGTCAAAAATTCATGGAGATATTGGAACGAGTTCCATCTATTCTGCGGGTTGCTAGAAGGATATTGGGACTCGCTCAAAGAGTTGGGCGAGAAAGCAATCCGGTGGATTGGTCGCGATTCCCTCAAACACATTTTCTAAGTAAATTTAGTTCATTTAAATTTCCGATTTGGGTGTCAAAAATTCAGCAGGACCTCAGAATGAGGTTTCATCGACTCTACGGGGTTCCTGGGAGGATATTGGGACTTGCACATTGTGTTATGGCAGAAAAAAGCCCAGTGGATTGGTTATTTTTTCCTTAAACGCATTTTATAAGCCATTTTCGTTCATTAAATAAACCTTTTGGTTTGGGGGTCAATAATTCATCGGGATATTGGAACAGAGTTCCATATATTCCGAGGGTTCCTAGAAGGATATTGGGACGCGCTCAAAGAGTAGGTGGAGAAAGCAATACGGTGGATTGGTCGCGATTGCTTCAAACACATTTTCTAAGTAAATTTAGTTCATTTAAACCAAAATTTGAGATTTATGGGTCAAAAATTCATCGGGATATTGGAACGGAGTTCCATCTATTCTGGGGGTTGCTTGAAGGAAATTGGGATTCGCTCAAAGAGTAGGTGGAGAAAGCAATCCGGTGGATTGGTCGCGATTGCTTCAAACACATTTTGTAAGTAAATTTAGGTCATTTAAACCAAAATTTGAGATTTATGGGTCAAAGATTCATCGGGATATTGGAACGGAGTTCCATCTATTCTGGGGGTTCCGAGAAGGATATTGGGACTCGCTCAAAGAGTTGGTGGAGAAAGCAATCTGGTGGATTGGTCGCGATTGCGTCAAACACATTTTCTAAGTAAATTTAGTTTATTTAAACCAAAATTTAAGATTTAGTGGTCAAAAATTCATCGGGATATTGGAAGGGAGTTCCATCTATTCTGGGGGTTGCTAGAAGGATATTGGGACTCGCTCAAAGAGTAGGTGGAGAAAACACTCCGGTGGATTGGTCGCGATTTTCTCAAACACATTTTCTAAGTAAATTTAGTTCATCTAAACCAAAATTTGAGATTTAGGGGTCAAAAATTCATCGAGATATTGGAATGAAGTTCCATCTAGTCCTGGGGTTGCTGGAAGGATATTGGGACTCGCTCAAGGAGTTGGGTGAGAAAGCAATCCAGTGGATTGGTCGGGATTGCCTAAAACGCGTTTTCTTAGTGAATTTAGTTCATATAAACTTCTGATTTGGGTGTCAAAAACTCAGCAGGACCTCGGAATGAGGTTTCATCGACTCTACGAGGTTCCTGGGAGGATATTGGGACTTGAACAATGTGTTATGGCAGAAAAAAGCCCAGTGGATTGGTTATTTTTTCCTGAAACGCATTTTCTAAGCCATTTTAGTTCATTAAATAAACCTTTTGGGTTGGGGGTCAAAAATTCATCGGGATATTGGAACAGAGTTATGGCTATTCCAAGGGTTCCTAGAAGGATATTGAGATTCGCTCAAAGAGTAGGTGGAGAAAGCAATCCGGTGGATTGGTCACGATTACTTCAAACACATTTTCTAAGTAAATTTAGTTCATTTAACCCAAAATTTGAGAAGTATGGGTCAAAAATTCATCGTGATATTGGAACGGAGTTCCATCTATTCTGGGGGTTGCTAGAAGGATATTGGGACTCGCTTAAGGAGTTGGTGGAAAAAGCAATCTGGTGGATTGGTCGCGATTGCATCAAACACATTTTCTAAATAAATTTAGTTCATTTAAACCAAGATTTTAGATTTGGGGTTCAAAATTCATCGGGATATTGGAACGGAGTTCCATCTATTCCAGGGGTTGCTGGAAGGATATTGGGACTAGCTCAAAGAATTGGGCGAGAAAGCAATCCGGTGGATTGGTCGCGATTGCCTCAAACACTTTTTTTAATTAAATTTAGTTCACTTAAAGCAAAATTTGAGATTTAGGGGTCAAAAATTCACCGGGGATATTAGAACGGAGTTCCATCTATTCTGGGGGTGGCTAGAAGGATATTGGGACTCGCTCAAGGAGTAGGTAGAGAAAGCAATCCGGTGGATTGGTCGCGATTGCCTCAAACACATTTTCTAAGTAAATTTAGTTCATTTAAACCAAGATTTTAGATTCGGGGGTCAAAAGTTCACCGGGATATTGGAACTGAGTTCCATCTATTTCGGGGGTTGCTGGAAGGATATTGGGACTGCTAACGTGAACTGCTAATTTTATAAAACACTCATTCTCTACTTTTTAAAGATACAACACACACGATTTTTGCAACTTAGACTGAGGTTTCCAAAGAGTGATTCAAAAGAAGAAAGTCGTGACTCTTGCATGCCCAAACAAGCTTCGAATTTAATCCAAATTGTAAATTGTGCTGAAGATAACCTCATTGTTCAAGAAGTTCATCATTTTGTCCCTTTTGTGGTGAGATTTCCAAAGGCTATCTATTATTTTAAACTGTAAGTATATGAAGTGTTATCGGTAAGAGAACACATCACCTGTATTGTTTCTCTGAGTGCTACATCTAATCATCAAGAACACATCAAACAATAGCTATCGAAGTCTACAAAGATCAAGCTCGAAGAACGAAGACATATCTCATGTCTAATGCATTAGTTTGATTTTAGATGTGTACGGTAACCCCTCGATCAATCTAAGCTCGAAAACTCTCAAAATTGCAAAGCCTTGAAAATCACATCGATTTTTTATTTGATTTTCACAAAATGTTTTCTAAAAGCTTTTAATCATAATTTCAATGAGTTTTGAATGATTTAAAAGTGTTTAATTTCATATCAAAGTGTTTTGAGTCAATGGAATGGTTCTTGAGTGTCAAAATATTAATTTTTCCAAAACCAACCTATCAAGCAATTTGCCAAAATATTCCAGAAAGCAATAGCGCAATATTTGTGTTGATATCACAGACATAGGGTTCAAGAATCAAATATCTATTTTTTCTGGATAATTGTCTATAGCGCGTTATCCCCTTCGATAACTCGCTAGCCTGATCTTTCGATTTTTAGTAAAATGGGCAATAGTGCGCTATAGGCCTCGATAGCACGTTTTTGGAGAGTCTGAAAGACTCGATTTCTCATGTTTGTTTAAATCGACCTGCTATAACTCGCTATCTGTCAAAAGAGGGCATGAAACACAACCCATTAGCACGCCATCCACGTCTCAGACAGAAAACTTACATTTCTAACGAGAAAAACGTGCGCTCTTCCACTTCCTTGATTTTTCTATTCCCTAACAGGTTTGCTAGGTTCTCTTGACTGAAATATTCTCCACTAACACCTGGATGATTCCCTTTTTCTCGCCCGACCAAAAAAGCTTTAGATTAAAACAATGTTTTGAATTCAAATCAATTCGTACTCTTTTGCTCTTTAACATGCAATTGCTAATTTTATAAAACACTCATTCTCTAATTTTTAAAGATACAACACACGATTTTTGCAACTTAGACTGAGGTTTCCAAAGAGTGTTTCAAGAGAAGAAAGTCGTGACTCTTGCATGCCCAAACAAGCTTCGAATTGAATCCAAATTGCGAACTGTGCTGAAGATAACGTCATAGTTCAAAAAGTTCTTCATTTTGTCCCTTTCGTGGTGAGATTTCCAAAGGCTATCCATTATTTTAAACTGTAAGTATATGAAGTGTTATCGGTAAGAGAACATATCACCTGTATTGTTTTTCTGAGTGCTACATCTTATCATCAAGAACACATCCAACAATAGCTATCGAAGTCTACAAAGATCAAGCTCGAAGAACGAAGACATATCTCATGTCTAATGCATTAGTTTGATCTTAGGTGTGTACGGTAACCCCTCGATCAATCTAAGCACTAAAACTCTCAAAATTGCAAAGCCTTCAAAATCACTTCGATTTTTTATTTGATTTTGACAAAATGTTTTCTAAAAGGTTTTAATCATAATTTCAATGAGTTTTGAATGATTTAAAAGTGTTTAATTTCATATCAAAGTGTTTTGAGTCAATGGAATGGTTCTTGAGTGTCAAAATATTAATATTTCCAAAACCAACCTATCAAGCAATTTGCCAAAATATTCCCGAAAGTAATAGCGCAATATTTGTGTTGATATCACGGAGATAGGGTTCAAGAATCAAATATCTATTTTTTCTGGAAAATTGTCTACAGCGCGTTATCCACTTTGATAACTCGCAAGCCTGATCTTTCGATTTTTAGAAAAATGGGCAATAGCGTGCTACAGGCCTCGATAGCACGCTATCAGAGAGTCTGGAAGACTCGATTTCTCTAGTTTGTTTAGATCGACCTGCTATAGCTCGCTATCTGTCAATAGAGGGCATGATACACAACCCATTAGCACGCCATCCACGTCTCAGACAGAAATCTTACATTTTTAACGAGAAAAACGTGCGCACTTCCACTTCCTCGATTTTTCTATTCCCTAACAGGTTTGCCTGGTTCTCTTGACTGAAATATTCTCCACTAACACCTGGATGACTCCCTTTGTCTCGCCCGACCAAACAAGCTTTAGATTAAAACAATGTTTTGAATTCAAATCAATTAGTACTCTTTTGCTCTTTAACATGCAACTGCTAATTTTATAAAACACTCATTCTCTGATTTTTAAGGATACAACACACACGATTTTTGCAACTTAGACTGAGGTTTCCAAAGAGTGTTTCAAGAGAAGAAAGTCGTGACTCTTGCATGCCCAAAAAAACTTCGAATTTAATCCAAATTGCAAACTGTGCTGAAGATAACCTCATTGTTCAAGAAGTTCTTCTTTTTGTCCCTTTTGTGGTGAGATTTCCAAAGGCTATCCATTATTTTAAACTGTAAGTATATGAAGTGTTATCGGTAAGAGAACACATCACCTGTGTTGTTTCTATGAGTGCTACATCTAATCATCAAGAACTCATCAAACAATAGCTATCGAAGTCTATAAAAATCAAGCTCGTAGAACGAAGACATATCTCATGTCTAATGCATTAGTTTGATCTTAGGTGTGTACGGTAACCCCTCGATCAATCTGAGCACTTAAACTCTCAAAATTGCAAAGCCTTCAAAATCACTTCGATTTTTTATTTGATTTTCACAAAATGTTTTCTAAAAGGTTTTAATCATAATTCCAATGAGTTTTGAATGATTTAAAAGTGTTTAATTTCATATCAAAGTGTTTTGAGTCAATGGAATGGTTCTTGAGTGTCAAAATATTAATTTTTCCAAAACCAACCTATCAAGCAATTTGCCAAAATATTCCAGAAAGCAATAGCGCAATATTTGTGTTGATATCACAGACATAGGGTTCAAGAATCAAATATCTATTTTTTCTGGAAAATTGTCTATAGCGCGTTATCCCCTTTAATAACTCGCTAGCCTGATCTTTCGATTTGTAGTAAAATGGGCAATAGTGCGCTATAGGCCTCGATAGCACGTTATCGGAGAGTCTGAAAGACTCGATTTCTCATGTATGTTTATATCGACCTGCTATAGCCCGCTATCTGTCAATAGAGGGCATGAAACACAACCCATTAGCACGCCATCCACGTCTCAGACAGAAATCTTACATTTCTAACGAGAAAAACGTGCGCACTTCCACTTCCTTGATTTTTCTATTCCCTAACAGGTTTGCCAGGTTCTCTTGACTGAAATATTCTCCACTAATACCAGGATGATTCCCTTTGTCTCGCCCGACCAAAAAAGCTTTAGATTAAAACAATGTTTTGAATTTAAATCAATTCGTACTCTTTTGCTCTTTAACATGCAACTGCTAATTTTATAAAAACTCATTCTCTAATTTTTAAAGATACAACACACACGATTTTTGCAACTTAGACTGAGTTTTCCAAAGAGTGTTTCAAGAGAAGAAAGTCGTGACTCTTGCATGCCCAAACAAGCTTTGAATTGAATCCAAATTGCAAACTGTGCTGAAGATAACCTCATTGTTCAAGAAGTTCTTCATTTTGCCCTTTTTGTGGTGAGCTTTCCAAAGGCTATCCATTATTTTAAACTGTAAGTATATGAAGTGTTATCGGTAAGAGAACACATCAAGCAAGAACACATCACCTGTATTGTTTCTCTGAGTGCTACATCTAATCATCAAGAACACATCAAACAATAGCTATCGTTGTCTACAAAGATCAAGCTCGAAAAACGAAGACATATCTCATGTGTAATGCATTAGTTTGATCTTTGGTGTGTACGGTAACCCCTCGATCAATCTTAGCACAAAAACTCTAAAAATTGCAAAGCCTTCAAACTATCAAACAATTTGCCAAAATATTCCAGAAAGCAATAGCGCAATATCTGTGTTGATATCACGGAGATAGGGTTCAAGAATCAAATATCTATTTTTTCTGAAAAATTGTCTACAGCGCGTTATCCCCTTTGATAATTCACTAGCGTGATCTTTCGATTTTTAGTAAAATGGGCAATAGCGCGCTATAGGCCTCGATAGCACGCTATCAAAAAGTCTAAAAGACTCAATTTCTCAGGTTTGTTTATCTCGGCCTGCTATAGCCCGCTATCTGTCAATAGAGGGCATGATAACCAACCCATTAGCACGCCATCCACGTCTCAGACAAAAATCTTACATTTCTAATGAGAAAAACGTGCGCACTTCCACTTCCTCGATTTTTCTATTCCCTAACAGGTTTGCCAGGTTCTCTTGACTGAAATATTCTCCACTAAAACCTGGTTGATTCCCTTTGTCTCGCCCGACCAAAAAAGCTTTAGATTAAAACAATGTTTTGAATTCAAATCAATTCGTACTCTTTTGCTCTTTAATGTGCAACTTCTAATTTTATAAAACACTCATTCTCTGATTTTTAAAGATACAACACACACGATTTTTGCAACTTAGACTGAGGTTTCCAAGATTGTTTCAAGAGATGAAAGTCGTGACTCTTGCATGCCCAAACAAGCTTCGAATTGAATCCAAATTGCAAACTGTGCCGAAGATAACCTCATTGTTCAAGAAGTTCTTCATTTTGTGCCTTTTGTGGTGAGATTTCCAAAGGCTATCCATTATTTTAAACTGTAAGTATATGAAGTGTTATCGGTAAGAGATAAGATCACCTGTATTGTTTCTCTGAGTGCTACATCTAATCATCAAGAACACATCAAATGATAGCTATCGAAGTCTACAAAGATCAAGCTCGAAGAACGAAGACATATCTCATGTCTAATTCATTAGTTTGATCTTAGGTGTGTACGGTAACCCCTCGATCAAACAAAGCACTAAAACTCTCAAAATTGCAAAGCCTTCAAAATCACTTCGATTTTGTATTTGATTTTGACAAAATGTTTTCTAAAAGGTTTTAATCGTAATTTCAATGAGTTTTGAATGATTTAAAAGTGTTTAATTTCATATCAAAGTGTTTTGAGTCAATGGAATGGTTCTTGAGTGTCAAAATATTAATTTCTCGAAAACCAGCCTATCAAGCAATTTGCCAAAATATTCCAGAAAGCAATAGCGCAATATCTGTGTTGATATCACGGAGATAGGGTTCAAGAATCAAATATGTATTTTTTTTGGAAAGTTGTCTATAGGGCGTTATCCCCTTTGATAACTCGCTAGCGTGATCTTTTGATTTTTAGTAATATGGGCAATAGCGCGCTATAGGCCTCGATAGCACGCTATTGTAAAGTCTGAAATACTCGATTTCTCAGGTTTGTTTATATCGACCTGCTATAGCCCACTATCTATCAATAGAGGGCATGATACACAACCCATTAGCAAGCCATCTACGTCTCAGACAGAAATCTTACATTTCTAACGAGAAAAATTTGCGCACTTCCATTTCCTCGATTTTTCTATTCCGTAATAGGTTTGCCAGGTTCTCTTGACTGAAATATTCTCCACTAACACTTGGATGATTCCCTTTGTCCCGCCCGACCAAAAAGGTTTTAGATTAAAACAATGTTTTGAATTCAAATCAATTCATATTCTCTTGCACTTTAACTTGCAACTGCTAATTCTATAAAACACTCATTCTCTGATTTTTAAAGATACAACACACACGATTTTTACAACTTAGACTGAGGTTTCCAAAGGGTGTTTCAAGAGAAGAAAGTCGTGACTCTTGCATGCCCAAACAAGCTTCGAATTGAATCCAAATTGCAAACTGTGCTGAAGATAACCTCATTGTTCAAGAAGTTCTTCATTTTGTCAGTTTTGTGGTGAGATTTCCAAAGGCTATCCATTATTTTATCTGTATATGAAGTGTTATCGGTAAGAGATAACATCACCTGTATTGTTTCTCTGAGTGATACATCTAATCATCAAGAACACATCAAACAATCGCTATCGAAGCTACAAAGATCAAGCTCGAAGAACGAAGACATATCTCATGTCTAATGCATTAGTTTCATCTTAGGTGCGTACGGTAACCCCTCGATCAAACAAAGCACTAAAACTCTCAAAATTGCAAAGCCTTCAAAATCACTTCGATTTTGTATTTGATTTTGACAAAATGTTTTCTAAAAGGTTTTAATCATAATTTCAATGAGTTTTGAATGATTTAAAAGTGTTTAATTTCATATCAAAGTGTTTTGAGTCAATGGAATGGTTCTTGAGTGTCAAAATATTAAATTTTCGAAAACCAGCCTATCAAGCAATTTGCCAAAATATTCCAGAAAGCAATAGCGCAATATCTGTGTTGATATCACAGAGATAGGGTTCAACAATCAAATATCTATTTTTTTTGGAAAATTGTCTATAGCACTTTATCCCCCTTGATAACTCGCTAGCGTGATCTTTTGATTTTTAGTAATATGGGCAATAGCGCGCTATAGGCCTCGATAGCACGCTATCGGAAAGTCTAAAATACAAGATTTCTCAGGTTTGTTTATCTCGACCTGCTATAGCTTGCTATCTGTCAGTAGAGGGAATGATACACAACCCATTAGCACTCCACCCATGTCTTAGACAGAAATCTTACATTTCTAACAAGAAAAATGTGCGTACTTCCGCTTCCTCGATTTTTTTATTCCCTAACAGGTTTGCCAGGTTCTCTTGACTGAATAATTCTCCACTAACACCTCGATGATTCCCTTTGTCTCGCCCGACCAAAAAAGCTTTAGATTAAAATAATGTTTTGAATTCAAATCAATTCGTACTCACTTGCACTTTAACTTGCAACTGCTAATTTTATAAAACACTCTTTCTCTGATTTTTAAAAATACAACACATACGATTTTTGCAACTTAGACTGAGGTTTCCAAAGAGTGTTTCAAGAGAAGAAAGTCGTGACTCTTGCACGCCCAAACAAGCTTCGAATTGAATCCTGATTGCAAACTGTGCTGAAGATAACCTCATTGTTCAAGAAGTTCTTCATTTTGTTCCTTTTGTGGTGAGATTTCCAAAGGCTATCCATTATTTTAAACTGTAAGTATATGAAGTGTTATCGGTAAGAGAACACATCAAACAAGAACACATCACCTGTATTGTTTCTATGAGTGCTACATCTAATCATCAAGAACACATCAAACAATAACTATCAAAGTCTACAAAGATCAAGCTCGAAGAACGAAGACATATCTCATGTCTAATGCATTAGTTTGATCTTAGGTGTGTACGGTAACCCCGTGATCAATCGAAGCACTAAAACTCTCAAATTTGCAAAGCCTTCAAAAATGTAAGATTTCTGAAATATTCTAAACTAACACCTGGATGATTACCTTTGTCTCTCCCGACCAAAAAAGCTTTAGATTAAAACAATGTTTTGAATTCAAATCAATTCGTACTCTTTCGAACTTTAACTTGCAACTGCTAATTTTATAAAACACTCATTCTCTAATTTTTAAAGATACAACACACACGATTTTTGCAAGTTAGACTGAGGATTCCAAAGAGTGTTTCAAGATAAGAAAGTCGTGACTCTTGCATGCCCAAACAAGCTTCGAATTGAACCCAAATTGCAAACTGTGCTGAAGATAACCTCATTGTTCAAGAAGTTCCTCATTTTGTCCGTTTTGTGGTGAGATTTCCAAAGGCTATCCATCATTTTAAACTGTAAGTATATGGAGTGTTATCGGTAAGAGAACACATAAAAAAAAAACACATCACCTGTATTATTTCTCTGAGTGCTACATCTAATCATCAAGAACACATCAAACAATAACAATCGATGTCCACAAAGATCAAGCTCGAAGAACGAAGACATATCTCATGTCTAATGCATTAGTTTGATCTTAGGTGTGTACGGTAACTCCTCGATCAATCTAAGCACTAAAACTCTCAAAATCACTTCGATTTTGTATTTGATTTTGACAAAATGTTTTCTAAAAGGTTTTAATCATAATTTCAATGAGTTTTGAATGATTTAAAAGTGTTTAATTTCATATCAAAGTGTTTTGAGTCAATGGAATGGTTCTTGAGTGTCAAAATATTAATTTTTCCAAAACCAGCCTATCAAGCAATTTGCCAAAATATCCCAGCAAGCAATAGAACAATATCTGTGTTGATATCACGGAGATAGGGTTCAAGAATCAAATATCTATTTTTTCTGGAAAATTGTCTACAGCGCGTTATCCCCTTTGATAACTCGCTAGCGTGATCTTTCGATTTTTAGTAAAACGGGCAATAACGCTCTATAGGCCTCGATAGCACGCTATCGAAAAGTCTGAAAGACTTGATTTCACAGGTTTGTTTATATCGACCTGCTATAGCCCGCTACCTATCAATAGAGGGTATGATACACAACCCATTAGCACGCCATCCACGTCTCAGATAGAAATCTTACATTTCTAACGAGAAAAATGTGCTCACTTCCACTTCCTCGATTTTTCTATTCCCTAACAGGTTATCCAGGTTCTCTTGACTGAAATATTCTCCACTAACACCTGGATGATTCCCTTTGTCTCGCCCGACCAAAAAAGCTTTAGATTAAAACAATGTTTTGAATTCAAATCAATTCGTACTCTTTTGCTCTTTAACCTGCAACTGCTAATTTTATAAAACACACATTCTCTGATTTTCAAAGATACAAGACACGATTTTGCAAGTTAGACTGAGCTTTCGAAAGAGTGTTTAAAGAGAAGAAAGTCGTGATTCTTGCATTTGAACAAACAAGCTTCGAATTTAATCCAAATTGCAAACAGTGATGAAGATAACCTCATTGTTCAAGAAGTTCTTCATTTTGTCCCTTTTGGGTGAGATTTCCAAAGGCTATCCATTATTTTAAACTCTAAGTATATGAAGTGTTATCGGTAAGAGAACACATCAAACAAGAACACATCACCTGTATTGTTTCTCTGAGTGTTACAACTAATCATCAAGAACACATCAAACAATAGCTATCGAAGTCTACGAAGATCAAGCTCGAAGAATGAAGACATATCTGATGTCTAATGCATTAGTTTGATCTTAGGTGTGTACGGTAACCCCTCGATCAATCTAAGCACTAAAACTCTCAAAATTGCAAAGCCTTCATAATCACTTCGATTTTGTATTTGATTTTGACAAAATGTTTTCTAAAAGGTTATAATCATAATTTCAATGAGTTTTGAATGATTTAAAAGTGTTTAATTTCATATCAAAGTGTTTTGAGTCAATGTAATGGTTCTTTAGTGTCAAAATATTAATTTTTCCAAAACCAGCCTATCAAGCAATTTGCCAAAATATTCCGGAAAGCAGTAGCGCAATATCTGTGTTGATATCACGGAGATAGGGTTCAAGAATCAAATATCTATTTTTTCTGGAAAATTGTCTATACCGCGTTATCCCCTTTGATAACTCGCTACCTTGATCTTTCAATTCTTAGTAAAATGGGCAATAGCGCGCTATAGGCCTCGATAGCACGCTATCGGAAAGTCTGAAAGGCTCGATTTCTCAGGTTTGTTTATATTGACCTGCTATAGCCCGCTATTTGTCAATAGAGGGCATGATACACAACCCATTAGCAAGCCATCCACGTCTCAGACAGAAATCTTACATTTCTAACGAGAAAAATGTGCGCACTTCTACTTCCTCAATTTTTCTATTCCCTAACAGGTTTGCCAAGTTCTCTTGACTGAAATATTCTCCACTAACAGTTGGATGATTCCCTTTCTCTCGCCCGACCAAAAAAGTTTTTGATTAAAAGAATGTTTTGAATTGAAATCAATTCGTACTCTTTTGAACTTTAACTTGCAACTGCTAATTTTATAAAACACTCATTCTCTGATTTTTAAAGATACAACACACACGATTTTTGCAACTTAGACCGAGGTTTCCAAAAAGTGTTTCTAGAGAAGAAAGTCGTGACTCTTGGGTGCCCATACAAGCTTCGAATTGAATCCAAATTGCAAACTGTACTGAAGATAACCTCATTGTTCAAGAAGTCCTTCATTTTGTCCCTTTTGTGGTGAGATTTCCAAAGGCTATCCATTATTTTAAACTGGAAGTATATGAAGTGTTATCGGTTAGAGAACACATCAAACAAGAACACATCACCTGTATTGTTTCTCTGAGTGGTACACCTAATCATCAAGAACACATCAAACAATAGCTATCGAAGTCCACAAAGATCAAGCTCGAAGAACGAAGACATATCTTATGTCTAATGCATTAGTTTGATCTTAGGTGTGTACGGTAAGCCCTCGATCAATCTAAGCACTAAAATTCCTAAAATTGCAAAGCCTTCAAAATCACTTCGATTTTGTATTTGATTTTGACAAAATGTTTTCTAAAAGGTTTTAATCATAATTTCAATGAGTTTTGAATGATTTAAAAGTGTTTAATTTCAAATCAAAGTGTTTTGAGTCAATGGAATGGTTCTTGAGTGTCAAAATATTAATTTTTCCAAAACCAGCCTATCAAGAAATTTGCCAAAATATTCTAGAAAGCAATAGCGCAGTATCTGTGTTGATATCACGGAGATAGGGTTCAAGAATCAAATATCAATTTTTTCTGGAAAATTGTCTGTAGCGCGTTATCCCCTTTGATAACTCGCTAGCGGGATCTTTCGATTTTTAGTAAAATGGGCAATAGCGAGCTATAGGCCTCGATAGCACTCTATCAGAAAGTCTGAAAGACTCGATTTCACAGGTTTGTTTATATCGACCTGCTATAACCCGCTACTTATCAATTGAGGGCATGATAACGAACCCATTAGCACGCCATCCACGTCTCAGACAGAAATCTTATATTTCTAACGAGAAAAATGTGCGCACTTCCACTTCCTCGATTTTTCTATTCCCTAACAGGTTATCCAGGTTCTCTTGACTGAAATATTCTCCACTAACACCTGGATGATTCCCTTTGTCTCGCCCGACCAAAAAAGCTATAGATGAAAATAATGTTTTGAATTCAAATCAATTAGTACTCTTTTGCTCTTTAACCTGCAACTGTTAATTTAATAAAGCACACATTCTCTGATTTTCAAAGATACAAGACACACGACTTTTGCAAGTTAGGCTGAGCTTTCCAAAGAGTGTTTAACGAGAAGAAAGCCGTGATTCTTGCATTTGAACAAACAAGCTTTGAATTGAATCAAAATTGCAAACTGTCTTGAAAATTACCTCATTGTTCAGTAAGTTCTTCATTTTATCCATTTTGTGCTGAGATTTCCAGAGGCTATCCATTGTTTTAAACTGTAAGTATATGAAGTGTTATCGGTAAGAGAACACATCAAACAAGAACACATCACCTGTATTGTTTCTCTGCGTGCTACATCTAATCATCAAGAACACATCAAACAATAGCTGTCGAAGTCTACAAAGATCAACCTCGAAGAACGAAGACATATCTCATGTCTAAGGCATTAGTTTGATCTTAGGTGTGTACGGTAACCCCGCGATCAATCTAAGCACTAAAACTCTCAAAATTGCAAAGCCTTCAAAATCACTTCGATTTTGTATTTGATTTTGACAAAATGTTTTCTAAGAGGTTTTAATCATAATTTCAATGAGTTTTGAATGATTTAAAAGTGTTTAATTTCATATCAAAGTGTTTTGAGTTAATGGAATGGTTCTTGAGTGTCAAAATATTAATTTTTCCAAAACCAGCCTATCAAGCAATTTGCCAAAATAATCCAGAAAGTAATAGTGCAATATCTGTGTTGATGCCATGGAGATAGGGTTCAAGAATCAAATATCTATTTTTTCTGGAAAATTGTTTATAGCGCGTTATCCCCTTTGATAACTCGCTAGCTTGATCTTCCGATTTTTAGTGAAATGGGAAATAGCGCGCTATAGGCCTCAATAGCACGCTATCGGAAAGTCTGAAAGGCTCGATTTGTCAGGTTTGTTTATATCGACCTGCTATAGCCCGCTATTTGTCAATAGAGGGCATGATACACAACCCATTAGCATGCCATCCACGTCTCAGACAGAAATCTTACATTTCTAACGAGAAAAATGTGAGCACTTCCACTTCCTCAATTTTTCTGTTCCCTAACAGGTTTGCCAGGTTCTCTTGACTGAAATATTCTCCACTAACACTTGGATGATTCCCTTTGTCTCGCCCGACCAAAAAAGCTTTAGATTAAAACATTGTTTTGAATTCAAATCAATTCGTGTTCTTTTGAACTTTAACTTGCAACTGCTAATTTTATAAAACACTCATTCTCTGATTTTTAAAGATACAACACACACGATTTTTGCAAGTTAGACCGAGCATTCCAAAGAGTGTTTCACGAGAAGAAAGTCGTGATTCTTGCATTTGCCCAAACAAGCTTTGAATTGAATCAAAATTGCAAACTGTCTTGAAAATTACCTCATTGTTCCGTAAGTTCTTCATTTTATCCCTTTTGTGCTGAGATTTCGAGATGCTATCCATTGTGCCTATGTTATTCTTATATATACGTACTCCCATAGAGCAAAAAAACAACTAACGATATACGAAAACAGATATTGATTCAAAGCGTATTAACAATTTTTCGTTTGTGCTAGAACATTTTTTGAAAGTTAGTCTTCTTTCACTTGTGCTTGATCTTATAATCTATTGAAAGAAAAACTTCAAGTCTTCTGGGTTGATTGAACTTCATCTTCATCTTTTCGAAAATCCATTAAAGAAGATTA
This sequence comes from Paratinospora sagittata, assembly GCA_035771175.1. Taxonomy (NCBI): domain Eukaryota; kingdom Viridiplantae; phylum Streptophyta; class Magnoliopsida; order Ranunculales; family Menispermaceae; genus Paratinospora; species Paratinospora sagittata. The sequence continues at coordinate 9,618,160 of CM069609.1, read as the reverse complement.
GAGCTCATTGACCTTATTTTCGCCATAAACTTCATCACACATATTTTCCTAAATCGGTGACTACAAATGGTTCAATCCACAACTTTGCAAGTATAGCCTTGATTCTGAGTAAAGTGAACCATATCTCATCTTGTATTCAGTTTGTACTCAATGGTGTGTCACTGTGTTAGAGCAAGTGTTGCTCAACCCTGTAAACGGTTTTCTCAAACTAGTAAGTTGTAAATGGAGTCTCTCTCACCTATAAGTAGAGAAACGGTCTTCTCACACCTGTAAGCTGAGAAACTATAGTTATCACACCCGTAAGTTGAGAAAGTGTTTCGATTTGATCTTCACCCATATGAAGGTCCTTAGTGGAGTTTGATTAAATTCTAACTAACGTTGTTAGGTAGTGGATGTAGGCACGGTCGGACCACTATAAATCTTGTTTGCAATGTCCCATTTGCATTAACTGTATTTGATTGTTTTACATTGTTTAATCTGCTTTCGCTATTCTGCACAATTTTAAGAAAGTTTAAGATCTGCTTAGTGCCCAATTCACCTCCTCTTGGAAATATCTAGTCCAACAGTTAATTACCCTCAGGACGCTGACGATTCTGAGGCGTACTCACCATTATTTTGAAACTGAATCCAAATTTCAGGATGTTAACTCTTGAGTAGCGCCCTCATGTGTTCAATGTTTTTTAAAAAAAACAGGACGCTAACTGCAAAGTAGCGACCTCATGTTTTGAATCTTTTAAATCATCAAAGAAGGTCAGGACGCTTACGACTTAGTAACGCCCTTACTCAACGTTCAGTAGGACACTTATGCTCCATGAGCGCCTCAAGGACGCTCATTCACCAAATGTTACTATTCTAACAAGAGAACGATTTCTGTTCTTCAAAACCGTACGAATACTTTTCAGAACTTCTCTGAATCGTACATCAATTTTTTAACAACTTTTTTAATGTTTGAAAAGCATGTCAGAACACTCTATTTTCATGAAAGGATCAGACGATTCAGGTGCTACCGCCGTAATGTGCATTGTGCTGAATCGATCCATTTCGGGAAAGAAAGCATACGTTGTATTTGAAATAACCTAGAGCGCTAAAATCATCAAGTCCATTGCGCTTATGTTATTCCTCTATATACGTACTGCCTTAGAGCAAAAAAACAACTAACGATATACAAATACATACATTCATTCAAAGCGTATTAACAGTTTTTCGTTTGTGCTAAAACACTTTTTGAAAGTTTGTCTTCTTTCACTTGTGCTTCACTTGTGCTTGATCTTATAATCTTTGGAAAGAAAAACTTCAAGTCTTCTGGGCTGATTGAACTTCATCTTCAACTTTTCGAAAACCCATTAAAGAAGACAAGAGCTCTTTGAACTTATTTTCAGCATAAACTTCATCACACATATTTAGCTCAATCGGTGACTACAAAACGTTCAATCCAAAACTTTGCAAGTATCGCCTTGATTCTGAGTAAAGGGAACCATATCTCATCTTGTATTCAGTTTGTAGTGACTGGTGTGTCATTGTGTTAGAGCAAGTGTTGCTCAACCTTGTAGACGGTCTTCTCACAACCGTAAGTTGTAAATTGGATTATCTCCCTTGTAAGTAGATAAACGGTCTTCTCACACCCGTAAGCAGAGAAACTATAGTTATAACACCCGTAAGTTGAGAAAATGTTTCGATTTGATCTTCACCCAAATGAAGGTCCTTAGTGGAGTTTGATTAAATCCAAACTAACGAGGTTAGGTAGTGGATGTAGGCACGGTCGAACCACTGTAAATCTTGTTTGCAATGTCCCATTTGCATTAACTGTATTTGATTGTTATACATTGTTTAATCTGCTTTCACTATTCTGCACAATTTTAAGAAAGTTTAAAATCTGCTTAGTGCCCAATTCACCTCCTCTTGGACATATCTAGTCCAACCCTTAATAACCCTTAGGACGCTTACGATTCTAAGGCGTACTCACCATTATTTTGAAACTGATTCCAAATTTCAGGACGCTAACTCTTGAGTAGCGCCCTCATGTGTTCAATGTTTTTAAAAAAAAGCAGGACGTTAACTGCATAGTAGCGCCCTCATGTTTTGAATCGTTTAAATCATCAAAGTAAGTTAGGACGCTTACGACTTAGTAGCTCCCTCACTCAATGTTCAGTAGGACGCGTATGCTTCATGAGCGCCTCAAGGACGCTCATTGAACAAATGTTACAGTTCTAACAAGAACACAATTTCTTTTCGTCAAAACCGTACGAATACTCTTCAGAACTTGTCTGAATCGTTCAACAATTTTTTCACAACTTTTTGAATGTTCGAAAAGCATGTCAGAACATTCTATTTTCATGAAAGGATCAGACGATTCAGGTGCTATCGCCGTAATGTGCATTGTGCTGAATCGATCCATTTTTGGAAATAAGCATACGTTGTAATTGAAATAACCTAGAGCGCCAAAATCATCAAGTCCATTGCGCTTATGTTATTCCTATATATATGTACTGCCTTAGAGCAGAAAAACAACTAACGATATACGAATACATACATTCATTCAAAGCGTATTAACAGTTTTTCGTTTGTGCTAAATACTTTTTGAAAGTTAGTCTTATTTCACTTGTGCTTGATCTTATAAGCTTTTGAAAGAAAAACTTCAAGTCTTCTGGATGGATTGTACTTCATCATCATCTTTTCGAAACCCCATTAAAGAAGAAAATAACTCTTTGAACCTATTTTCAGCATAAACTTCATCACACATATTTTGCTCAATCGGTGACTACAGAAGGTTCAATCCCTAACTTTGCAAGTATCGCCTTGATTCTGAGTAAAGGGAACCGTATCTCATCTTGTATTCAGTTTGTAGTGACTGGAGTGTCACTGCGTTAGAGCAAGTGTTGCTCAACCTTGTAAACGGTCTACTCACACCAGAAAGTTGTAAATAGGGTCTCTCTAACCTGTAAGTAGAGAAATGGTCTTCACACACCCGTAAGCTGAGAAAATATAGTTATTACACCCGTGAGTTGAGAAAGTGTTTCGATTTGATATTCACCCAAATGAAGATCCATAGTGGAGTTTGAACAAATCCTAACTGAGGATGCTAGGTTGAGGATGTAGGCGCAGTCGAACCACTATAAATTTTGTTTGTATTGTCCCATTTACATTAACTTTATTTGATTGTTGTACATTGTTTAATCTGCTTTAACTATTCTGCACAATTTCACGAAAGTTTAAAATCTGCTAAGTGTTCCCCCTCTTGGACATATCTAGTCCAACACTTAATAACCCTCAGGACGCTTACGGTTCTGAGGCGTACTCAACATTGTTTTGAAACTGATTCTTAATTTTAGGAGGCTAACTCTTGAGTAGCGCCCTAGTGTGTTCAATGTTTTTTAGAAAAAACAGGACGCTAACTTCAAAGTAGCGCCCTCACATTTTGAGTCGTTTAAATCATCAAAGTAAGTCAGGACGCTTACGACTTAGTAGCTCCCTCACTCAATGTTCAGTAGGACGCTTATGCTCCATGAGCGCCCTTAAGGATGCTCATTCAACAAATGTTACTGTTCTAACAAGAACACAATTTCAGTGAGTGTCTTCAAAACTGTACCAATACTTTTCAGAACTTCTCTAAATCGTACAACAATTTTTTCACAACTTTTTGAACGTTCGAAAAGCATGTTAGAACATTCTATTTTCATGAAAGGATCAGACGATTCAGGTGTTATCGCCGTAATGTGCATTGAGCTGATTCTATCCATTTCTAGAAACAAAATATACGTTGTATTTGAAATAACCTAGAGTGCCAAAATCATCAAGTCCATTGCTCTTATGTTATTCCTATATATACGTACTGCCTTAGAGCAGAAAAACAACTAACGATATACGAAAACAGATATTCATTCAAAGCGTATTAACAGTTTTTCGTTTGTGCTAAAACACTTTTTGAAAGTTAGTCTTCTTTCACTTGTGCTCGATCTATTAATCTTTTAAAAGAAAAACTTCAAGTTTTCTGGATTGATTGAACTTCATCTTCATCTTTTCGAAAAACCATTAAAGAAGACAAGAGCTCTTTGAACCTATTTTCAGCATAAACTTGATCACACATATTTTGCTGAATCAGTGACTACAGAAGGTTCAATCCACACCTTTGCAAGCATCGCCTTGATTCTGAGTAAAGGGAACCTTATCTCATCTTATATTCAGTTTGTAGTGATAGGTGTGTCACTGTGTTAGAGCAAGTGTATCTCAACCTTGTAAACGGTCTACTCACAACATAGGATCTTTCTTACCCGTAAGTAGAGAAACGGTCTTCTCGCACCTGTAAGCTGAGAAACTATAGTTATCACACCAGTAAGTTGAGAAAGTGTTTCGATTTGATCTTCACCCATATGAAGGTCCTTAGTGGAGTTTGAATTAATCCTAACTGAGGAGGTTAGGTAGTGGATGTAGGAGCGGTCGAACCATTAACTGTATTTGATTGCTATACATTGTTTAATCTGCTTTCACTATTCTGCATAATTTTAAGAAAGTTTAAAATCTGCTAAGTGTCCAATTCACACCCTCTTGGACATATCTAATCCAACACTTAATAACCCTCAGGACGCTTACGGTTCTGAGGCGTACTCAACAATATTTCGAAACTGATTCTAAATTTTAGGACGCTAACTCTTGAGTAGCGCCCTGGTGTGTTCAATGTTTTTAAAAAAAATAGGACGCTAACTGCAAAGTAGCGCCCTCATGTTTTGTGTCGGTTAAATCATCAAAGTAAGTCAGGACGCATACGACGTAGTAGCGCCCTCACTTAATGTTCAGTAGGACGCTTATGCTCCATGAGTGCCCTCAAGGACCCTCATTCAACAAATGTTACTGTTTGTAACAAGTGCACAATTTCTGTCAGTGTCTTCAAAACCGTACTAATACTTTTCAGAACTTCTCTGAATCGTAGAACAATTTTTTCACAACTTTTTGAACGTTCGAAAAGCATGTCAGAACATTGTATTTTCATGAAAGGATCAGACGATTCAGGTGCTATCGCCGTAATGTGCATTGAGCTAAATCAATCCATTTCTGGAAAGAAAGTATACGTCGTTTTTGAAAAAACCTAGAGCGCAAAAATCGTCAAGTCCATTGCGCATATGTTATGCCTATATATGCGTACAGCTTTGAGCAGAAAAACAACTAACGATATACGAAAATAGATATTCATTCAAAGCGTTTTAACAGTTTTTGTTTGTGCTAAAACACTTTTTGAAAGTTAGTCTTCTTTCACTTGTGCTCGATCTTATAATCTTTTAAAAGAAAAACTTAAAGTCTACTGGATTGATGGAACTTCATCTTCATTTTTTCGAAAAGCATTAAAGAAGACAAGAGCTCTTTAAACCTATTTTCAGCATAAACATCATCATACAAATTTTGCTGAATCGGTGACTACAGAAGGTCCAATCCACACCTTTGCAAGTATCGCCTTGAGTCTGAGTAAAGGGAACCGTTTCTCATCTTGTATTCAGTTTGTAGTGACAGGTGTGTCACTGTGTTAGAGCAAGTGTATCTCAACCTTGTAAACGGTCTACTCACACCAGTAAGTTGTAAATAGGATCTTTCTCACCTGTAAGTAGAGAAACGGTCTTCTCACACCCGTAAGCTGAGAAACAATAGTTATCACACCCATAAGTTGAGAAAGTGTTTCGATTTGATCTTCACCCGTATGAAGGTCCTTAAGGGAGTTTGAACTAATCCTAACTGAGGTTGTTAGGTAGTGGATGTAGGAGCGGTCGAACCACTATAAATCTTGTCTGCATTGTCCCGTTTACATTAACTGTATTTGATTGCTATACATTGTTTAATCTGCTTTCACTATTCTGCATAATTTCAAAAAAGTTTAAAATCTGCTAAGTGTCCAATTCACACCCTCTTGAACATATCTAGTCCAACACTTAATAACCCTCAGGACGCTTACAGTTCTGAGGCGTACTCAACAATATTTCGGAACTGATTCTAAATTTCAGGATGCTAACTCTTGAGTAGCGCCCTCGTGTGTTCAATGTTTTTTAAAAAAAAGCAGGACGCTAACTGCAAAGCAGCGCCCTCACGTTTAGAGTCGTTTAAATCATCAAAGTAAGTCAGGACGCTTACGACTTAGTAGCGCCCTTACTCAATGTTCAGTAGGACGCTTATGCTCAATGAGTGCCCTCAGGGACCCTCATTCAACAAATGTTATTGCTTGTAACAATAGCACAATTTCTGTCAGTGTCTTCAAAACCGTACGAATACTTTTCAGAACTTCTCTGAATCTTAGAACAATTTTTTCACAACTTTTTGAACGTTCGAAAAGCATGACAGAACATTGTATTTTCATGAAAGGATCACACGATTCAGGTGTTATCGCCGTAATGTGTGCATTGAGCTGAATCGATCCATTTCTGGAAATAAAGTATAAGTTGTATTTGAAATAACCTAGGGCACCTAAATCATCAAGTCCATTGCGCTTATGATATTCCTATATATACGTACTGCCTTAGAGCAGAATAAAAACTAACGAGATAGGAAAACAAATATTCATTCAAAGCGTATTAACAGTTTTTCGTTTGTGCTAAAACACTTTTCGAAAGTTAGTCTTCTTTCACTTGTGCTTGATCTTATAATCTTTTGAAACAAAAACTTCAAGCCTTCTGGATTGATTCAACTTTATCTTCATCTTTTCGAAAAACCATTAAAGAAGACAAAAGCTCTTTGAAGCTATTTTCAGCATAAACTTCATCACACATATTTTGCTGAATCGGTGATTACAAAAGGTTCAATCCACAACTTTGCAAGTACCGCCTTGATTCTGAGTAAAGGGAACCGTATCTCATCTTGTATTCAGTTTGTAGTGACTGGTCTGTCACTGTGTTAGAGCAAGTGTTTCTCAACCTTGTAAACGGTCTACTCACACCAGTAAGTTGTAAGTAGGATCTTTCTCACCTGTATGTAGAGAAACGGTCTTCCCACACCCGTAAGCTGAGAAACTATAGTTATCACACCCGTAAGTTGAGAAAGTATTTCGATTTGATCTTCATCCATATGAAAGTCCTTAGTGGAGTTTGAACAAATCCTAACTGAGGAGGTTAGGTAGTGGATATAGGCGCGGTCGAACCACTTTAAATCTTGTTTGCATTGTCCCATTTACATTAACCGTATTTGATTGCTATACATAGTTTAGTCTTTTTTCACTATTCTGCACAATTTTGAGAAAGTTTAAAATCTGCTAAGTGTCCAACTCACCCCCTCGTGGACATATCTAGTCCAACACTTAAAAATCCTAAGGACGCTTGCGGTTCTGAGGTGTACTCAACAATATTTCCAAACTGATTCTAAATTTCAGGACGCTAACTTTTGAGAAGCGCCCTCGGGTGTTCAATGTTTTCCACAAAAAGCAGGACGCTAACTGCAAAGTAGCGCCCTCATGTTTTGAGACGTTTAGATCATCAAAATAAGTCAGGAAGCTTACGACTTAGTAGCGCCCTCACTCAATGTTCAGTAGGATGTTTATGTTCCATGAGCGCCCTCAAGGACGCTCATTCAACAAATGTTACTATTTTAACAAGAGCAAAATTTCTGTCAGTGTCTTCAAAACCATACAAACACTTTTCAGAACTTCTCTTAATCGTAGAACAATTTTTTCACAACTTTTTGAAATTTCAAAAAGCACGTCAGAACATTCTATTTTCATGAAAGGATCAAACGATTCAGGTGCTATCGTCGTAATGTGCATTGAGCTAAATCGATCCATTTCTGGAAAGAAAGTATACCTTGTATTTGAAATAACCTAGAGCCAAAATCATCAAGTCCATTGCGCTTATGTTATTCCTATATATACGTACTGCCTTAGAGCAGAAAACAACTAACGATATACAAAAATAGATATTCATTCAAAGCTTATTAACAGTTTTTCTTTTGTGTTAAAACACTTTTTGAAAGTTAGTCTTCTTTCACTTGTGCTTGATCTTATAATCTTTTAAAAGAAAAACTTCAAGTCTTCTGGATTGATTCAACTTCATCTTCATCTTTTCAATAAACCATTAAAGAAGACAAGAGCTCTTTGAACCTATTTTCAGCATAAACTTCATCACACATGTTTTGCAGAATCGGTGACTACAGAAGGTTCAATCCACACCTTTGCAAGTATCGCCTTGATTTTGAGTGAAGGGAACCGTATCTCATCTTGAATTCAGTTTGTAGTGCCTGGTGTGTCACTGTGTTAGAGCAAGTGTATCTCAACCTTGTAAACGGTCTACTCACACCAGTTAGTTGTAAATAGGATCTTTCTCACCTGTAAGTATAGAAAAGGTCTTATCACACCCGTAAGTTGAGAAACTATAGTTATCACACCCGTAAGTTGAGAAGGTGTTTCGATTTGATCTTCACCCATATGAAGGTCCTTAGTGGAGTTTGAAGTAATCCTAACTGAGGAGGTGAGGTAGTGGATGTAGGCGCAGTCGAACCACTATAAATTTTGTCTGCATTGTCCCATTTACATTAGTTGTATTTGATTGCTATACATTGTTTAATCTGCTTTCCATATTCTGCACAATTTTAAGAAAGTTTAAAATCTGCTAAGTGTCTAATTCACCCCCTCTTGGACATATCTAGTCCAACACTTAATAATCCTCCGGACGCTTACGGTTCTGAGGCATACTCAACAATATTTCGAAACTGATTCTAAATTTCAGGACGCAAACTCTTGAGTAGCGCCCTCGTGTGTTCAATGTTTTTTAAAAAAAAGTCGAACGCTAACAGCAAAGTAGCACCCTCATGTTTTGAGTCGTTTAAATCATCAAAGTAAGTCAGGACGCTTACGACTTAGTAGTGCCCTCACTCAATGTTCAGTAGGACGCTTGTGCTCCATAACCGTCCTCAAAGACGCTCATTCAACAAATGTTACTATTCTAACAAGAGCACAATTTTGTCACTGTCTTCAAAATCGTACGAATACTTTTCAGAACTTCTCTGAATCGTAGAACAATTTTTTCACAACTTTTTGAACGTTCGAAAAGCATGTCAGAACATTGTATTTTCATGAAAGGATCAGACGATTTAGGTGCTATTGCCGTAATGTTCATTGAGCTGAATCGACCCATTTCTGGAAAGAAAGTATACATCGTATTTGAAATAACCTAGAGCGCCAAAATCATCAAGTCAATTGCGCTTATGTTATTCCTATATGTACGAAAACAAATATTCATTCAAAACGTATTAACAGTTTTTCGTTTGTGCTAAAACACTTTCTGAAAGTTAGTCTTCTTTCACTGGTGCTTGATCTTATCATCTTTTGAAAGAAAAACTTTAAGTCTTCTGCATTGACACAACTTCGTCTTCATCTTTTCGAAAAACCATTAAAGAAGACAAGAGCTCTTTGAACCTATTTTCAGCGTAAACTTCATCACACATATTTTGCTGAATGGGTGACTACAGAAGGTTTAATCCACAACTTCGCAAGTTTCGCCTTGATTCTGAGTAAAGGGAACCGTCTCTCATCTTGTATTCAGTTTGTAGTGACTGGTGTGTCACTGTGTTAGAGCAAGTGTATGTCAACCCTGTAAATGGTCTACACAAACCAGTAAGTTGTAAATAGGATCTTTCTTACCTGTAAGTAGAGAAACGGTCTTCTCACACCCTTAAGCTGAAAAACTATTGTAATCACACCCGTAAGTTGAGAAAGTGTTCTGATTTGATCTTCACCCAAATGAAGGTCATTAGTGGAGTTTGAACTAATCCTAACTGAGGAGGTTAGGTAGGGGATGTAGGCGCGGTCGAACTATTATAAATCTTGTTTGCATTGTCCCATTTAGATTAACTGTATTTGATTGCTATACATTGTTTAATCTGCTTTTACTATTCTGCATAATTTTAAGAAAGTTTAAAATCTGCTAAGTGTCCAATTCACACCCTCTGGAACATATCTAGTCCAACACTTAATAACCCTCAGGACGCTTACGGTTCTGAGGCGTACTCAACAATATTTCAAAACTAATTCTAAATTTTAGGACCCTAAGTCTTGAGTAGCGCCCTCGTGTGTTCAATGTTTTTTTAAAAAATAGGACGCTAACTGCAAAGAAGCGCCCTCATGTTTTGAGTCGGTTAAATCATCAAAGTAATTCAGGACGCATGCGACTTAGTAGCGTCCTCACTCAATGTTCAGTAGGACGCTTTTTCTCCATGAGTGCCCTCAAGGACCCTCATTCAACAAAATGTTACTGTTTGTAACAAGAGCACAATTTCTGTCAGTGTCTTCAAAACCGTACAAATACTTTTTAGAACTTCTCTGAATCGTAGAACAATTTTTTCACAACTGTTTGAACGTTCCAAAAGCATGTCAGAACATTGTATTTTCATGAAAGGATCACACGATTTAGGTGTTATCGCCGTAATGTGTGCATTGAGCTGAATCGATCCATTTTCGGAAAGAAAGTATATGTTGTATTTGAAATAACCTAGGGCACCTAAATCATCAAGTCCATTGCGCTTATGATATTCCTATATATACGTACTGCCTTAGAGCAGAATAAAAACTAATGACATAGGAAAACAAATATTCATTCAAAGCGTATTAACAGTTTTTCGTTTGTGCTAAAACACTTTTCGAAAGTTAGTCTTCTTTCACTTGTGCTTGATCTTATAATCTTTTGAAACAAAAACTTCAAGCCTTCTGGATTGATTCAACTTCATCTTCATCTTTTCGAAAAACCATTAAAGAAGACAAAAGCTCTTTGAACCTATTTTCAACATAAACTTCATCACACATATTTTGCTGAATCGGTGACTATAAAAGGTTCAATCCACAACTTTGCAAGTACCGCCTTGATTCTGAGTAAAGGGAACCGTATCTCATCTTGTATTCAGTTTGTAGTGACTGGTGTGTCACTGTGTTAGAGCAAGTGTATCTCAACCTTGTAAATGGTCTACTCACACCAGTAAGTTGTAAATAGGATCTTTCTCACCTGTATGTAGAGAAACGGTCTTCCCACACCCGTAAATTGAGAAACTATAGTTATCACACCCGTAAGTTGAAAATGTTTCGATTTGAGCTTCACCCATATGAAGGTCCTTAGTGGAGTTTCAACTAATCCTAACTGAGGAGGTTAGGTAGTGGATGTAGGCGTAGTCGAACCACTATAAATCTTGTCTGCATTGTCCCATTTACATTAGCTGCTAAGTGTCCAATTCACCCCCTCTCGGACATATCTAGTCCAACACTTAATAACCCTTAGGACGCTTAAGATTCTGAGGCGTACTCAATAATATTTCGAAACTGATTCAAAATTTCAGGACGCAATCTCTTGAGTAGCGCCCTCGTGTGTTCAATGTTTTAAAAAAAAAAACAGGAAGCTAACTGCAAAGTAGCGCCCTCATGTTTAGAGTCGTTTAAATCATCAAAGTAAGTCAGGACTCTTACGACTTAGTAGTGCCCTCACTCAATGTTCAGTAAGACGCTTATGCTCCATGAGGGCCCTCAAGGGCGCTCATTCAACAAATGTTACTATTCTAACAGGAGCACAATTTCTAGCAATGTCTTCAAAATCGTACAAATACTTTTCAGAACTTCTCTGAATCATAGAACAATTTTTTCACAACTTTTTGAACGTTTGAAGAGCATGTCAGAACATTGTATTTTCATGAAAGGATTAGACGATTCAGGTGCTATCGCCGTAATGTGGATTGAGCTGAATCTATCCATTTCTGGAAAGAAAGTATACGTTGTTTTTGAAATAACCTAGAGCACCAAAATCATCAAGTCCATTGCGCTTATGTTATTCCCATATATACGTACTACTTTTGAGCAGAAAAACAACTAACGATAAACAAAAATAGATATTCATTCAAAGCGTATTAACAGTTTTTTAATTGTGCTAAAACACTTTATGAAAGTTAGTCTTCTCTCACATGTGCTCGATCTTATAATCTTTTAAAAGAAAAACTTCAAGTCTTCTGGATTGATTCAACTTCATCTCCATCTTTTCGAAAAAACATTAAAGAAGACAAGAGCTCTTTGAACCTATTTTCAGCATAAACTTCATCACAAATATTTTACTGAATCAGTGACTACAAAAGGTTCAATGCACAACTTTGCAAGTACCGCCTTGATTCTGAGTAAAGGGAACCGTATCTCATCTTGTATTCAGTTTGTAGTGACTGGTGTGTCACCGTGTTAGAGAAAGTGTATCTCAACCTTGCAAACGGTCTACATACACCAGTAAGTGGTAAATAGGATCTTTCTTAACTGTAAGTAGAAAAACGGTCTTCTCACACCCGTAAGCTGAGAAACTATAGTTATCACACCCATAAGTTGAGAAAGTGTTTCGATTTGATCTTCATCAATATGAAAGTCCTTAGTTGAGTTTGAACAAATCCTAACTGAGGAAGTTAGGTAGTGGATGTAGGCGCAGTCGAACCACTTTAAATCTTCTTTGCATTGTCCCATTTACATTAACTGTATTTGATTGTTATACATTGTTTAATCTGTTTTCACGATTCTGCACAATTTTAAGAAAGTTTAAAATCTGCTAAGTGTCCAATTCACCCCCTCGTGGACATATCTAGTCCAACACTTAATGACCCTCAGGACGCTTGCGGTTCTGAGGCGTACTCAACAATATTTCGAAACTGATTCTAAATTTCAAGACGCAATCTCTTGAGTAGCGCCCTCGTGTGTTCAATGTTTTTAAATAAAAAGCAGGACGCTAACTACAAAGTAGCGTCCTCATGTTTTGAGTCGTTTAAATCATCAAAGTAAGTCAGGACTTTTACGACTTCGTAGTGCCCTCACTCAATGTTCAGTAAGACGCTTATGCTCCATGAGCGCCCTCAAGGGTGCTCGTTCAACAAATGTTACCGTTCTAACATGAGCACAATTTCTGTCAATGTCTTCAAAACAGTACAAATACTTTTCAGAACTTTTCTGAATCATAGAACAATTTTTTCACAACTTTTTTGAACGTTCGAAGAGCATGTCAGAACATTGTATTTTTGTGAAAAGATCAGACGATTCAGGTGCTATCGCCGAAATGTGCATTGAGCTGAATCTATCCATTTCTGGAAAGAAAGTATACGTTGTTTTTGAAATAACCTAGAGCGCCAAAATCATCAAGTCCATTGCGCTTATGTTATGCCCATATATAGGTACTACTTTTGAGCAGAAAAACAACTAACGATATACAAAAATAGATATTCATTCAAAGCGTATTAACAATTTTTCGTTTGTGCTAAAACACTTTCTGAAAGTTAGTCTTCTTTCACTTGTGCTCGATCTTATAATCTTTTAAAAGAAAAACTTCAAGTCTTCTGGATTGATTGAACTTCATCTTCATCTTTTCAAAAAACCCTTAGAGAAGAAAAGAGCTTTTTGAACCTATTTTTGAATCGGTGACTACAGAAGGTTCAATCCACACCTTTGCAAGTAACGCCTTGATTCTGAGTAAAGGGAACCGTATCTCATCTTGTATTCAGTTTGTAGTGACAGGTGTGTCACTGTGTTAGAACAAGTGTATCTCAACCTTGTAAACGGTTTACTCACACCAGTAAGTTGTAAATAGGATCTTTCTCACCTGTAAGTAGAGAAACGGTCTTCTCACACCCGTAAGCTGAGAAACTATAGTTATCACACCCATAAGTTGAGAAAGTGGTTCGATTTGATCTTCACCCATATGAAGGTCCTTAGTGGAGTTTGAACTAATCCTAACTAAGGTTGTTAGGTAATGGATGTAGGAGCGGTCGAACCACTACAAATCTTGTCTGCATTGTCCCGTTTACATTAACTGTATTTGATTGCTATACATTGTTTAATCTGCTTTCACTATTCTGCACAATTTTAAGAAAGTTTAAAATCTGCTAAGTGTCCAATTCACACCCTCTTGAACATATCTAGTCCAACACTTAATAACCCTCAGGATGCTTACGGTTCTGAGGCGTACTCAACAATATTTCGAAGCTGATTCTAAATTTCAGGACGCTAACTCTTTAGTAGCGCCCTCGTGTGTTCAATGTATTTAAAAAAAAGCAAGACGCTAACTGCAAAGCAGCGCCCTCATGTTTAGAGCCGTTTAAATCATCAAAGTAAGTTAGGACGCTTACGACTTAGTAGTGCCCTCACTCAATGTTCAGTAGGACGCTCATTCAACAAGTGTTACTGTTCTAACAAGAGCACAATTTTTGTCAGTGTCTTCAAAACCTTACGAATACTTTTCAGAACTTCTCTGAATCGTAAAACAATTTTTTCACAACTTTTTGAACGTTCGAAAAGCATGTCAGAACATTGTATTTTCATGAAAGGATCAGACGACTCAGGTGCTATTGCCGTAATGTTCATTGAGCTGAATCGATCCATTTCTGGAAAGAAAGTATACGTCGTATTTGAAATAACCTAGAGCGCCAAAATCATCAAGTCCATTGCGCTTATGTTATTCCTATATGTACGTACGGCCTTAAAGCAGAAAAAAAACTAACGATATACGAAAACAAATATTCATTTAAAGCGTATTAACAGTTTTTCGTTTGTGCTAAAACACTTTTTGAAAGTTAGTCTTCTTTCACTTGTGCTTGATCTTATAATCTTTTGAAAGAAAAACTTTAAGTCTTCTACATTGACACAACTTCATCTTCATCTTTTCGACAAACCATTAAAGAAGACCAGAGCTCTTTGAACCTATTTTCAGCATAAACTTCATCACACATATTTTGCTGAATCGGTGACGACTGAATGTTCAATCCACAACTTTGCAAGTATCGCCTTGATTCTGAGTAAAGGGAGCCGTATCTCATCTTGCATTCAGTTTGTAGTGACTGGTGTGTCACAGTGTTAGAGCAAGTGTATCTCAACCTTTCAAATGGTCTACTCAAACCAGCAAGTTGTAAATAGGATCTTTCTTACCTGTAAGTAGAGAAACGGTCTTCTCACACCCGTAAGCTGAGAAACTATAGTTATCACAGCCGTAAGTTGAGAAAGTGTTTCGATTTTATCTTTACCCATATGACGGTCCTTAGTGGAGTTTGAACAAATCCTAACTGAGGATGTTAGGTAGTGGATGTAGGCGCGGTCGAACCACTTTAAATCTTGTTTTCATTGTCCCATTTAGATTAACTTTATTTGATTGTTATACATTGTTTAATCTGATTTCCCTATTCTGCACAATTTTAAGAAAGTTTAAAATCTGCTTAGTGTTCAATTCACCCCCTCGTGGACATATCTAGTCCAACACTAAATAACCCTCAGGACGTTTACGGTTCGGAGGCGTACTCAACAATATTTTGAAACTGATAATAAATTTCAGGAAGCTAACTCTTCAGTAGAGCCCCCGTGTGTTCAATGTTTTTAAAAAAAGGCAGGATGCTAACTGCAAAGTAGCGCCCTCAGGTTTTGAGTCATTAAAATCATCAAATTAAGTCAGGACGCTTACGACTTAGTAGTGCCATCAGTTAATGTTCTGTAAGACGCTTACGCTCCATGAGCGCCCTCAAGGAGGCTCATTCAACAAATGTTACTGTTCTAACAAGAGCACCATTTCCGTCAGGGTCTTCAAAACTCGTACGAATACTTTTCAGAACTTCTCTGAATCGTAGAACAACTTTTTCACAACTTTTTGAATGTTCGAAAAGCATGTCAGAACATTGTATTTTCATGAAAGGATCAAACGATTCAGGTGCTATCGCCGTAATGTGCATTGAGCTGAATCGATCCATTTCTGGAAAAAAAGTATACGTTGTATTTGAAATAACCTAGAGCGCCAAAATCGTCAAGTCCATTGCGTTTATATTATTCCTATATATACGTACTGCCATAGAGCAGAAAAAAAAAACTAACGAGATAGGAAAACAAATAGTCATTCAAAACGTATTAACAATTTTTCATTTGTGCTAAAACACTTTTTGAAAGTTAGTCTTCTTTAACTTGTGCTTGATCTTATAATCTTTTGAAAGAAAAACTTTAAGTCTTCTGGATTGATTCAACTTCATCTTCATCTTTTCGAAAAACCATTAAAGAAGACAAGAGCTCTTTGACCCTATTTTCAGCATAAACTACATCACACATATTTTGCTGAATCGGTGACTACAGAAGGTTCAATCCACAACTTTGCGAGTATCCCCTTGATTCTGAGTAAGGGAACCGTATCTCATCTTGTATTCAGTTTGTAGTGACTGGTGTGTCACTGTGTTAGAGCATGTGTATCTCAACCTTGTAAATGGTCTACTCAAACCAGTAAGTTGTAAATAGGATCTTTCTTATCTGTAAGTAGAGAAAAGGTCTTTTCACACCCGTAAGCTGAGAAACTATAGTTATCACACCCGTAAGTTGAGAAAGTGTTTCGATTTGATCTTCACCCATATGAAGGTCCTTAGTGGAGTTTGAACAAATCCTAACTGAGGATGTTAGGTAGTGGATGTAGGCGCGGTCGAACCACTATAAATCTTGTTTACATTGTCCCATTTACATTAACTGTATTTGATTGTTATACATTGTTTAATCTGCTTTCTCTATTATGCACAATTTTAAGAAAGTTGAAAATCTACTAAGTGTGCAATTCATCTCCACTTGGAAATATCTAGTCCAACACTTAATAACCCTTAGGACGCTTATGGTTCTGAGGCGTACTCAACAATATTTTGAAACTGATTCTAAATTTCAGGATGCTAACTATTGAGTAGCACCCTCGTGTGTTCAATGGTTTGAAAGAGAAGCAAGTCGCTAACTGTAAAGTAGCGCCCTCTTGTTTTGAGTCGTTTAAATCATCAAAATAAGTCAGGACGCTTACGACTTAGTAAGGCCCTCACTTAATGTTCAGTAGTACGCTTATGCTCCATGAGCGCCCTCAAGGACGCTCATTCAACAAATGTTACTGTTCTAACAAGAGCACAATTTCTGTCAATGTCTTCAAAACCGTATGAATACTTTTCAGAACTTCTCTGAATCGTAGAACAATTTTTTCACAACTTTTTGAACGTTCAAAATGCATGTCAGAACATTATATTTTCCTGAAAGGATTAGACGATTCAGGTGCTATCGCCGTAATGGGCATTGAGCTGAATCGACCCATTTCGGGAAAGAAAGTATACTTTGTATTTGAAATAACCTAGAGCGCCAAAATCATCAAGTCCATTGCGCTTATGTTATTCCTATATATATGTACTGCCTTAGAGCAGAAAAAAAACTAACGATATACGAAAACAAATATTCATTCAAAGCGTATTAACAATTTTTTGTCTGTGCTAAAACACTCTTTGAAAGTTAGTCTTCTTTAACTTGTGCTTGATCTTATAATCTTTTGAAAGAAAAACTTCAAGTCTTCTGGGTTGATTCAACTTCATCTTCATCTTTTCGAAAAACCATTAAAGGGGACAAGCTCTATGAACCTATTTTCAGCATAAACTTCATCACACATATTTTGCTGAATGGGCGACTACAGAAGGTTCAATCCACAACTTTGCAAGTATCGCCTTGATTCTGAGTAAAGGGAATCGTATCTTGTCTTGTATTCAGTTTGTAATGACTGGTGTGTCACTGTGTTAGAGCAAGTGTATCTCAACCTTAGGTAGTGGATGTAGGCGCGGTCGAACCACTATAAATCTTGTTTTCATTGTCCCATTTAGATTAACAGTATTTGATTGTTATACATTATTTAATCAGCTTTCTCTATTCTGCACAATTTTAAGAAAGTTTAAAATCTGCTAAGTATCCTATTCACCCCCTCTTGGACCTATCTAGTCCAACACTTAATAACCATCAGGACGCTTACGGTTCGGAGGCGTACTCAACAATATTTTGAAACTGATAATAAATTTCAGGAAGCTAACTCTTGAGTAGCGCCCACGTGTGTTCAATGTTTTTAAAAAAAAATAGGACGCTAACTGCAAAGTAGCGCCCTCAGGTTTTGAGTCGTTAAAATCATCAAAGTAATTCAGGACGCTTACGACTTAGTAGAGCCGTCACTCAATGTTCTGTAAGACGCTTATGCTCCATGAGCGCCCTCAAGGAGGCTCATTCAACAAATGTTATTGTTCTAACAAGAGCACAATTTCTGTCAGTGTCTTCAAAACCGTATGAATACTTTTTAGAACTTCTCTAAATCGTAGAACAATTTTTTCGCAACTTTTTGATCGTTGGTCTTCTTTCACTTGTGGTTGATCTTATAATCTTTTGAAAGAAAAACTTTAAGTCTTCTGGATTGATTCAACTTCATCTTCATCTTTTCGAAAAACCATTAAAGAAGACAAGAGCTGTTTGAACCTATTTTCAGCATAAACTTCATCACACATGTTTTACTGAATGGGTGACTACAGAAGGTTCAATCCACAACTTCGCAAGTATCGCCTTGATTCTGAGTAAAGGGAACCGTATCTCATCTTGTATTCGGTTTGTACTGATTGGTGTGTCACGGTGTTAGAGCAAGTGTATCTCAACCTTGTAAACGATCTACTCACACCAATAAGTTGTAAATAGGATCTTTCTCACCTGTAAGTAGAGAAACGGTCTTCTCACCCCCGTAAGCTGAGAAACTATAGTTATCACACCCGTAAGTTGAGAAAGTGTTTCGATTTGATTTTCACCCATATGAAGGTCCTTAGCGGAGTTTGAACAAATCCTAACTAAGGAGGTTAGGTAGTGGATGTAGGCGCGGTCGGACCACTATAAATCTTATTTGCTTTGTCCCATTTACATTAACTGTATTTGATTTGCTATACATTGTTTAATCTGCTTTCACTATTCTAGACAATTTTAAGAATGTTTAAAATCTGCTAAGTGTACAATTCACCCCTCTTGGACATATCTAGTCCAACACTTAATAACCCTCAGGACGCTTACGGTTCTGAGGCGTACTCAACATTGTTTTGAAACAGATTCTAAATTTCATGACGCTAACTCTTGAGTAACACCCTCGTGTGTTCAATGTTTTTAAAAAAAAGCGGGACGCTAACTGCAAAGTAGCGCCCTCATGTTTTGAGTCGTTTAAATCATTACAGTAAGTCAGGACGCTTACGACTTGGTTGCGCCCTAACTCAATGTTCAGTAGGACGCTTATGCTCCATGAGCGCCCTCAAGTACGCTCATTCAACCAATGTTACTGTTCTAACAACAGCACAATTTCTGTCAGTTTCTTCAAAACCGTACGAATACTTTTCAGAACTTCTCTGAATCGTAGAACAATATTTTCACAACTTTTTGAAAGTTCGAAAAGCATGTCAGAACATTCTATTCTCGTGAAAGGATCAGACGATTCGGGTGCTATCGCCGTAATGTGCATTGAGCTGAATCTATCCACTTCTCGAAAGAAAGTATACATTGTATTTGAAATAACCTAGAGCGCTAAAATCATCAAGTCAATTGCGCTTAGGTTATTCCTTTACATACGTACTGCCTTAGAGCAGAAAAAAACTAACAATATACGAAAACAAATATTCATTCAAAGCGTATTAACAACTTTTCGTTTGTGCTAAAACACTTTTTGAAAGTTAGCCTTCTTTCACTTGTGCTTGATCTTATAATCTTTTGAAAGAAAAACTTCAAGTCTTCTGGATTGATTCAACTTATCTTCATCTTTTTCAAAACCCATTTTAGAAGACAAGAGCTCTTTGAACCTATTTTAAGCATAAACTTCGTCACACATATTTTGCTGAATCGGTGACTACAGAAGGTTCAATCCACAACTTTGCAAGTATCGCCGTGATTTTGAGTAAAGGAAACCGTATCTAATCTTGTATTTACTTTGTAGTGACTGGTGTCTCACTGTGTTGGAGCAAGTGTATCTCAACCTTGTAAACGGTCTGCTCACACCAGTAAGTTGTAAATAGGATCTTTCACACCTGTAAGTAGAGAAACGGTCTTCTCACCCCCGTAAGCTGAGAAACTATAGTTATCACACTCGTAAGTTGAGAAAGTGTTTCGATTTGATCTTCACCCATATGAAGGTCCTTAGTGGAGTTTGAACAAATCCTAACTGAGGAGGTTAGGTAGTGGATGTAGGCGCGGTCGAACCACTATAAATCTTGTTTGCATTGTCCAATTTACATTAACTGTATTTGATTTTCTATACATTGTTTAATCTGTTTTCACTATTATGCACATATTTAAGAAAGTTTAAAATCTGCTAAGTGTCCAATTCACCCCCTCTTGGACATATCTAGTCCAACAGTTAATAACTCTTATGACGCTTACGGTTCTGAGCCGTACTCAACGTGTTTTGAAACTGATTCTAAATTTCAGGACGCTAACTCTTGAGTAACGCCCTCGTGTGTTCAATGTTTTTTAAAAAAAACAGGACGCTAATTGCAAAGTAGCGCCCTCATGTTTTGAGTCGTTTAAATCATTACAGTAAGTCAGGACGCTTACGACTTGGTTGTGCCCTCACTCAATGTTCAGTAGGACGCTTATGCTCCATGAGCGCCCTCAAGGGCGCTCATTCAACCAATGTTACTGTTCTAACAACAGCACAATTTCTGTTAGTTTCTTCAAAACCGTACGAATACTTTTCAGAACTTCTCTGAATCGTAGAACAATTTTTTCACAACTTTTTGAACGTTCGAAAAGCATGTCAGAACATTCTATTTTCATGAAAGGATCAGACGATTCGGGTGCTATCGCCGTAATGTGCATTGAGCTGAATCTATCCACTTCTCGAAAGAAAGCATACGTTGTATTTGAAATAACCTAGAGCGCCAAAATCATCAAGTCAATTGCGCTTATGTTATTCCTTTACATACGTACTGCCTTAGAGCAGAAAAAAAACTAACGATATACGAAAACAAATATTCAGTCAAAGCGTATTAACAACTTTTCGTTTGTGCTAAAACACTTTTTGAAAGTTAGCCTTCTTTCACTTGTGCTTGATCTTATAATCTTTTGAAAGAAAAACTTCAAGTCTTCTGGATTGATTCAACTTCATCTTCATCTTTTTCAAAACCCATCAAAGAAGACGAGCTCTTTGAACCTATTTTAAGCATACACTTCGTCACACATATTTTGCTGAATCGGTGACTGCAGAAGGTTCAATCCACAACTTTGCAAGTATCGCCTTGATTCTGAGTAAAGGGAACTGTATCTCATCTTGTATTCAGTTTGTAGTGACTGGTGTGTCACTGTGTTGGACCAAGTGTATCTCAACCTTGTAAACGGTCTGCTCACACCAGTAAGTTGTAAATAGGATCTTTCTCACCTGTAAGTAGAGAAACGGTCTTCTCACCCCCGTAAGCTGAGAAACTATAGTTATCATACCCATAAGTTGAGGAAGTGTTTCAATTTGATCTTCACCCATATGAAGGTCCTTAGTGGAGTTTGAACAAATCCTAACTGAGGAGGTTAGGTAGTGGATGTAGGCGCGGTCGAGCCACTATAAATCTTGTTTGTATTGTCCCATTTACATTAACTGTATTTGATTTCTTATACATTGTTTAATCTGCTTTCACTATTCTGCAAAATTTTAAGAAAGTTTAAAATCTGCTAAGTGTCCAATTCACCCCCTCTTCGACATATCTAGTCCAACAGTTAATAACCCTCAGGACGACTACGGTTCTGAGGCGTACTCAACATTGTTTTGAAATTGATTCTAAATCTCAGGACGCTAACTCTTGAGTAGCGCCCTCAAGTATTCAATGTGTTTAAAAAAAAGAAGGACGCTAACTGCAAAGAAGCGCCCTCATGTTTTGAGTCGATTAAATTATCAAAGTAAGTCAGGATGCTTACGACTTAGTAGCGCCCTCACTCAACGTTCAGTAAGACGCTTATGCTCCATGAGCGCTCTCAAGGACACTCATTCAACAAATGTTAATGTTCTAACAAGAGCACAATTTCCGTCAGTGTCTTCAAAACCGTACGAATACTTTTCAGAACTTCTCTGAATCGAAAAAAAAATTTTCCACAACTTTTTGAAAGTTCGAAAAGCATGTCAGAACATTCTATTTTCATGAAAGGATCAGACGATACGGGTGCTATCGCCGTAATGTGCATTGAGCTGAATCGATCCATTTCTCGAAAGAAAGTATACATTGTATTTGAAATAACCTAGAGCGCCAAAATCATCAAGTCCATTGCGCTTATGTTATTCCTATATATATGTATTGCCTTAGAGCAGAAAAAAAACTAACTATATACGAAAACAAATATTCATTCAAAGCGTATTAACAGTTTTTCGTTTGTGCTAAAACACTTTTGAAAGTTAGTCTTCTTTCACTTGTGCTTAATCTTATAATCTTTTGAAAGAAAAACTTCAAGTCTTCTGGATTGATTGAACTTCATCTTCATCTTTTCGAAAACCCATTAAAGAAGACAAGAGCTCTTTGAACCTATTTTCAGCATAAACTTCATCACACATATTTTGCTGAATTAGTGACTGCAGAAGGTTCAATCCACAACTTTGCAACTATCGCCTTGATTCTGAGTAAAGGGAACCGTATCTGATCTTGTATTCAGTTTGTAGTGACTGGTGTGTCATTGTGTTAGAGCTAGTGTTTCTAAACCTTGTAAATGGTCTACGCACACCAGTAAGTTGTAAATAGGATCTTTCTCACCTGTAAGAGAAACGGTCTTCTCAAACCCGTATGCTGAGAAACTATAGTTGTCACACCCATAAGTTGAGGAAGTGTTTCAATTTGATCTTCACCCATATGAAGGTCCTTAGTGGAGTTTGAACAAATCCTAACTGAGGAGGTTAGGTAGTGGATGTAGGCGCGGTCGAGCCACTATAAATCTTGTTTGTATTGTCCCATTTACATTAACTGTATTTGATTTGCTATACATTGTTTAATCTGCTTTCACTATTCTGCAAAATTTTAAGAAAGTTTAAAATCTGCTAAGTGTCCAATTCACCCCCTCTTGGACATATCTAGTCGAACACTTAATAACCCTCAGGACGATTACGGTTCTGAGGCGTACTCAACATTGTTTTGAAATTGATTTTAAATCTCAGGACGCTAACTCTTGAGTAGCGCCCTCAAGTATTCAATGTGTTTAAAAAAAAGAAGGACGCTAACTGCAAAGAAGCGCCCTCATGTTTTGAGTCGATTAAATTATCAAAATAAGTCATGACGCTTACGACTTAGTAGCGCCCTCACTCAACGTTCAGTAAGAGGCTTATGCTCCATGAGCGCTCTCAAGGACGCTCATTCAACAAATGTTAATGTTCTAACAAGAGCACAATTTGCGTCAGTGTCTTCAAAACCGTTCGAATACTTTTCAGAACTTCTCTGAATCGAAAAACAATTTTTCCACAACTTTTTGAAAGTTCGAAAAGCATGTCAGAACATTCTATTTTCATGAAAGGATCAGACGATACGGGTGCTATCGCCGTAATGTGCATTGAGCTGAATCGATCCATTTCTCGAAAGAAAGTATACATTGTATTTGAAATAACCTAGAGCGCCAAAATCATCAAGTCCATTGCGCTTATGTTATTCCTATATATATGTATTGCCTTAGAGCAGAAAAAAAACTAACTATATACGAAAACAAATATTCATTCAAAGCGTATTAACAGTTTTTCGTTTGTGCTAAAACACTTTTGAAAGTTAGTCTTCTTTCACTTGTGCTTAATCTTATAATCTTTTGAAAGAAAAACTTCAAGTCTTCTGGATTGATTGAACTTCATCTTCATCTTTTCGAAAACCCATTAAAGAAGACAAGAGCTCTTTGAACCTATTTTCAGCATAAACTTCATCACACATATTTTGCTGAATTAGTGACTGCAGAAGGTTCAATCCACAACTTTGCAACTATCGCCTTGATTCTGAGTAAAGGGAACCGTATCTGATCTTGTATTCAGTTTGTAGTGACTGGTGTGTCATTGTGTTAGAGCTAGTGTTTCTAAACCTTGTAAATGGTCTACGCACACCAGTAAGTTGTAAATAGGATCTTTCTCACCTGTAAGAGAAACGGTCTTCTCAAACCCGTATGCTGAGAAACTATAGTTGTCACACCCATAAGTTGAGGAAGTGTTTCAATTTGATCTTCACCCATATGAAGGTCCTTAGTGGAGTTTGAACAAATCCTAACTGAGGAGGTTAGGTAGTGGATGTAGGCGCGGTCGAGCCACTATAAATCTTGTTTGTATTGTCCCATTTACATTAACTGTATTTGATTTGCTATACATTGTTTAATCTGCTTTCACTATTCTGCAAAATTTTAAGAAAGTTTAAAATCTGCTAAGTGTCCAATTCACCCCCTCTTGGACATATCTAGTCGAACACTTAATAACCCTCAGGACGATTACGGTTCTGAGGCGTACTCAACATTGTTTTGAAATTGATTTTAAATCTCAGGACGCTAACTCTTGAGTAGCGCCCTCAAGTATTCAATGTGTTTAAAAAAAAGAAGGACGCTAACTGCAAAGAAGCGCCCTCATGTTTTGAGTCGATTAAATTATCAAAATAAGTCATGACGCTTACGACTTAGTAGCGCCCTCACTCAACGTTCAGTAAGAGGCTTATGCTCCATGAGCGCTCTCAAGGACGCTCATTCAACAAATGTTAATGTTCTAACAAGAGCACAATTTGCGTCAGTGTCTTCAAAACCGTTCGAATACTTTTCAGAACTTCTCTGAATCGAAAAACAATTTTTCCACAACTTTTTGAAAGTTCGAAAAGCATGTCAGAACATTCTATTTTCATGAAAGGATCAGACGATACGGGTGCTATCGCCGTAATGTGCATTGAGCTGAATCGATCCATTTCTCGAAAGAAAGTATACATTGTATTTGAAATAACCTAGAGCGCCAAAATCATCAAGTCCATTGCGCTTATGTTATTCCTATATATATGTATTGCCTTAGAGCAGAAAAAAAACTAACTATATACGAAAACAAATATTCATTCAAAGCGTATTAACAGTTTTTCGTTTGTGCTAAAACACTTTTGAAAGTTAGTCTTCTTTCACTTGTGCTTAATCTTATAATCTTTTGAAAGAAAAACTTCAAGTCTTCTGGATTGATTGAACTTCATCTTCATCTTTTCGAAAACCCATTAAAGAAGACAAGAGCTCTTTGAACCTCTTTTCAGCATAAACTTCATCACACATATTTTGCTGAATTAGTGACTGCAGAAGGTTCAATCCACAACTTTGCAACTATCGCCTTGATTCTGAGTAAAGGGAACCGTATCTGATCTTGTATTCAGTTTGTAGTGACTGGTGTGTCATTGTGTTAGAGCTAGTGTTTCTAAACCTTGTAAATGGTCTACGCACACCAGTAAGTTGTAAATAGGATCTTTCTCACCTGTAAGAGAAACGGTCTTCTCAAACCCGTATGCTGAGAAACTATAGTTGTCACACCCATAAGTTGAGGAAGTGTTTCAATTTGATCTTCACCCATATGAAGGTCCTTAGTGGAGTTTGAACAAATCCTAACTGCGGAGGTTAGGTAGTGGATGTAGGCGCGGTCGAGCCACTATAAATCTTGTTTGTATTGTCCCATTTACATTAACTGTATTTGATTTGCTATACATTGTTTTATCTGCTTTCACTATTCTGCAAAATTTTAAGAAAGTTTAAAATCTGCTAAGTGTCCAATTCACCCCCTCTTGGACATATCTAGTCGAACACTTAATAACCCTCAGGACGATTACGGTTCTGAGGCGTACTCAACATTGTTTTGAAATTGATTTTAAATCTCAGGACGCTAACTCTTGAGTAGCGCCCTCAAGTATTCAATGTGTTTAAAAAAAAGAAGGACGCTAACTGCAAAGAAGCGCCCTCATGTTTTGAGTCGATTAAATTATCAAAATAAGTCATGACGCTTACGACTTAGTAGCGCCCTCACTCAACGTTCAGTAAGACGCTTATGCTCCATGAGCGCTCTCAAGGACGCTCATTCAACAAATGTTAATGTTCTAACAAGAGCACAATTTGCGTCAGTGTCTTCAAAACCGTACGAATACTTTTCAGAACTTCTCTGAATCGAAAAACAATTTTTCCACAACTTTTTGAAAGTTCGAAAAGCATGTCAGAACATTCTATTTTCATGAAAGGATCAGACGATACGGGTGCTATCGCCGTAATGTGCATTGAGCTGAATCGATCCATTTCTCGAAAGAAAGTATACATTGTATTTGAAATAACCTAGAGCGCCAAAATCATCAAGTCCATTGCGCTTATGTTATTCCTATATATATGTATTGCCTTAGAGTAGGAAAAAAACTAACTATATACGAAAACAAATATTCATTCAAAGCGTATTAACAGTTTTTCGTTTGTGCTAAAACACTTTTTGAAAGTTAGTCTTCTTTCACTTGTCCTTAATCTTATAATCTTTTGAAAGAAAAACTTCAAGTCTTCTGGGTTGATTGAACTTCATCTTCATCTTTTCGAAAACCCATTAAAGAAGACAAGAGCTCTTTGAACCTATTTTCAGCATAAACTTCATCACACATATTTTGCTGAATCGGTGACTACAGAAGGTTCAATCCACAACTTTGCTTGTATCGCCTTGATTCTGAGTAAAGAAAACTGTATCTCATCTTGTATTCAATTTGTAGTGACTGGTGTGTCACCGTGTTAGAACAAGTGTATCTCAACCTTGTAAATGGTCTACTCACACCAGAAAGTTATAACTAGGATCTTTCTCACCCGTAAGTAGAGAAACGATCTTCTCATAGCCGTTAGCTGAGAAACTATAGTTATGACACCCGTAAGTTGAGAAAGTGTTTCAATTTGATCTTCACCCATATGAAGGTCCTTAGTAGACTTTTAACAAATCCTAACTGAGGAGGTTAGGTAGGGGATGTAGGTGCGGTCGAACCACCATAAATCTTGTTTGCGTTGTCCCATTTACATTAACTGTATTTGATTCGCTATACATTGTTTAATCTATTTTCACTATTCTGCACAATTTTAAGAAAGTTTAAAATCTGCTAAGTGTCCAATTCACCCCCTCTTGGACATATCTAGTCCAACACTTAATAACCCTCAGGACGCTTACGGTTCTGAGGCGTACTCAACCTTGTTTTGAAACTAATTCTAAATTTCAGGACGCTAACTCTTGAGTAGCACCCTCGTGTGTTCAATGTTTTTTAAAAAAAAAGCAGGACGCTAACTGCAAAGTAGCGCCCTCATGTTTAGAGTTGTTTAAATCATCAAAGTATGTCAGCACGCTTACGACTTAGTTGCGCCCTCGCTCAATGTTCAGTAGGACGCTCATGCTCCATGAGCGCCCTTAAGGACGCTCATTCAACAAATGTTATTGTTCTAACAAGAGCACAATTTATGTCAGTGTCTTCAAAACCGTACGAATACTTTCAGAACTTTTCTGAGTCGTAGAAAAAAATTTTCGCAACTTTTTGAACGTTCAAAAAGCATGTCGGAATATTGTATTTTCATGAAAGGATCAGACGATTCAGGTGCTATCGCCGTAATGTGCATTGAGATGAACCGAACCATTTCTGGAAAGAAAGTATATGTTGTATTTGAAATAATAACCTAGAGCGCCAAAATCATCAAGTCCATTGTGCTTATGTTATTCCTATATATACGTACTGCCTTAGAGCAGAAAAAAACTAACGATATACGAATACAAATATTCATTCAACGCGTATTAACGATTTTTCGTTTGTGCTAAAACACTTTTAAAAAGTTAGTCTTCTTTCACTTGTGCTTGATCTTGTAATCTTTTGAAAGAAAAACTTCAAGTCTTCCAGATTGATTGAACTTCATCTTCATCTTTTCGAAAACCCATTAAAGAAGACGAGCTCTTTGAACTTATTTTCGGCATGAACTTCATCACACATGTTTTGCTGAATCGGTGACTATAAAAGGTTCAATCCAGAACTTTGCAAGTATCGCCTTGATTCAGAGTAAAGGGAACTGTATCTCATCTTATATTCAGTTTGTAGTGACTGGTGTGTCACTGTGTTAGAGCAAGTGTATCTCAACCTTGTAAACGGTCTACTCAAACCAGTAAGTTGTAAATAGGATCTTTTTCACCTGTAAGTAGAGAAATGGTCTTCTCACACCCGTATGCTGAGAAAGTACAGTTATCACACCCGTAAGTTGAGAAAGTGTTTCGATTTGATCTTCACCCATATGAAGGTCCTTAGTGGAGTTTGAACAAATCCTATCTGAGGAGGTTAGGTGGTGGATGTAGGCGCGGTCGAGCCACTATAAATCTTGTTTGCATTGTTCCATTTACATTAACTATATTTGATTGTTATACATTGTTTAATCTGCTTTCACTATTCTGCACAATTTTAAGAAAGTTTCAAATCTGCTAAGTGTCCAATTCACCCCCTCTTGGACATATCTAGTCCAACACTTAATAACCCTCAGGTCGGTTACCGTTCTGAGGCGTACTCAACAATGTTTTGAAACTGATTCTAAATTTCAGGACGCTAACTCTTGAGGAGCGCCCTCGTGTGTTCAATGTTTTTAAAAAAAAGCAGGACGCTAACTGCAACGTAGCGTCCTTTTGTTTTGAGTCGTTTAAATCATCAAAGTAAGACAGGACGCTTACGACTTAATAGCGCCCTCACTCAATGTTCAGTAGGACGCTTATGCTCAATGATCGCCCTCAAGGACACTCATTCAACAAATGTTACTGTTCTTGTGGTTACCCCGCACCCCGGACCACCAACCCCGCATGGAAAGGCGTGTGGAATGCCGGGGCAGGTTGCCCGGCGTAGGCATCTCCAACCACTCCTCAAACAACGACATAATATCAAAAGGTACTAAACAAAACTACCAACCGTATTAATCATCCAAGACAAGAGATAATCCATAAAAATGAACCATAAATAAAATCATAATCCCTACAGTCCATCAAAATTGACATACACATAAAGTCCAAAATTATGGGTACAAAAAAAAAACCGTCATATGCCCATGTAGTCTATCTAACAAGTCCCAACTCACCCATACTACAATATTGTATGTGTTATAATTACATAATCCAAAATATAATACTTCATAATTTAAAACACAGTTCAATCAAAATGCCACTCAACTCACATCGAGGCCTTGGATTCTCTCGCCGGCAAGGCCCTCAAGATATGACTACTCCTTTGCCCTTATTCAGGACAGAAGGACCTAAAAGAGGAAAATGAGGGTGAGCATGCCTAGTGAATAGAATTCAAATATGTTATCAATACTCATCAATAAATATCATGTATACATGTCAATGTGTAGCATGATTAAAAGCTCATAACATATAGATATCAAAGCATTTATAATAAGTTCGATGCAAGTAAAAGCTTATCAATTTGGATCCACATTCCACATGCATTGGGGTTAGTAGTGCACGTCTATTTTACCGTTCCGTTCTCATCCCCAATCGTGTTAATTTGGGGTTACTAGTGCCCGTCTATTTCACCGTACCGTTCTCATCCCCAAATATTTCCTTTATAAAACCCTCCTATGACAAGGTTAAGTTCCCCTATTAGCCAGATAGATGGGCCCAACCAAAGTTATAAGATTTTCTCAAATCCATACATCATTCAAAACATTAGGACACATTCATGCCTTCAACATACAATATATATAAGTGATATGATGACATAAAAGATATTATCATAAATGAAGTCTACTCACAACCAAACCTCGTGAGAGTATCTAACCACACACGGACACCAAACCGAATCAATCCAATCAAGGTCCTGAAAAATTCATCAATATCCAACCATACATCCATTTCTATGCTCAATCACATAGACATTACACATCAACCCTAAATCAGCCCACATATAGACAATAGGCCTAAATCCAATCTAATCCCACCATTCAACTCAAATAACATGACTTAGGCCTCTAATGCATAGTTCTCATTCATAAACCATTCTATTAATCAAAAATACTGATTTTCAATTCCTTAGGCATAAACATGCTCAAATTGGGCCATTTGATCACAAGTAGGCATAACCCATGATATGGTCACAACCACATAATCAGTAGCATAATCAACCCTAATCATGCTTAATTAAACATAAGTTGCATCAATTCAATGATTCTAGGCCAAAAGGATCTAAAGCCCTAAAATATGAAAATTTTCATACTTAGGCCATATTACCGATTTACACTAGGTCACCATGTTCAGCCATGTATATCACTGATTTTGCATCATGGGCTCATCAACAATGGAAACTAGGTCAACATAGTTGACATGCAAGCTATTTGGAAAGGTCTAAGCTCATATTCTAAATTTAGGTCTAATACAAGCAACCCTACCAATTCTTCATTTAATATTCTGTTCAGATGTATCAATCTACCAACATAAATATTCAATCACAAACTCAACTGTACAGATTGAATTATGTTAAGAAGCAAACCTTCTGTCAAAAAATCATCTCAATCCAACGGTGGACCGAAAAGATAGGTCTCTTTGATCATTCATAAGCTACGAACTTGCTGAAAAAGTTTGAGCTCAATCTGATCATATATCCCCAAGATCCAGTACTTTGATGAAAACGTTGCTGAGATTTTCCTCAAAGCAACTCCCTCTTTCTTTCTCTTCTTCTATCCTTTCTCTTCTTTTTTTTTCCTTTCTCTCTACTCATCTCATCCTCTAGGACTTCCTCGGGGAAGAGAAGTAGGGCATGGGACATTTTTCCACTCTCATGCACCAACCTTGACATGTGTTGCAGAGGAGAAATGGGGCATGGGACACTTGTCCATTTTCATGCACCAACTTGACATGTGTTGGTCTCATACTACCCATACCAACCACATGTACTTTAACCAATCTCATGCTCCCATGTATTTTAAATGTCCAATCCATTTATTACACTAAATTTTTATCCTCATTT
Source organism: Paratinospora sagittata (assembly GCA_035771175.1). NCBI lineage: Eukaryota > Viridiplantae > Streptophyta > Magnoliopsida > Ranunculales > Menispermaceae > Paratinospora > Paratinospora sagittata. Next base: position 9,587,446 of record CM069609.1, on the reverse strand, counting down.
ACCCTTTTATTCAATCAATCCTAACCCATATCAACTCATGGTTTAATGGGCCCATGCATAAATAATAACGTATGCATTATACTTTAATTTAACATGACCCATATACAATTTATAATGCACATATTTATATACATTATCAAGCATCAAATATACAAACATTAAACAACCACCAAACAAACACCAAACATATCAAGGCAACACATAGAGTTTGGGCAAAATGCAATTAGGTTATGGGCTAGATGAAATTATTTTTGGGGAGTCACAGTTCTAACAAGAGCACAATTTATGTCAGTGTCTTCAAAACCGTACGAATACTTTTCAGAACTTCTCTGAATCGTACAACAATTTTTTCACAACTTTTTGAATGTTCGAAAAGCATGTCAGAACATTCTATTTTCATGAAAGGATCAGACGATTCAGGTGTCATCGCCGTAATGTGCATTGAGCTGAATTGATCCATTTCTGGAAAGAAAGTATACGTTGTATTTGAAATAACCTAGAGCGCCAAAATCAACAAGTCCATTGCGCTTATGTTATTCCTATATATACGTACAGCCTTAGAGCAGAAAAAAAAACTAAAGATATACGAAAACAAATATTCATTCAAAGTGTATTAACAGTTTTTCGTTTGTACTGAAACACTTTTTGAAAGTTAGTCTTCTTTCACTTGTGCTTGATCTAATATTCTTTTGAAAGAAAAATTTCAAGTCTTCAGGATTGATTGAACTTCATCTTCATGTTTTTGAAAACCCATTAAAGAAGGCAAAAGCTCTTTGAACCTATTTTCAGCATAAACTTCATCACACATATTTTGCTGAATCGGTGACTACAGAAGGTTCAATCCACACCTTTGCGAGTATCGCCTTGATTCTGAGTAAAAGGAACCGTATCTCATCTTGTATTCAGTTTGTAATGACTGGTGTGTCACTGTGTTAGAGCAAGTGCATCTCAACCTTGTAAAGGGTCTTCTCACACCAGTGAGCTATAAATAGGATCTTTCTCACCTGTAAGTAGAGAAACAGTCTCCTCACACCCGTAAGCTGAGAAACTATAGTTATCACACCCGTAAGTTGAGGAAGTGTTTCGATTTGATCTTCACCCATATGAAGGTCCTTAGTGGAGTTTGAATAAATCCTATCTGAGGAGGTTAGGAAGTGGATGTAGGCACGGTCTAACCACTATAAATCTTGTTTGCATTGTCCCATTTACATTTACTGTATTTGATTGCTATACATTGTTTAATCGGGTTTCACTATTCTGCACAATTTTAAGAAAGTTTAAAATCTGCTAAGTGTCCAATTCAACCCTCTTGGACATATCTAGTTCAACACTTAATAACACTCAGGACACTTACGATTCTGAGGCGTACTCACCTTTGTTTTGAAACTGATTTTAAATTTCAAGACGCTAACTCTTGAGTAGCGCCCTCGTGTGTTCAATGATTTTAAAAAAAAACAGGACGCTAACTACGGAGTAGTGCCCTCATGTTTTGAGTTGTTTAAATCATCAACGTAAGTCAGGACGCTTACGACTTAGTAGCACCCTCAATCAATGTTCAGAAGGACGCTTATGCTACATGAGCGCCCTCAAGGACGCTCATTCAACAAAAGTTACAGTTCTAACAAGAGCACAATTTCTGTCAGTGTCTTCAAAACTGTACGAATACCTTTCAGAACTTCTCTGAATCGTAGAACAATTTTTTCACAACTTTTTGAACGTTCGAAAAGCATGTCAGAACATTCAATTTTCATGAAAGGATCAGACGATTCAGGTGCTATCGTCGTAATGTGCATTGATCTGAATCGATCCATTTATGGAAAGAAAGTATACGTTGTATTTGAAATAACCTAGAGCGCCAAAATCATCAAGTCCATTGCGCTTATGTAATTCCTATATATACTTATTGCCTTAGAGCAGAAAAATAAATAACGATATACGAAAACAGATATTCATTCGAAGCGTATTAACAATTTTTTGTTTGTGCTAAAACACTTTTTGAAAGTTAGTCTTCTTATACTTGTGCTTCATCTTATAATCTTTTGAAAGAAAAACTTCAAGTCTTTTGTATTGATTGAACTTGATCATCATCTTTTCGAAAACCATTTAAAGAAGGCAAAAGCTCTTTGAACCTATTTTCAGCATAAACTTCATCACACATATTTTGCTGAATCGGTGACTACAGAAGGTTCAATCCACACATTTGCAAGTATCGCCTTGATTCTGAGTAAAGGGAACCGTATCTCATCTTTTATTCAGTTTGTAATGACTGGTGTGTCACTGTGTTAGAGCAAGTGCATTCTCAACCTTGTAAAGGGTCTTCTCACACCAGTGAGCTATAAATAGGATCTTTCTCACCTGTAAGTAGAGAACGGTCTTCTCACACCCGTAAGCTGAGAAACTGTAGTTATCACACCCGTAAGTTGAGAAAGTGTTTCGATTTGATCTTCACCCATATGAAGGTCCTTAGTGGAGTTTGAATAAATCCTATCTGAGGAGGTTAGGAAGTGGATGTGGGCACGGTCGAACCACTATAAATCTTGTTTGCATTGTCCCATTTACATTAACTGTATTTGATTGCTATACATTGTTTAATCGGCTTTCACTATTCTGCACAATTTTAAGAAAGTTTAAAATCTGCTAAGTGTCCAATTCACCCCCTCTTGGACATATCTAGTTCAACACTTAATAACCCTCAGGATACTTACGATTCTGAGGCGTACTCACCATTGATTTGAAACTGATTTTAAATTTCAGGACGCTAACTCTTGAGTAGCGCCCTCAAGTGTTCAATGATTTAAAAAAAAAGCAGGACACTAACTACAAAGTAGCGCCCTCATGTTTTGAGTCGTTTAAATCATCAACGTAAGTCATGACGCTTACGACTTAGTAGCACCCTCACTCAATGTTCAGAAGGACGCTTATGCTACAGGAGCGCCCTCAAAGACGCTCATTCAACAAATGATATTGTTCTAACAAGAGCACAATTTCTGTCAGTGTCTTCAAAACTGTACGAATACTTTTCAGAACTTCTCTGAATCGTAGAACAATTTTTTCACAACTTTTTGAACGTTCGAAAAGCATGTCAGAACATTCAATTTTCATGAAAGGATCAGACGATTCAGGTGCTATCGCCGTAATGTGCATTGAGCTGAATCGATCGATTTATGGAAAGAAAGTATACGTTGTATTTGAAATAACCTATAGCGCCAAAATCATCAAGTCCATTGCGCTTATGTTATTCCTATATATACTTATTGCCTTAGAGCAGAAAAACAACTAACGATATACGAAAACATATATTAATTCGAAGCGTATTAACAGTTTTTTGTTTGTGCTCAAACACATTTTGAAAGTTAGTCTTCTTACACTTGTGCTTCATCTTATAATCTTTTGAAAGAAAAACTTCAAGTCTTTTGTATTGATTGAACTTGATCATCATCTTTTCGAAAACCATTTAAAGTAGGCAAAAGCTCTTTGAACCTATTTTCAGCATAAACTTCATCACACATATTTTGCTGAATCGGTGACTACAGAAGGTTCAATCCACACATTTGCAAGTATCGCCTTGATTCTGAGTAAAGGGAACCGTATCTCATCTTGTATTCAGTTTGTAATGACTGGTGTGTCACTGTGATAGAGCAAGTGCATTCTCAACCTTGTAAAGGGTCTTCTCACACCAGTGAGCTATAAATAGGATCTTTCTCACCTGTAAGTAGAGAACGGTCTTCGCACACCCGTAAACTGAGAAACTGTAGTTATCACACCCGTAAGTTGAGAAAGTGTTTCGATTTGATCTTCACCCATATGAAGGTCCTTAGTGGAGTTTGAATAAATCCTATCTGAGGAGGTTAGGAAGTGGATGTGGGCACGGTCGAACCACTATAAATCTTGTTTGCATTGTCCCATTTACATTAACTGTATTTGATTGCTATACATTGTTTAATCGGCTTTCACTATTCTGCACAATTTTAAGAAAGTTTAAAATCTGCTACGTGTCCAATTCACCCCCTCTTGGAAATATCTAGTTCAACACTTAATAACCCTCAGGACACTTACGATTCTTAGGCGTACTCACCATTGATTTGAAACTGATTTTAAATTTCAGGACGCTAACTCTTGAGTAGCGCCCTCGTGTGTTCAATGATTTTAAAAAAAAGCAGGACGCTAACTATAAAGTAGCGCCCTCATGTTTTGAGTCGTTTAAATCATCAACGTAAGTCAGGACGCTTACGACTTAGTAGCACCCTCACTCAATGTTCAGAAGGACGCTTATGCTACATGAGCGCCCTCAAGGACGCTCATTCAACAAATGTTACTGTTCTAACAAGAGCACAATTTCTGTCAGTGTCTTCAAAATCGTACGAATACTTTTCAGAACTTCTCTGAATCGCAGAACAATTTTTTCACAACTTTTTGAACGTTCGAAAAGCTTGTCAGAACATTCAATTTTCATGAAAGGATCAGACGATTCAGGTGCAATCGCCGTAACGTGCATTGAGCTGAATCGATCCATTTATGGAAAGAAAGTATACGTTGTATTTGAAATAACCTAGAGCGCCAAAATCTTCAAGTCCATTGCGCTTATGTTATTCTTATATATACTTATTGCCTTAGAGCAGAAAAACAACTAACGATATACGAAAACAGATATTCATTCGAAGCGTATTAACAATTTTTTGTTTGTGCTAAAACACTTTTTGAAAGTTAGTCTTCTTACACTTGTGCTTCATCTTATAATCTATTGAAAGAAAAACTTCAAGTCTTCTGTATTGATTGAACTTGATCATCATCTTTTCGAAAACCATTTAAAGAAGGCAAAAGCTTTTTGAACCTATTTTCAGCATAAACTTCATCACACATATTTTGCTGAATCGGTGACTACAGAAGGTTCAATCCGCACATTTGCAAGTATCGCCTTGATTCTGAGTAAAGGGAACCGTATCTCATCTTGTATTCAGTTTGTAATGACTGGTGTGTCACTGTATTAGAGCAAGTGCACCTCAACCTTGTAAAGGGTCTTCTCACACCAGTGAGCTATAAATAGGATCTTTCTCACCTGTAAGTAGAAAAAGGGTCTTTTCACACCCGTAAGCTGAGAAACTATAGTTATCACACCCGTAAGTTGAGAAAGTATTTCGATTTGATCTTCACCCATACGAAGGTCCTTAGTGGAGTTTGAATAAATCCTATCTGAGGAGGTTAGGAAGTGGATGTAGGCACGGTCGAACCACTATAAATCTTGTTTGCATTGTCCCATTTACATTAACTATATTTGATTGCTATACATTGTTTAATCAGCTTTCACTATTCCTCGCAATTTTAGGAAAGTTTAAAATCTGCTAAGTGTCGAATTCACCCCCTCTTGGACATATCTACTTCAACACTTAATAACCCTCAGGACCCTTACGATTATGAGGCGTACTCACCATTGTTTTGAAACTGATTTTAAATTTCAGGACGCTAACTCTTGAGTAGCGCCCTCGTGTGTTCAATGTTTTTAAAAAAAAGCAGGACGCAAACTACAAAGTAGCGCCCTCATGTTTTGAGTCGTTTAAATCTTCAACGTAAGTCAGGACGCTTACAACTTAGTAGCACCCTCACTCAATGTTCAAAGGACGCTTATGCTACATGAGCGCCCTCAAGGACGCTCATTCAACAAATGTTACTCTTCTAACAAGAGCACAATTTCTGTCAGTGTCTTCAAAATCGTACGAATACTTTTCAGAACTTCTCTGAATCGTAGAACAATATTTTCACAACTTTTTGAACGTTCTAAAAGCATGTCAGAACATTCAATTTTCATGAAAGGATCAGACGATTCAGGCGCTATCGCCGTAATGTGCATTGAGCTGAATCGATCCTTTTATAGAAAGAAAGTAGACGTTGTATTTGAAATAACCTAGAGCGCCAAAATAATCAAGTCCATTGCGCTTATGTTATTCCTATATATACGTATTGCCTGCGAGCAGAAAAATAACTAACGATATACGAAAATAGATATTCATTCGAAGCGTATTAACAGTTTTTTGTTTGTGGTAAAATACTTTTTGAAAGTTAGTCTTCTTACACTTGTGCTTCATCTTATAATCTTTTGAAAGAAAAACATCAAGTCTTCTGGGTTGATTGAACTTCATCTTCAACTTTTCGAAAACCCTTTAAAAAAGACGAGCTCTTTGAACCTATTTCCAGCAAAAACTACATCACACATATTTTGCTGAATCGGTGACTTCAGAAGGTTCAATCCACAACTTTGCAAGTATCGTGTTCATTGTGGGTAAAGGGAACCGTATCTCATCTTGTATTCAGTTTGTAGTCAATGGTGTGTGACAGTGTTGGAGGAAGTGTTGCTCAACCTTGTAAATGGTCTTCTCACACCAGTAAGTTGTAAATAAGATCTCTCTAACCTGTAAGTAGGGAAACGGTCTTCTCAAACCCGTAAGCTGAGAAACTATAGTAATCACACCCGTAAGTTGAGAAAGTGTTTCGATTTGATCTTCACCCATATGAAGGTCCTTAGCGGAGTTTGATAAATCATACCTGAGGAGGTTAGGAAGTGGATGTAGGCTCGGTCGAACCACTATAAATCTTGTTTGCATTGTCCCATTTACATTAACTGTATTTTATTGCTATACATTGTTTAATCGGCTTTCACTATTCTGCACAATTTTAAGAAAGTTTAAAATCTACTAAGTGTCCAATTCACCCCCTCTTGGACATGTCTAGTCCAACACTTAATAACCCTCAGGACGCTTACGATTCTGAGGCGTACTCACCATTGGCTTGACACTGATTCTAAATTTCAAGACACTAACTCTTGAGTAGCGCCCTCGTGTGTTCAATGTGATTAAAAAAAAAGCAGGATGGTAACTGCAAAGTAGCGCGCTTATGTTTTGAGTCTGTTAAATAATCAAAGTAAGTCAGGATGCTCACTTACGACTTAGTAGCGCGCTTACGACTTAGTAGCGCCCTCGTGTGTTCAATATATATGAATAACATAACTGCAAAGTAGCGCGCTTACGACTTAGTAGCGCCCTCACTCAATGTTCAGTTGGACGCTTATGCTCCATGAGCACCCTCCAGGAAGCTCATTCAACAAATGTTACTGTTTTAACAAGAGCACAATTTCTGTCAGTGTCTTCAAAATCGTACAAATACTTTTCAAAACTTCTCTGAATCGTACAACAATTTTTTCCCATATTTTCAAATGTTCGAAAAGCTTGTCAGAATATTTTATTTTCATGAAAAGATCAGACGATTCAGGTGCTATCGCCGTAATGTGCATTGAGCTGAATCGATCCATTCCTGGAAAGAAAGTATACGTTGTATGCGAAATAACCAAAAGTGTCAAAATCATCAAGTCCATTGCGCTTATGTTATTCCTATATATACGTACTACTTTAGAGCAAAAAAACAACTAACGATATACGAACACAAATATTCATTCAACGCGTATTAAAAGTTTTTCGTTTGTGCTAAAACACTTTTTGAAAGTTAGTCTTCTTTCACTTGTGCTTGATCTTATAATCTTTTGAAAGAAAAACTTCATGTCTTCTGGATTGATTGAACTTCATCTTCATCTTTTCGAAAGCCCATTAAAGAAGACAAGAGCTCTTTGAACCCATATCTCATCTTGTATTCAGTTTGTAGTGTCTGGTGTGTCACTGTGTTACAGCAAGTGTTGCTCAACCTTCTAAACGTTCTTCTCACACCCATAAGTTGTAAATAGGATCTCTGTCACCTGTAAGCAGAGAAACGGTCTTCTCACACCCGTAAGTTGAGAAACTATAGTTATCACACCCGTAGGTTGAGAAAGTGTTTCGATTTGAACTTCACCCATATGAAGGAACTTAGTGGAGTTTGAACAAATCCTAACTGAAGATGTTAGGTAGTGGATGTAGGCGCGGACGAACCACTATAAATCTTGTTTGCATTGTCCCATTTACATTAACTGTATTTGATGGATATCCATTGTTTAATCTGCTTTCACTATTCTGCACTATTTGAAGAAAGTTTAAAATCTGCTAAGTGTCCAATTTACTCCCTCTTGGACATATCTAGTCCAACACTTAATAACCCTCATGACGCTTACGGTTTTGTGGCGTACTCAACATTGTTTTCAAACTGATTCTAAATTTCAGGACCCTAACTCTTAAGTAGCCCCCTCATGTGTTCAATGTTTTTAAAGAAAAGTTGGACGCTAACGGCATAGAAGCACCCTCATTCAATGTTCAGTAGGAAGATTATGCTCCATGAGCGCCCTCAAGGACGCTCATTGAATAAATGTTACCGTTCTAACAAGAGCACAATTTCTGTCAGTGTCTTCAAAACTGTACGAATTCTTTTCAGAACTTCTCTGAATCTTACAACAATTTTTTCACAACTTTTTAAATCTTCGAAAAACATGTTAGAACATTCTATTTCTAGTATCGCCATAATGTGCATTGTGCTAAATCGATCCATTTCTGGAAATATTGTATACGTTGTATTTGAAATAACCTAGAGCGTCAAAATCATCAAGTCCATTGCGCTTACGTTATTCCTATATATACGTACTGCCTTAGAGCAGAAAAACAACTAACGATATACGAAAACAAATATTCATTCAAAGCGTATTAACAGTTTTTCGTTTGTGCTAAAATACTTTTTGAAAGTTAGTCTTCTTTCACTTGTGCTTGATCTTATAATATTTTGAAAGAAAAAGTTAAAGTCTTCTGGATTGATTGAACTTCATCTTCATCTTCATCTTTTCGAAAACCCATTAAAGAAGACGAGCTCTTTAAACTTATTTTCAGCATAAACTTCATCACACATATTTTGATGAATCGGTGACTACAAAAGGTTAAATCCACAACTTTGCAAGTATCGCCTTGATTCTGAGTAAAGGGAACCATATCTCATCTTGTATTCAGTTTGTAGTGTCTGGTGTGTCACTGTGTTACAACAAGTGTTGCTCAACCTTGTAAACGGTCTTCTCACACCAATAAGTTGTAAATCAGATCTCTGTCACCTGTAAGTAGAGAAACGGTCTTCTCACACCCGTAAGCTGAGAAACTATAGTTATCACACCCGTAGGTTGAGAAAGTGTTTCGATTTGAACTTCACCCATATGAAGGAACTTAGTGGAGTTTGAACAAATCCAAACTGAGGATGTTAGGTAGTGGATGTAGGCGCGGTCGAACTACTATAAATCTTGTTTGCATTGTCCCATTTACATTAACTGTATTTGATGGATATCCATTGTTTAATCTACTTTCATTATTCTGCACAATTTGAAGAACGTTTAAAATCTACTAAGTGCCCAATTCACTCCATCTTGGACATATCTAGTCCAACACTTAATAACCCTCATGACGCTTACGGTTCTGTGACGTACTCAACATTGTTTTCAAACTGATTCTAAATTTCAGGACGCAAACTCTTAAGTAGCGCCCTCATGTGTTCAATGTTTTTAAAGAAAAGTAGGACGCTAATGGCATAGAAGCACCCTCACTCAATGTTCAGTAGGAAGATTCAATTTTCGTGAAATTATCAGACGATTCAGGTGCTATCGCCGTAATGTGCATTGTGCTAAATCGATCCATTTCTGGAAAGTGAGTATACGTTGTATTTGAAATAACCTAGAGCGTCAAAATCATCAAGTCCATTGCGCTTACGTTATTCCTATATATACGTACTGCCTTAGAGCAGAAAAACAACTAACGATATACGAAAACAAATATTCATTCAAAGCGTATTAACAGTTTTTCGTTTGTGCTAAAATACTTTTCGAAAGTTAGTCTTCTTTCACTTGTGCTTGATCTTATAATATTTTGAAAGAAAAACTTCAAGTCTTCTGGATTGATTGAACTTCATCTGCATCTTTTCGAAAACCCATTAAAGAAGACAAGAGCTCTTTGAACCTATTTTCAGCATAAACTACATCCCACATATTTTGCTGAATCGGTGACTACAGAAAGTTCAATCCACAACTTTGTAAGTATCCCCTTGATTCTGAGTAAAGGGAACCGTATCTCACCTTGTATTCAGTTTGTAGTGACTGGTGTGTCACTGTGTTAGAGAAAGTATTGCTCAACCTTGTAAATGGTCTACTCACACCAGTAAGTTGTAAATAGGATCTCTCTCACCCGTAAGTAGAGAAACGGTCTTCTCACACCCGTAAGCTGAGAAACTATAGTTATCACACCCGTAGGTTGAGAAAGTGTTTCGATTTGAACTTCACCCATATGAAGGAACTTAGTGGAGTTTGAACAAATCCTAACTGAGGATGTTAGGTAGTGGATGTAGGCGCGGTCGAACTACTATAAATCTTGTTTGCATTGTCCCATTTACATTAACTGTATTTGATGGATATCCATTGTTTAATCTGCTTTCACTATTCTGCACAATTTGAAGAACGTTTAAAATCTGCTAAGTGTCCAATTCACCCCCTCTTGGACATATCTATTCAACACTTAATAACCCTCAGGACGCTTGCGGTTCTGAGGCGTACTCAACATTGTTTTGAAATTGATTCTACATTTCATGACGTTAACTCTTGACTAGCGCCCTCGTGTGTTCAATGTTTTTAAAAAAAAGCAGGACGCTAACTGCAAAGTAGCGCCCAAATGTTTTGAGTCGTTTAAATCATCAAAGTAAGTCAGGACGCTTACGACTTAGTAGCGCCCTCACTCAATGTTCCGTAGGACGCTTATGCTCCATGAGCGCCCTCAAGGACTCTCATGCAACAAATGTTATTGTTCTAACAAGAGCACAATTTCTGTCAGCGTCTTCAAAACCGTACAAATACTTTTCAGAACTTCTCTGAATCGTACAACCATTTTTTCACAACTTTTTGAACATTCGAAAAGCACGTCAGAACATTCTATTTTCATGAAAGGATCAGACGATTCATGTGCTATCGCCGTAATGTGGATTGAGCTGAATCGATCCATTTTTGGAAGGAAAGTGTACGTTGTATTTGAAATAACCTAGAGTGCCAAAATCATCAAGTCCATTGCGCTTATGTTATTCCTATATATACGTACTGCCTTAGAGTAGAAAAACAACTAACGATATACGAACACAGATATTCATTCAAAGCGTATTAAAAGTTTTTCGTTTGTGCAAAAACACTTTTTGAAAGTTAGTCTTCTTTCGCTTGTGCTTGATCTTATAATCTTTTGAAAGAAAAACTTCATGTCTTCTGGATTGATTGAACTTTATCTTCATCTTTTCGAAAACCCATTAAAGAAGACAAGAGCTCTTTGAACCTATTTTCAGCATAAACTTCATCACACATATTTTGCTGAATCGGTGACTATAGAAACTTCAATCAACCACTTTGAGAGTATCGCCTTGACACTGAGCAAAGGGAACCGTATCTCATCTTGTAATCAGTTTGTAGTGACGGGTGTGTCACTGTGTTAGAGCAAGTGTTAGAGCAAGTGTTGCTCAACCTTGTAAACGGTCTTCTCTCACCAGTAAGTTGTAAATATGATCTCTCTCACTTGTAAGTAGAGAAACGATCTTCTCACACCCGTAAGCTGAGAAACTACTGTTATCACACCCGTAAGTTGAGAAAGTGTTTCGATTTGATCTTCACCAATTTGATGGTCCTAAGTGGAGTTTGAAGAAATCCTAACTTAGGAGGTTAAGTAGTGGATGTAGAAGCGGTCGACCCACTATAAATCTTGTTTGCATTGTCCCATTTACATTAACTGTATTTGATTGCTATATATTGTTTAATCTGCTTTTACTATTCTGCGCAATTTTAAGAAAGTTTAAAATCTACTAAGTGTCCAATTCACCCCCTCTTGGACATATCTAGTCCAACACTTAATAACCCTCAGGACGCTTACGGTTCTGAGGCGTACTCAACATTGTTTTTAAACTGATTCTAAATTTCAGGACGGTAACTCTTGAGTAGCGCCCTCGTGTGTTCAATGTTTTTAAAGAAAAGCAGGACGCTGACTGCAAAGTAGTACCCTCATGTTTTGAGTCGTTTAAATCATCAAAGTGAGTTAGAACGCTTCTGACTTAGTAGCGCTCTCACTTAATGTTCAGTAGGATGCTTATGCTCCATGAGCGCCCTCAAGGACGCTCATTCAACAAATGTTACTTCTCTAACAAGAACACATTTTTTGTCAGTGTCTTCAAAATCGTACGAATACTTTTCAGAACTTCTCAGAATTGTACAACAATTTTTTACAACTTTTTGAACTTTCGAAAAGCATGTCAGAACATTCTATTTTCATGGAAGGATCAGACGATTCAGGTGCTATCGCCGTAATGTCCATTGAGCTTAATCGATCAATTTCTGGAAAGAAAGTATACGTTGTATTTGAAATAACCTAGAGTGCCAAAATCATCAAGTCCATTGCGCTTATGTTATTCCTATATATAGGTACTGCCTTAGAGCAGAGAAAAACCTAACGACATACGAAAACATATATTCATTCAAAGAGTATTAACAATTTTTCGTTTGTGCTAAAACACTTTTTGAAAGTTAGTCTTCTTTCACTTGTGCGTGATCTTATAATTTTTTGAAAGAAAAACGTCAAGTCTTCTAGGTTGATTCAACTTCATCTTCATCTTTTCTAAAACCCATTAAAGAAGACAAGAGCTCTTTGAACCTATTTTCAGCATAAACTTCATCACACATATTTTGCTAAATCGATGACTACAAAAGGTTCAATCCACAACTTTACAAGTATTGCCTTGATTCTGAGTAACGGGAATCGTATCTCATCTTGTATTGAGTTTGTAGTGACTGGTGTGTCACTATGTTAGAGCAAGTGTTGCTCAACCTTGTAAACGGTCTTCTCACACCAGTGAGTTGTAAATAGGATCTCTCTCATCTGTAAGTAGAGAAACGGTCTTCTCACACCCGTAAGCTGAGAAACTATAGTTATCACGCCCGTAAGTTGAGAAAGTGTTTCGATTTGATCTTCACCCATATGAAGGGCCTTAGTGGAATTTGAAAAAATCCTAACTGAGGAGGTTAGGTAGTGGATGTAGGCGCGGTCGAACCACCGTAAATCTTGTTTGGATTGTCCCATTTATATTTAACTGTATTTGATAGCTATACATTGTTTTATCTGCTTAACTATTCTACACAATTTTAAGAAAGTTTAAAATCTGCTAAGTGTCCAATTCACCCCCTCTTGGACATATCTAGGCCAACACTTAAATACTCTCAAGATGCTTACGGTTCTGAGGCGTACTAAACATTGTTTTGAAACTGATTCTATATTTCAGGACTCTTACTCTTGAGTAGCGCCCTCGTGTGTTCAATGTTTATAAAGAAAAGCAGGAAGCTAACTGCAAAGTAACGCCCTCATGTTTTGAGTAGTTTAAATCATCAAAGTAAGTCAGGATGCTTACGACTTAGTAGCGCCCTCCCTCAATGTTCGGTAGGACGCTAATGCTCCATGAGCGCCCTCAAGGACGCTCATTCAACAAATGTTATCGTACTAACAAGAGCACAATTTCTGTCAGTGTCTTCAAAACCGTACGAATACTTTTCAGAACTTCTCTAAATCGTACAACGATTTTTTTCACAACTTTTTGAACGTTCGAAAAGCATGTCAGAACATTCTATTTTCATGAAAGGATCAGACTATTCAGGTGCTATCGTCGTAATGTGCGTTGAGCTGAATCGATCCATTTCTGGAAAGAAAGTGTACGTTGTATTTGAAATAAACTAAAGCGCCAAAATCATCAAGTCCATTGCGCTTATGTTATTCTTATATATACGCACTGCCTTAGAGCAGAAAAACAACTAACGATATACGAAAACAAATATTCTTTCAAAGCGTATTAACACTTTTTCGTTTATGCTAAAATACTTTTCAAAAGTTAGTCTTCTTTCACTTGTGACTGATCTTATAATCTTTTGAAAGAAAAACTTAAAGTTTGTTGGATTGATTCAACTTCATCTTCCTCTTTTCGAAAACCCATTAAAGATGACAAGAGCTCTTTAAACCTATTTTCAGCATAAACTTCATCACACATATTTTGCAGAATCGGTGACTACAAAAGGTTCAATCCACAACTTTAGAAGTATTGCCTTGATTCTGAGTAACGAGAATCGTATCTCATCTTGTAGTCAGTTTGTAGTGACTGGTGCGTCACTGTGTTAGAGTAAGTGTTGCTGAACCTTGTAAATGGTCTTTTTACACTAGCAAGTTTTAAATAGGATCTCTCTCACCTGTAAGTCGAGAAACTGTCTTCTCACACCCGTAAGCTGAGAAGCTATACGTATCACGCCCGTAAGTTGAGAAAGTGTTTCGATTTGATCTCCACTCATATAAAGATCTTTAGTGGAGTTTGAAGAAATCCTAACTTAGGAGGTTAAGCAGTGGATGTAGAAGCGGTCGACCCACTATAAATCTTGTTTGCATTGTCCCATTTACATTAACTGTATTTGATTGTTATATATTGTTTAATCTGCTTTTACTATTCTGCACAATTTTAAGAAAGTTTAAAATCTGCTAAGTGTCCAATTCACCCCCTCTTGGACATATCTAGTCCAACACTTAATAACCCTCAGGACGCTTACGGTTCTGAGGCGTACTCAACATTGTTTTTAAACTGATTCAAAATTTCAGGACGGTAACTCTTGAGTAGCGCCCTCGTGTGTTCAATGTTTTTAAGGAAAAGCAGGACGCTGACTGTAAAGTAGTGCCCTCATGTTTTGAGTCGTTTAAATCACCAAAGTAAGTCAGAACGCTTATGACTTAGTAGCACTCTTACTTAATGTTCAGTAGGATGCTTATGCTCCCTGAGCGCCCTCAAGGACGCTCATTCAACCAATGTTACTTCTCTAACAAGAGCACAATTTCTGTCAGTGTCTTCAAAATCGTACGATTACTTTTTAGAAGTTGTCTGAATTGTACAACAATTTTTCACAACTTTTTGAACTTTCGAAAAGCTTGTCAGAACATTCTATTTTCATGGAAGGATCAGACGATTCAGGTGCTATCGCCGTAATGTGCATTGAGCTTAATCGTTCAATTTCTGGAAAGAAAGTATATGTTGTATTTGAAATAACCTAGAGTGCCAAAATCATCAAGTCCATTGCGCTTATGTTATTCCTATATATACGTACTGCCTTAGAGCAGAAAAAAAACTAACGACATACGAAAACATATATTCATTCAAGGAGTATTAACAGTTTTTCGTTTGTGCTAAAACACTTTTTGAAAGTTAGTCTTCTTTCACTTGTGCGTGATCTTATATTTTTTTGAAAGAAAAACGTCAAGTCTTCTAGGTTGATTCAACTTCATCTTCATCTTTTCTAAAACCCATTAAAGAAGACAAGATCTCTTTGAACCTATTTTCAGCACAAACTTCATCACACACATTTTGCTGAATCGGTGACTACAAAAGGTTCAATCCACAACTTTAGAAGTATTGCCTTGATTCTGAGTAACGAGAATCGTATCTCATCTTGTAGTCAGTTTGTAGTGACTGGTGCGTCACTGTGTTAGAGTAAGTGTTGCTGAACCTTGTAAATGGTCTTTTTACACTAGCAAGTTTTAAATAGGATCTCTCTCACCTGTAAGTTGAGAAACTGTCTTCTCACACCCGTAAGCTGAGAAACTATACGTATCACGCCCGTAAGTTGAGAAAGTGTTTCGATTTGATCTCCACTCATATAAAGATCTTTAGTGGAGTTTGAAGAAATCCTAACTTAGGAGGTTAAGCAGTAGATGTAGAAGCGGTCGACCCACTATAAATCTTGTTTGCATTGTCCCATTTACATTAACTGTATTTGATTGTTATATATTGTTTAATCTGCTTTTACTATTCTGCACAATTTTAAGAAAGTTTAAAATCTGCTAAGTGTCCAATTCACCCCCTCTTGGACATATCTAGTCCAACACTTAATAACCCTCAGGACGCTTACGGTTCTGAGGCGTACTCAACATTGTTTTTAAACTGATTCAAAATTTCAGGACGGTAACTCTTGAGTAGCGCCCTCGTGTGTTCAATGTTTTTAAGGAAAAGCAGGACGCTGACTGTAAAGTAATGCCCTCATGTTTTGAGTCGTTTAAATCACCAAAGTAAGTCAGAACGCTTATGACTTAGTAGCACTCTCACTTAATGTTCAGTAGGATGCTTATGCTCCATGAGCGCCCTCAAGGACGCTCATTCAACCAATGTTACTTCTCTAACAAGAGCACAATTTCTGTCAGTGTCTTCAAAATCGTACGATTACTTTTCAGAAGTTGTCTGAATTGTACAACAATTTTTCACAACTTTTTGAACTTTCGAAAAGCTTGTCAGAACATTCTAATTTCATGGAAGGATCAGACGATTCAGGTGCTATCGCCGTAATGTGCATTGAGCTTAATCGTTCAATTTCTGGAAAGAAAGTATATGTTGTATTTGAAATAACCTAGAGTGCCAAAATCATCAAGTCCATTGCGCTTATGTTATTCCTATATATACGTACTGCCTTAGAGCAGAAAAAAAACTAACGACATACGAAAACATATATTCATTCAAGGAGTATTAACAGTTTTTCGTTTGTGCTAAAACACTTTTTGAAAGTTAGTCTTCTTTCACTTGTGCGTGATCTCATAATTTTTTGAAAGAAAAACGTCAAGTCTTCTAGGTTGATTCAACTTCATCTTCATCTTTTCTAAAACCCATTAAAGAAGACAAGATCTCTTTGAACCTATTTTCAGCACAAACTTCATCACACACATTTTGCTGAATCGGTGATTACAAAAGGTTCAATCCACAACTTTACAAGTATTGCCTTGACTCTGAGTAACGGGAATCGTATCACATCTTGTATTCAGTTTGTAGTGACTGGTGGGTCACTGTGTTAGAGCGAGTGTTGCTCAACCTTGTAAACGGTCTTCTCACACCAGTGAGTTGTAAATAGGATCTCTCTCATCTGCAAGTAGAAAAACGGTCTTCTCACACCCGTAAGCTGAGAAACTATAGTTATCACACCCATAAGTTGAGAAAGTGTTTCGATTTCATCTTCACCAATATGAAGGGCCTTAGTGGAATTTGAAAAAATCCTAACTGAGGAGGTTAGGTAGTGGATGTAGGCGCGGTCGAACCACCGTAAATCTTTTTTGCATTGTCCCATTTATATTTAACTGTATTTGATAACTATACATTGTTTAATCTGCTTTAACTATTCTACACAATTTTAAGAAAGTTTAAAATCTGCTAAGTGTGCAATTCACCCCCTCTTGGACATATCTAGTCCAACACTTAAATACTCTCTGGACGCTTACGTTTCTGAGGCGTACTCAACATTGTTTTGAAACTGATTCTAAATTTCAGGACGCTAACTCTTGGGTAGCGCCCTCGTGTGTTCAGTCTTTATAAAGAAAAGCAGGAAGCTAACTGCAAAGTAACTCCCTCATGGTTTAAGTCAGGACGGTTACGACTTAGTAGCGCCCCTACTCAATGTTCGGTAGGACGCTGATGCTCCATGAGCGCCCTAAAGGACGCTCAGTCAACAAATGTTATTGTTCTAACAAGATCACAATTTCTGTCAGTGTCTTCAAAACCGTACGAATACTTTTCAGAACTTCTCTGAATCGTACAACGATTTTTTTCACAACTTTTTGAACTTTCGAAAAGCATGTCAGAACATTCTATTTTCATGAAAGGATCAGACTATTCAGGTGCTATCGTCGTAATGTGCATTGAGCTGAATCGATCCATTTCTGGAAAGAAAGTGTACGTTGTATTTGAAATAAACTAAAGCGCCAAAATCATCAAGTCCATTGCGCTTATGTTATTCTTATATATACGTACTGCCTTAGAGCAGAAAAACAACTAACGATAGACGAAAACCTATATTCTTTCAAAGCGTATTAACACTTTTTCGTTTATGCTAAAATACTTTTCGAAAGTTAGTCTTCTTTCACTTGTGAGTGATCTTATGATCTTTTGAAAGAAAAACTTAAAGTTTGTTGGATTGATTGAACTTCATCTTCATCTTTTCGAAAACCCATTAAAGAAGACAATAGCTCTTTGAACCTATTTTCAGCATAAACTTCATCACACATATTTTGCTGAATCGGTGACTACAAAAGGTTCAATCCACAACTTTAGAAGTATCGCCTTGATACTGAGTAACGGGAATCGTATCTCATCTTGTATTCAGTTTGTAGTGACTAGTGTGTCACTGTGTTAGACCAAGTGTTGCTCAACCTTGTAAACGGTCTTCTCACACCAGTAAGTTGTAAATAGGATCTCTCTCACCTGTAAGTAGAGAAACGGTCCTCTCACACCCGTAAGATGAGAAACTATAGTTATCACAATCGTAAGTTGAGAAAGTGTTTCGATTTGATCTTCATCCATTTGAAGGTCCTTAGTGGAATTTGAACAAATCCTAACGGAGGAGGTGAGGTAGTGGATGTAGGCGCGGTCGAACAACTATAAATCTTGTTTGCTTTGTCCCATTTACATTAACTGTATTTGATTGCTATACATTGGTTAATCCGCTTTCACTATTCTGCACAATTTTAAGAAAGTTTAAAATCTGCTAAGTGTCCAATTCACCCCCTCTTGGACATATCTAGTCCAACACTTAATAACCCTCAGGACACTTACGGTTCTGAGGCGTACTCAACAATGTTTTGAAACTAATTCTAAATTTCAGGACGCTAACTCTTGAGTAGCGCCCTCGTGTGTTCAATGTTTTTAAAGAAAAGCAGGACGCTAACTGCAAAGTAGGGCCCCCATGTTTTGAGTCATTTAATTCATCAAAGTAAGTCAGGACGCTTACGACTTAGTAGCACCCTCACTCAATGTTCAGTAGGAGCTTATGCTCCAAGAGCACCCTCAAGGACGCTCATTCAACAAATGGTACTTTTCTAACAAGGGCACAATTTCTGTCAGTGTTTTCAAAACTGTACGAATACTATTCAGAACTTCTCTGAATCGTACAACAATTTTTTCACAACTTTTTGAACGTTCGGAAAGCATGTCAGAACATTCTATTTTCATGAGAGGATCAGACCATTCAGGTGCTATCGTCATAATGTGCAATGGGCTGAATCGATCCATTTCTGGAAAGAAAGTGTACGTCGTATTTGAAATAACCTAAAGCGGCAAAGTCATCAAGTCCATTGCGTTTATGTTATTCTTATATATACGTACTGCCTTAGAGCAGAAAAACAACTAACGATATTCGAAAACATATATTCTTTCAAAGCGTATTAACACTTTTTCGTTTATGCTAAAACACTTTTCGAAAGTTAGACTTATTTCACTTGTGGGTGATCTTATAATCTTTTGAAAGAAAAACTTAAAGTTTTCTGGATTGATTGAACTTCATCTTCATCTTTTCGAAAACCCATTAAAGAAGACAAGAGCTCTTTAAACCTATTTTCAGCATAAACTTCATCACACATATTTTGCTGAATCGGTGACTACAAAAGGTTCAATCCACAACTTTAGAAGTATCGCCTTGATTCTGAGTAACGAGAATCGTATCTCATCTTGTATTCAGTTTGTAGTGACTGGTGCGTCACTGTGTTAGAGTAAGTGTTGCTGAACCTTGTAAATGGTCTTTTTACACCAGTAAGTTTTAAATAGGATCTCTCTCACCTGTAAGTTGAGAAACTGTCATCTCACACCCGTAAGCTGACAAACTATACTTATCACGCCCGTAAGTTGAGAAAGTGTTTCGATTTGATCTCCACCCATATAAAGGTCTTTAGTGGAGTTTGAAGAAATCCTAACTTAGGAGGTTAAGTAGTGGATGTAGAAGCGGTCGACCCACTATAAATCTTGTTTGCATTGTCCCATTTACATTATCTGTATTTGATTGCTATATATTGTTTAATCTTCTTTTACTATTCTGCACAATTTTAAGAAAGTTTAAAATCTGCTAAGTGTCCAATTCACCCCCTCTTGGACATATCTAGTCCAACACTTAATAACCCTCAGGACGCTTACGGTTCTGAGGCGTACTCAACATTGTTTTGAAACTGATTCTAAATTTCAGGACGCTAACTCTTGAGTAGCGCTCTCGTGTGATCAATGTTTTTAAAGAAAAGCAGGACGCTAACTGCAAAGTAGTGCCCTCATGTTCTGAGTCGTTTAAATCATCAAAGTAAGTCAAGACGCTTACGACTTAGTAGCGCCCTCACTCAATGTTCAATAGGACGCTGATGCTCCATGAGCGCCCTCAAGGACGCTCATTCAACAAATGTTACTTTTCTAACAAGAGCACAATTTCTGTCAGTGTCTTCAAAACCGTTCGAATACTTTTCAGAACTTCTATGAATTGTACAATAGTTTTTTCAGAACTTTTTGAACGTTCGGAAAGCATGTCAGAACATTCTATTTTAATGAGAGGATCAGACCGTTCAGGTGCTATCGTCGTAATGTGCATTGATCATAATCGATCCATTTCTGGAAAGAAAGTATATGTTGTATTTGAAATAACCTAAAGCACCAAAATTATCAAGTCCATTGCGCTTACGTTATTTCTATATATACGTACTGCCATAGAGCAGAAAAACAACTAACGGTATACGAAAACATATATTCATTCAAAGCATATTAATAGTTTTTCGTTTGTGCTAAAACAATTTTTGAAAGTTAGTCTACTTTCACTTGTGCTTGATCTTATAATCCTTTGAAAGAAAAACTTCAAGTCTTTTAGGTTGACTGAACTTCATCTTCATCTTCTTGAAAACCCATTAAAAAATAAGAGCTCTTTGAACCTATTTTCAGCATAAACTTCATCACACATATTTTGTTGAGTCGGTGACTACAGAAGGTTCATTCCACAACTTTGAAAGTATCGCCTTGATTATGAGTAAAGGGAACCGTATCTCATCTTGTATTCAGTTTGTAGTGACTGGTTTGTCAGTGTGTTAGAGCAAGTGTTGCACAACCTCGTAAACGGTCTTCTCAAACCGGTAAGTTGTAAATAGGATCTCTCTCACCTGTAAGTAGTGAAACGGTCTTCTCACACCCGTAAGCTGAAAAACTCTAGTTATCGCACCCGTAAGTTGAGAAAGTGTTTCGCTTTGATCTTCACCCATATAAAGGTCCTTAGTAGAGTTTGAAGAAATCCTAACTTAGGAGGTTAGGTAGTGGATGTAGGCGCGGTCGAACCACTATAAATCATCTTTGCATTGTCCCATTCACATTAACTGTATTTTATTGTTATACATTGTTTAATCTGCTTTCACTATTCTGCACAATTTTAAGAAAGTTTAAAATCTACTAAGTGTACAATTCACCTCCTCTTGGACATATCTAGTCCAACACATAATAACCCTCAGGACGCTTACGGGTCTGATGCGTACTCAACATTGTTTTGAAACTGATTCTAAATTTCAGGACGTTAACTCTTGAGTAGCGCCCTCGTGTGTTCAATGTTTTTAAAGAAAAGTAAGGCGCTAACTGCAAAGTGGTGCCCTCATGTTTTGGGTCGTTTAAATCATCAAAGTAAGTCAGGACACTTACGACTTGGTGGCGCCCTCACTTAATGTTCAGTAGGATGCTTATGCTCCATGAGCGCCCTCAAGGTCGCTCATTCAACAAATGTTACTTTTCTGACAAGAGCACAATTTCTGTCACTGTCTTCAAAATGGTACGATTACTTTTTAGAACTTCTCTGAATCGTACAATAATTTTTTCACAACTTTTTCAACTTTCGAAAAGCATGTCAGAACATTCTATTTTCATTAAAGGATCAGACGATTCAGGTGCTATCGCCATAATGTGCATTGAGCTGAATCGATCCATTTCGGAAAAGAAAGTATGCGTTGTATTAGAAATAACCTAGAGTGCCAAAATCATCAAGTTCAATGCGCTTATGTTATTCCTATATATACGTACTCCCTTAGAGCATAAAAACAACAAATGATATATGAAACCATATATTCATTCAATGAGTATTAACAGTTTTTCGTTTGTGCTAAAACACTTTTTGAAAGTTAGTCTCCTTTCACTTGTGGTTGATCTTGTAATCATTTGAAAGAAAAACATCAAGTCTTCTAGGTTGATTCAACTTCATCTTCATCTTTTCGAAAACCCATTAAAGAAGGCAAGAGCTCTTTGAACCTCTTTTCAGCGTAAACTTCATCACACATATTTTGTTGAATCGGTGACTACAAAAGGTTTAATCCAAAACTTTACAAGTATCGCCTTGATTCTGAGTAACGGGAATCGTATCTCATCTTGTATTCAGTTTGTAGTGACTGGTGTGTCACTGTGTTAGAGCAAGTGTTGCTCAACCTTGTAAACGGTCTACTCACACTAGTAAGTTGTAAAAAGGATCTCTCTAACATGTAAGTAGAGAAACGGCCTTCTCACACCTGTAAGCTGAGAAACTATAGTTATCACACCCGTAAGTTGAGAAAGTCTTTGATTTGATCTTCACCCATATGAAGGTCCTTAGTGGAGTTTCAACAAATCCTAACTGAGGAGGTTAGGTAGTGGATGTAGGCGCGGTCGAACTACTATAAATCTTGTTTGCATTGTCCAATTTAAATTAACTGTATTTGATTGCTATACATTGTTTAATCTGCTTTCACTATTCTGCACAATTTTAAGAAAATTTAGAATCTGCTAAGTGTCCAATACACCCCCTTTTGGACATATCTAGTCCAACACTTAATAACCCTCAGGATGCTCACAGTTCTGAGGCGTACTTAACAATGTTTTGAAACTGATTCTAAATTTCAGGATGCTAACTCTTGAGTAGCGCCCTCGTGTGTTCAATGTTTTTAAAGAAAAATAGGAAGCTAATTGCAAAGTAACGCCCTCATGTTTTGAGTCGTTTAAATAATCAAAGTCTGGATGCTTATGACTTAGTAGCGCCCTCACTCATTGTTCAGTAGGACGCTTATGCTCCATGAGCGTCCTCAAGACGCTCATTCAACAAATGTTATTGTTCTAACAAGAGCACAATTTCTGTCAGTGTCTTCAAAATCGTAGGAATACTTTTCAGAACTTCTCTGAATCGTACAACGATTTTTTCACAACTTTTTGAACGCTCGAAAAGCATGTCAGAACATTCTATTTTCATGAAAGGATCAGACTATTCAGGTGCTATCGTCGTAATGTGCATTGAGCTGAATCGATCCATTTCTGGAAAGAAAGTATACGTTGTATCTGAAATAACCTAAAGTGCCAAAATCATCAAGTCCATTGCGCTTATGTTATTCCTATATATATACGTACTGCCTGAGAGCAGAAAAACAACTAACGATATACGATAACATATATTCATTCAAAGCGTATTAACAGTTTTTCGTTTGTGCTAAAACACTTTTTGAAAGTTAGTTTTCTTTCACTTGTGAGTGATCTTATAATCTTTTGAAAGAAAAACTTCAAGTTTTCTCGATTGATTGAACTTCATCTTCATCTTTTCGAAAACAAATTAACGAAGACAAGAGCTCTTTGAACCTATTTTCAACATAAACTTCATCACACATATTTTGCTGAACTGGTGACTACAGAAGGTTCAATCAACCACTTTGCAAGTATCGCCTTGATTCTGAGTAATGAGAACCGTATCTCATCTTGTATTCAGTTTGTTGTGACTGGTGTGTCACTGTGTTAAAGCGAGTGTTGTTCAACCTTGTAAATGGTCTTCGCACACCAGTAAGTTGTAAATGGTATGTCTCTTACCCCTAAGTAGAGAAACGGTCTTCTCACACCCGTAAGCTGAGAAACTATAGTTATCATACCCGTAAGTTGAGAAAATGTTTCCATTAGATCTTCATCCATATGAAGGTCCGTAGTGGAGTTTGAACAAATCCTAACAGAGGAGGTTAGGTAGTGCATGTAGGTGCGGTCAAACCACTTTAAATCTTGTTTGCATTGTCCCATTTACATTAACTGTATTTGATTGTTATACATTGTTTAATCTGTTTTCATTATTTTGCACAATTTTAAGAAAGTTAAAAATCTGCTAAGTGTCCAATTCACCCCCTCTTGGACATATCTAGTCCAACACTTAATAACCCTTACGACGCTTACGGTTCTGAGGCGTACTAGACATTGTTTTGAAACTGATTCTAAATTTTAGGATACTAACTCTTGAGGAACACCCTCATGTGTTCAATGTTTTTTAAAAAAAGCAGGGCGTTAACTGCATGGTAGCGCCCTCATGTTTTGAGTAGTTTAATTCATCAAAGTAAGTCAGGAGACTTACGACTTAGTAGCGCCCTCACTCAATGTTCAGTAGGACGCTTATGCTCGATGAGCGCCCTCAAGGACGCTCATTCAACAAATGTTACTGTTCTAACAAGAGCACAATATCTATCAGTGTCTTCAAAATCGTACCAATAATTTTCAGAACTTCTCTGAATCGTACAACCATATTTTCACAACTTTTTGAATGTTCGAAAAGCAGGTCAGAAGATTTTATTTTCATGAAAGGATCAGACCATTCAGGTGTTATCGTCGTAATGTGCATTTAGCTGAATCGATCCGTTTCTGGAAAGAAAGTATACGTTCTATTTGAAATAACCTAAAGCGCCAAAATCATCAAGTCCATTGCGCTTATGTTATTCCTATATATATACGTACTGCCTAAGAGCAGAAAAACAACTAACGATCTACGATAAGTTATATTCATTCAAAGCGTATTAACAGTTTTTCGTTTGTGCTAAAACATTTTTTGAAAGTTAGTCTTCTTTCACGTGTGAGTGATCTTATAATCTTTTAAAAGAAAAACTTCAAGTTTTCTGGATTGATTGAACTTCATCTTCATCTTTTTGAAAACCCTTTAAAGAAGACGAGCTCTTTGAACCTATTTTCAGTATAAACTTCATCACACATATTTTGTTGAATCGGTGACTACAAAAGGTTCAATCCACAACTTTGCAAGTATCGCCTTGATTTTGAGTAAAAGGAACCGTATCTCATCCTGTATTCAGTTTGTAGTGACTGGTGTGTCACTGTGTTAGAGCAAGTGTTGCTCAACCTTGTAAACGGTCTTCTCACACCAGTAACTTGTAAATAGGATCTCTCTCACTTGTAAGTAGAGAAACGGTCTTCTCACACCCCTAAGCTGAGAAACTACAGTTTTCACACCCGTAAGTTGAGAAAGTGTTTCGATTTCAACTTCACCCATATGCAGGTCCTTAGTGGAGGTTGAACAAATCCTAACTGAGGAGGTTAGGTAGTGGATGTAGGCGCAGTCGAACCACTATAAATTTTGTTTTGCATTATCCCATTTACATTAACTGTATTTTATTGCTATACATTGTTTAATCTGCTTTCACTATTCTGCAAAATTTTAAAAAAATTTAAAATCTGCTAAGTGTCCAATTCACCCCCTCTTGGACATATCTAGTCCAACACTTTATAACCCTCAGGAGGGTTACGGTTCTGAGGCGTACTCAACATTGTTCTGAAACTGATTCTAAGTTTCAGGATGCTAACTCTTGAGTAGCGCCCTCGTGTGTTGAATGTGTTTAAAGAAAAGCAGGACGCTAACTGCAAAGTAGCGTCTTCATGTTTTGAGTTGTTTAAACCATCAAAGTAAGTCAGGATGCGGACGACTTAGTAACGCCCTCACACAATGTTCAGTAGGACGCTCATGCTCTATGAGCGCCCTCAATGACGCACTTTCAACAAATGTTAATGTTCTAACCAGAGCACAATTTCTGTCAGTGTCTTGAAAACCGTCTGATTACTTTTCAGAACTTCTCTGAATCATACAACAATTTCTTCACAACTTTTTAAACGCTCGAAAAGCATGTCAGAACATTCTATTTTCAGGAAAGGATCAGACGATTCAGGTGCTATCACCGTAATGTGCATTGAGCTGAATCGAGCCATTTCTAGAAAGAGAGTATACGTTGTATTTGAAATAAACTAAAGCGCCAAAATCAACAAGTCCATTGCGCTTATGTAATTCCAATATATACGTACTGCCTTAGAGCAGAAAAACAACTAACGATATACGAAAACATAGATTCATTCAAAGCGTATTAGTAGTTTTTCGTTTGTGCTAGAACACTTTTTGAAAGTGAGTCTACTTTCACTTGTGTTGGATCTTATAATCTTTTCAAAGAAAAACTTCAAGTTTTCTGGGTTGATTGAACTTAATCTTCATCTTTTCGAAAACCCATGAAAGAAGACAAGAGCTCTTTGAACCTATTTTCAGCATAAACTTCATCACACATATTTCGCTGAATCGGTGACTACAAAAGATTCAATCCACAACTTTGCAAGTATCGCCTTGATTCTTAGTAAAGGGAATCGAATCTCCTCTTGTATTCAGTTTGTAGTGACTAGTGTGTCACTGTGTTAGAGCAAGTGTTGCTCAACCTTGTAAACGGTCTTCTCACACCAGTAAGTTGTAAATAGGATCTCTCTCACCTGTAAGTAGAGAAACGGTCTTCTCCCACCCGTAAGCTGAGAAACTATAGTTATCACACTCGTAAGTTGAGAAAGTGTTTCGATTTGATCTTCACCCATATAAAGGTCTTTAGTGGAGTTTGAACAAGTCCTAACAATGGAGGTTAGGTAGTGGATGTAGGCGCGGTCGAACCACTATAAATCTTGTTTACATTGTCCCATTTACATTAACTATATTTGATTGCTATACATTGTTTAATCTGCTTTCACTATTCCGCACAATTTTAAGAAAGTTTAAAATCTACTAATGGTCCAATTCACCCCCTCTTGGACATATCTAGTCCAACACTTAATAACCCTCAGGACGCTTACGGTTCTGAGGCGTACTCAACATTGTTTTGAAACTGATTCTAAATTTCAGGATGCTGACTCTTGAGTAGCGCCCTCGTGTGTTCAATGTTTTTTAAAAAAAGTAGGACACTGACTGCAAAGTAACGCCCTCATGTTTTGAGTCGTTTAAATCATCAAAGTAAGTCAGGATGCTTGCGACTTAGTAGCGCCCTCACTCAATGTTCAGTAGGACGCGTATTCTCCATGAGTGCCCTCGAGGACGCTCATTCAACAAATGTTACTGTTCTAACATGAGCACAATTTCTGTCAGTGTATTCAAAACCGTACGAATACTTTTCAGAACTTCTCTGAATCGTACAACGATTTTTCACAACTTTTTGAAAGTTCGAAAAGCATGTCAGAACATTCTATTTTCATGAAACGATCAGACCATTCAGGTGGTATCATCGTAATGTGCATTGAGCTGAATCGATCCATTTCTGGAAAAGAAAGTATACGTTGTATTTGAAATAACCTAAAGCGCCAAAATCATCAAGTCCATTGCACTTATGTTATTCTTATATATACGTACTGGATTAGAGCAGAAAAACAACTAATGATATACGAAAACATATATTCATTCAAAGCGTATTAAGAGTTTCTCGTTTGTGCTAAAACACTTTTTGAAAGTTTGTCATCTTTCACTTGTAAGTGATCTTATAATCTTTTGAAAGAAAAACTTCAAGTTTTCTGGGTTGATTGAACTTAATCTTCATCTTTTCGAAAACCTATTAAAGAAGACGAGAGCTCTTTGAACCTATTTTCTGCATAAACATCATCACACATATTTCGCTGAATCGGTGACTACAAAAGGATCAATCCACAACTTTGCAAGTATCGCCTTGATTCTGGGTAAAGGGAATCGTATCTCATCTAGTATTTAGTTTGTAGTAATTGGTGTGTCACTGTGTTAGAGCAAGTGTTGCTCAACCTTGTAAACGGTATTCTCTCGCTAGAAAGGTGTAAATAGGATCTCTCTCACGTGTAAGTAGAGAAACGGTCTTCTCACACGCGTAAGCTGAGAAACTATAGTTGTTACACCCGTAAGTTGAGAAAGTGTTTTGATTTGATCTTCACCCATATGAAGGTCCTTAGTGGAGTTTGAACAAATCCTAACTGAGGAGGTTCGGTAGTGGATGTAGGTGCGGTCGAACCACAATAAATATTGTTTGCATTGTCCATTTACATTAACTGTATTTGATTGTTATACATTGTTTAATCTGCTTTCACTATTCTGCACAATTTTAAGAAAGTTTAAAATCTGCTAAGTTTTCGATTAACCCCCTCTTGGACATATCTAGTCCAACACTTAATAACCCACAGAACGCCTACAGTTCTGAGGCGTACTCAACATTGTTTCGAAACTGATTCTAAATTTTTGGACGCTAACTCTTGAGTAGCGCCCTCGTGTGTTCAATGTTTTTTAAAAAAACAGGACGCTAACTGCAAAGTAACGCCCTCAAGTTTTGAGTCATTTAAATCGTTATAGTAAGTCAGGACCGTTATGACTTAGTAGGGCCCTCACTCAATGTTCAGTAGGATGCTAATGCTCGAATAGCGCACTCAAGGACGCTCATTCAACAAATATTACGGTTCTAACAAGAGCACAATTTCTGTCAGTGTCCTCGAAACCGTACGATTACTTTTCAGAACTTCTCTGAATCGTACAACTATTTTTTCACAACTTTTTGAACGTTCGAAAAGAATGTCAGAACATTCTATTTTTATCAAAGGATCAGACGATGCTGGTGCTATCGCCGTAATGTGCATCGAGCTGAATCGATCCATCTCTAGAAAAAAAGTATACGTTGTATTTGAAATAACCTAAAGCGCCAAAATCATCAAGTCCATTGCGCTTATGTTATTCCTATATATACGATCTGCCTTAAAGTAGAAAAACAACAAACGATATATGAAAACATATATTCATTCAAAGCAAAGAGTATTAATAGTTTTTCGTTTGTGCTAAAATACTTTTTTAAAGTTAGTCTACTTTCACTTGTGCTTGATCTTATAATCTTTTGAAAGAAAAACTTCAAGTTTTCTGGGTTGATTGAACTTAATCTTCATCTTTTCGAAAACCCATGAAAGAAGCCAAGAGCTCTTTGAACCTATTTTCAGCATATACTTCATCACACAAATTTTGCTGAATCGGTGACTACAAAAGGTTCAATCCACAACTTTGCAAGTATCGCCTTGATTCTGAGTAAAGGGAATCGTATCTCATCTTGTATTCAGTTTGAAGTGACTGGTGTGTCACTGTGTTGGAGCAAGTGTTGCTCAACCTTGTAAACGGTCTTCTCACACCAGTAAGTTGTAAATAGGATATCTCACACCTGTAAGTAGAGAAACGGTCTTCTCACACACGTAAGCTGAGAAGTTATAGTTATCACAGCCGTAAGTTGAGAAAGTGTTTCGATTTCAAATTCACCCATATGAATGTCCTTACTAGAGTTCGAACAAATCCTAACTGAGGAGGTTAGGTAGTGGATATAGGTGCAATCGAACCACTATAAATCTTGTTTTGCATTGTCCCATTTACATTAACTATATTTGATTGCTATACATTGTTTAATCTGCATTCACTATTCTACGCAATTTTAAGAAAGTTTAAAATCTTCTACGTGTCCAATTCACCCCCTCTTGGACATATCTAGTCCAACACTTAAGAACCCTCAGGAAGCTTACGGTTCTGAGGCGTACTCAACATTGTTTTGAAACTGATTCTAAATTTCAGGACGCTAACTCTTAAGAAGCGCCCTCGTGTGTTCAATGTTTTTAAAGAAAAGCATGACGCTAACTGCAAAGTAGCGCCGTCATGTTTTGAGTCGTTTAAATCATAAAAGTAAGTCAGGACGCTTACGACTTAGTAGCGCCCTCACTCAATGTTCAGTAGGTCGCTTATGCTCCATGAGCGCCCTCAAGGACGCTCATTCAACAATTGTTATTGTTCAAACAATACCACAATTTCTGTCAGTGTCTTCAAAACGGTACGATTACTTTTCAGAACTTCTCTGAATCGTACAACAATTTTTTCACAACTTTTTGAACGTTCGAAAAGCATGTCAGAACATTATATTTTCATGAAAGGATCAGACGATTCAGGTGATTTCGCCGTAATATGCATTGAGCTGAATCGATCCATTTCTAGAAAGAAAGTATATGTTCTTTTTGAAATAACCTAAAGCGCAAAATCATCAAGTCCATTGCGCTTATGCTATTCCTATGTATACGTACTGCCTTAAAGCAGAAAAACAACTAACGATATACAAAAACATATATTCATTCAAAGCGTATTCATAGTTTTTCGTTTGTGCTAAAATACTTTTTGAAAGTTGGTCTACTTTCACTTGTGCTTGATCTTGTAATCTTTTGAAAGAAAAACTTCAAGTCTTCTGGGTTGATTGAACTTAATCTTCATCTTTTCGAAAACCTATTAAAGAAGACAAGAGCTCTTTGAACCTATTTTCAACATAAACATCATCACACATATTTTGTTGAAACGGTGACTACAAAAGGTTCAAGTCCATTGCGCTTATGTTATTCCTCTACATACGTACTGCCTTAGAGCAGAAAAACAACTAACGATATACGAAAAAATATATTCATTCAAAACGTATTAACAATTTTCGTTTGTGCTAAAACACCTTTTGAAAGTTAGTCTTCTTTCACTTCTGCTTGATCTAATAATCTTTTGAAAGAAAAACTTCAAGTCATCTGGGTTGATTGATCTTCATTTTCATCTTTTCGAAAACCCATTAAAGAAGACAAAAACCCTTTGGACCTATTTTCAGCATAAACTTCATCACACATGTTTTGCTGAATCAGTGACTACAGAAGGTTCAATCAACAACTTTGCAAGTATCGCCTTCATTCTGAGTAAAGGGAACCATATCTCATCTTATATTCAGTTTGTAGTGACTGGTGGGTCACTGTGTCAGAGCAAGTGTTGCTCAACTTTGTAAACGGTTTTCTTAAACCAGTAAGTTGTAAAAAGGATCTTTCTCACCTGTAAGTAGAGAAACGGTCTTCTCACACCCGTAAGCTGAGAAACTACAGTTATCACACCAGTAAGTTGAGAAACTGTTTCGATTTGATCTTAACCCATAAGAAGGTCCTTAGTGGAGTTTGAACAAATCCTAACTGAGGAGGTTAGGTAGTGAATGTAGGAGTGGTTGAACAACTAAGAATCTTGTATGCGTTGCCCCATTTACATTAACTGTATTTAATTGCTATACATTGTTTTATTTTCTTTCACTATTCTGGGCAATTTTAAGAAAGTTTGAAATATGCTAAGTGTGCAATTCACCCCCTCTTAGACATATCTAGTCCAACACTTAATAAACCTTAGGACGCTTATGGTTCTGAGGCGTACTCAACTTTGTTTTGAAACTGATTCTAAATTTCAGGATGCTAACTCTTGAGTAGCGCCCTCGTGTGTTCAATGTTTTTTAAAAGAAACAGGACGCTAACTGCAAAGTAGCTTTATCATGTTTTGAGTCGTTTGAATCATCAAAGTAAGTCAGGATGCTTACGACTTAGTAGCGCCCTCACTCAATGTTTCATAAGACGCTTATGCTCCATGCGCGCCCTCAAGGACGCTCATTCAACAAATGTTACTGTTCTAACAAGAGCACAATTTCTGTTAGTGTCTTAAAAATCGTACGAATACTTTTCAGAACTTCTCTGAATCGTACAACAATTTTTTCAAAACTTTTTGAACGTTCGAAAAACATGTCAGAACATTCAATTTTTAGGAAAGGATCAGACGATTCAGGTATTATCGTCGTAATGTGCATTGAGCTGAATCGATCCATTTCTGGAAAGAAAGTATACCTTGTATTTGAAATAACCTAGAGCGCCAAAATCATCAAGTCCATTGCGCTTATGATATTCCTATATATACGTACTGCCTTAGTGCAGAAAAATAACAAACGATATACCAAAACAGATATTTATTCAAAGCGTATTAACAGTTTTTGTTTGTGCTAAAACACCTTTTGAAAGTTAGTCTTCTTTCACTTGTGCTTGATCTTACAATCTTTTGAATGAAAAACTTCAAGTCTTCTAGGTTGATTGATCTTCATCTCCATCTTTTTGAGAAACCCATTAAAGAAGACAAAAGCTCTTTGAACGTATTTTCATCATAAACTTCATCACACATATTTTGCTGAATCGGTGACCGCAGAAGGTTCAATCCACAACTTCGCAAGTATCGCCATGATTCTGAGTAAAGGGAACCATATCTCATCTTTCATTCAGTTTGTAGTGACTGGTGTGTCACTGTGTTTGAGCAAGTGTTGGCCAACCTTGTAAATGATCTTCTCACACCAGTAAGTTGTAAATAGGATTTCTCCCACCTATAAGTAGAGAAACGTCTTCCCACACCCGTAAGCTGAGAAACTACAGTTATCACATCCGTAAGTTGAGAAAGTGTTTCGATTTGATCTTCACCCATAAGAAGGTCCCTAGAGAAGTTTGGACAAATCCTAACTGAGGAGGTTAGGTTGTGGATGTAAGCACGGTCGAACCACTATAAATCTTTTTTGCATTGTCCCGTTTACATTAACTATAATTCATTGCTATACATTGTTCAATCTATTTTCACTATTCTGCACAATTTTAATAAAGTTTAAAATCTGCTAAGTGTGCAATTTACCCCCTCTTGGACATATCTAGTCCAACACTTGATAACCCTTAGGACACTTACGGTTCCGAGGCGTACTCAACATTGTTTTGAAACTGATTTTAAATTTCAGGACGCTAACTCTTTAGTAGCGCCCTTGTGTGTTCAATGTTTTTTAAAAAAAGCAAGACGCTAACTGCAAAGTAGCGCCATCATGTTTTGAGTCGTTTAAATCATCAAAGTAAGTCAGGACGCTTACGACTTAGTAGCGCCCTCACTCAATGTTCAGTAGGACGCTTATGCTCCATGAGCGCCCTCAAGGACTCTCATTCATCAAATGTTATTGTTCTAACAAGAGCACAATTTATGTTAGTGTCTTCAAAATCGTACGAATACTTTTTAGAACTTCTCTAAATAGTACAACAATTTTTTCAAAACTTTTTGAACGTTCGAAAAGCATGTCAAAACATTCTATTTTCAGGAAAGGATCAGACGATTCAAGTGTTATCGTCGTAATGTGCATTGAGCCGAATCGATCCATTTCTGGAAAGAAAGTATACGTTGTATTTGAAATAAGCTAGAGCGCCAAAATCTTCAAGTCCATTGCACTTATGTTATTCCTATATATACGTACTGCCTTAGAGCAGAAAAACAACTACCGATATATGAAAACATATATTCATTCAAAACGTATTAACATTTTTCATTTGTGCTAAAACACCTTTTGAAAGTTAGTCTTCTTTCACTTCTGCTTGATCTTATAATCTTTTGAAAGAAAAACTTCAAGTCTTCTGGGTTGATTGATCTTCATTTTCATCTTTTCGAAAACCCATTAAAGAAGACAAAAACCCTTTGGACCTATTTTCAGCATAAACTTCATCACACATGTTTTGCTGAATCAGTGGCTACAGAAGGTTCAATCCACAACTTTGCAAGTATCGCCTTGATTCTGAGTAAAGGGAACCATATCTCATCTTATATTCAGTTTGTAGTGACTGGTGCGTCACTGTGTTAGAGCAAGTGTTGCTCAACCTTGTGAACGATTTTCTTAAACCAGTAAGTTGTAAGAAGGATCTTTCTCACCTGTAAGTAGAGAAACGGTCTTCTCACACCCGAAGCTGAGAAACTACAGTTCTCACACCAGTAAGTTGAGAAACTGTTTCGATTTGATCTTAACACATAAGAAGGTCCTTAGTGGAGTTTGAACAAATCCTAACTGAGGAGGTTATGTAGTGAATGTAGGCGCGGTTGAACAACTAAGAATCTTGTATGCATTGCCCCATTTACATTAACTGTATTTAATTGCTATACATTATTTTATTTTCTTTCATTATTCTGGGCAATTTTAAGAAACTTTGAAATATGCTAAGTGTGCAATTCACCCCCTCTTAGACATATCTAGTCCAACACTTAATAACCCTTGGGACGCTTACGGTTCTGAGGCGTACTCAACTTTGTTTCGAAACTAATTCTAAATTTTAGGACGCTAACCCTTGAGTAGCGCCCTCGTGTGTTCAATGTTTTTTACAAAAAGCAGGACGCTAACAGCAAAGTAGCGCCCTAATGTTTTGAGTCGTCTAAATCATCAAAGTAAGTCAGGATGCTTACGACTTAGTAGCGCCCTCACTCAATGTTTCATAAGACGCTTATGCTCCATGCGCGCCCTCAAGGACGCTCATTCAACAAATGTTACTATTCTAACAAGAGCACAATTTCTGTTAGTGTCTTAAAAATCGTACGAATACTTTTCAGAACTTCTCTGAATCGTACAACAATTTTTTCAAAACTTTTTGAACGTTCGAAAAGCATGTCAAAACATTCTATTTTCAGGAAAGGATCAGACGATTCAAGTGTTATCGTCGTAATGTTCAGTAGGACGCTTATGCTCCATGAGCGCCCTCAAGGACGCTCATTCAACAAATGTTACTATTTTAACAACAGCACAATTTCTGTTAGTGTCTTCAAAACTGTACGAATACTTTTCAGAAATTCTCTGAATCGTACAACAATTCCTTCAAAACTTTTTGAACGTTCGAAAAGCATGTCAGAACATTCTATTTCATGATAGGATCAGACGATTCAGGTGTTATCGCCGTAATGTGCATTGCGCTGAATCGATCCATTTCTAGAAAAAGAGTATAGATTGTATTTTAAATAACCTAGAGCGCCAAAATCATCAAGTGCATTGCGCTTATCTTATTCCTATATATACGTACTGCCTTAGAGCAGAAAAACAACTAACGATATACGAAAACAAATATTCATTCAAAGCGTATTAACAGTTTTCGTTTGTGCTAAACCACCTTTTGAAAGTTAGTCTTCTTTCACTTGTGCTTGATCTTATAATCTTTTGAATGAAGAACTTCAAGTCTTCTGGGTTGATTGATCTTCATCTTCATCTTTTCGAAAAACCCATTAAAGAAGACAAAAGCTTTTTGAACCTACTTTCAGCATAAATTTCTTCACACATATTTTGCTGAATCGGTGACTGTAGAAGGTTCAATCCCCAACTTTGCAAGTATCACCTTGATTCTAAGAAAAGGGAACCATATCTCATCTTGCATTCAGTTTGTAGTGACTGGTGTGGTGTTTGAGCAAGTGTTGGTCAACCTTGTAAACGTTCTTCTCACACCAATAAGTTGTAAATAGGATTTCTCTCACCTATAAGTAGAGAAACGGTCTTCTCACACCCGTAAGCTTAGAAACTACAGTTATCACACCCGTAAGTTGAGAAAGTGTTTCGATTTGATCTTCACCCATAAGAAGGTCCTTAGAGGATTTTGAACAAATCCTAACTGAGGAGCTTTGGTAGTGGATGTAGGCGCGGTCGAACCACTATAAATCGTGTTTGTATTGTCCCATATTCATTAATAGTATTTCATTACTATACATTGTTCAATCTGCTTTCACTATTCTGCACAATTTTAAGAAAGTTTAAAATCTGCTAAGTGTGCAATTCACCCCCTCTTGGACATATCTAGTCCAACGCTAAATAACACTTAGGACGCTTACAGTTCTGAGGCGTACTCAACATTTTTTTCAAACTGATTCTAAATTTCAGGACGCTAACTCTTTAGTAGCGCCCTTGTGTGTTCAATGTTTTTTAAAAAAGGCAGGACGCTACCTGCAAAGTAGCGCTCTCATGTTTTGAGTCGTTTAAATCATCAAAGTAAGTCAGGACGCTTACGACATAGTAGCGCCCTCACTCAATGTTCAGTAGGACGCTAATGCTCCATGAGCGCCCTTAAGGACTCTCATTCAACAAATGTTACTGTTCCAACAAGAGCACAATTTCTGTTAGTGTCTTCAAAATTGTACGATTACTTTTCAGAACTTCTCTGAATCGTACAACAATTTTTTCAAAACTTTTTGAACGTTCGAAAAGCATGTCAGAACATTCTATTTTCAGGAAAGGATCAGACGATTCAGGTGCTATCGCCGTAATGTGCATTGACCTGAATCGATCCATTTCTAGAAAGAAAGTATAAGTTGTATTTGAAATACCATAGAGCGCCAAAATCATCAAGTCCATTGCACTTATGTTATTCCTATATATACGTACTGCCATAGAGCAGAAAAAAAATACTAACAATATACAAAAACATATATTCATTCAAAGCGTATTACCAATTTTCGTTTGTGCTAAAACACCTTTTAAAAGTTAGTCTTCTTTCACTTCTACTTTATCTTATTATCTTTTGAAAGAAAAACTTCAAGTCTCCTGGGTTGATTGATCCTCATCTTGATCTTTTCGAAAACCCATTAAAGAAGAAAAAAAGCCCTTTGGACCTATTTTCAGCATAAACTTCATCACACATATTTTGCTGAGTCACTGACTAAAGAAGGTTCAATCCACAACTTTTCAAGTATCGCCTTGATACTGAGTAAAGGGAACCATATCTCGTCTTGTATTCAATTTGTAGTGACTGGTGTGTCACTGTGTTAGAGCAAGTGTTGTTCAACCTTGTAAACGGTCTTCTCAAACCAGTAAGTTGTAAACAAGATCTCTCTCACCTGTAAGTAGAGAAACGGTCTTCTCACACCCGTAAGCTGAGAAACTACAGTTATCACACCCGTAAGTTGAGAAAGTGTTTCGATTTGATCTTCACCCATAAGAAGGTCCTTAGTGGAGTTTGAACAAATCCTAACTGAGGAGGTTACTTAGTGAATGTAGGCGGGGTTGAATAACTATAAATCTTGTTTAAGTTGTCCCATTTACATTAACTGTATTTGATTGTTATACATTGTTTCCTTTTCTTTCACTATTTTGGACAATTTTAAGAAAGTTTGAAATCTGCTAAGTGTGCAATTCACCCCCTCTTGGACATATCTAGTCCAACGCTAAATAACACTTAGGACGCTTACAGTTCTGAGGTGTACTCAACATTTTTTTCAAACTGATTCTAAATTTCAGGACGCTAACTCTTTAGTAGCGCCCTTGTGTGTTCAATGTTTTTTAAAAAAGGCAGGACGCTACCTGCAAAGTAGCGCTCTCATGTTTTGAGTCGTTTAAATCATCAAAGTAAGTCAGGACGCTTACGACATAGTAGCGCCCTCACTCAATGTTCAGTAGGACGCTAATGCTCCATGAGCGCCCTTAAGGACTCTCATTCAACAAATGTTACTGTTCCATCAAGAGCACAATTTCTGTTAGTGTCTTCAAAATTGTACGATTACTTTTGAGAACTTCTCTGAATCGTACAACAATTTTTTCAAAACTTTTTGAACGTTCGAAAAGC
Source organism: Paratinospora sagittata (assembly GCA_035771175.1). Lineage (NCBI taxonomy): Eukaryota > Viridiplantae > Streptophyta > Magnoliopsida > Ranunculales > Menispermaceae > Paratinospora > Paratinospora sagittata. Next base: position 9,550,393 of record CM069609.1, on the reverse strand, counting down.
ATGTCAGAACATTCTATTTTCAGGAAAGGATCAGACAATTCAGGTGCTATCGCCGTAATGTGCATTGACCTGAATCGATCCATTTCTAGAAAGAAAGTATAAGTTGTATTTGAAATACCATAGAGCGCCAAAATCATCAAGTCCATTGCACTTATGTTATTCCTATATATACGTACTGCCATAGAGCAGAAAAAAAAAACTAACAATATACAAAAACATATATTCATTCAAAGTGTATTACCAATTTTCGTTTGTGCTAAAACACCTTTTAAAAGTTAGTCTTCTTTCACTTCTACTTTATCTTATTATCTTTTGAAAGAAAAACTTCAAGTCTCCTGGGTTGATTGATCCTCATCTTGATCTTTTCGAAAACCCATTAAAGAAGAAAAAAAGCCCTTTGGACCTATTTTCAGCATAAACTTCATCACACATATTTTGCTGAGTCACTGACTAAAGAAGGTTCAATCCACAACTTTCCAAGTATCGCCTTGATACTGAGTAAAGGGAACCATATATCGTCTTGTATTCAATTTGTAGTGACTGGTGTGTCACTGTGTTAGAGCAAGTGTTGTTCAACCTTGTAAATGGTCTTCTCAAACCAGTAAGTTGTAAACAAGATCTCTCTCACCTGTAAGTAGAGAAACGGTCTTCTCACACCCGTAAGCTGAGAAACTACAGTTATCACACCCGTAAGTTGAGAAAGTGTTTCGATTTGATCTTCACCCATAAGAAGGTCCTTAGAGGAGTTTGAACAAATCCTAACTGAGGAGGTTACTTAGTGAATGTAGGCGGGGTTGAATAACTATAAATCTTGTTTAAGTTGTCCCATTTACATTAACTGTATTTGATTGTTATACATTGTTTTCTTTTCTTTCACTATTTTGGACAATTTTAAGAAAGTTTGAAATCTGCTAAGTGTGCAATTCACCCCCTCTTGGACATATCTAGTCCAACACTTAATAACCCTTAGGACGCTTACGGTTCTGAGGCGTACTCAACATTGTTTTGAAACGGATTCGAAATTTTAGGACGCTAACTCTTGAGTAGCGCCCTCATGTGTTCAATTTTTTTTTAAAAAAGCAGGACGCTAACAGCAATGTAGCGCCCCAATGTTTTGTGTCGTTTAAATCATCAAAGTATGTCAGGACGCTTACGACTTAGTAGCGCTCTCACTCAATGTTCAGTAGGACGCTAATGCTCCATGAGCGCCCTCAAGGACTCTCATTCAACAAATGTTACTGTTCTAACAAGAGCACAATTTCTGTTAGTGTCTTCAAAATCGTACGATTACTTTTCAAAACTTCTCTGAATCGTGCAACAATTTTTTCAAAACTTTTTGAACGTTCGGAAAGCATGTCAGAACCTTCTATTTTCATGAAAGGATCAGACGATTCATGTGCTATCGCCGGAATGTGCATTGACCTGAATCGATCCATTTCTGGAAAGAAAGTATACGTTGAATTTGAAATAACCTAGAGCGCCAAAATCATCAAGTCCATTGCGCTTATTTTATTTCTATATATAGGTACTGCCTTGTATTTGAAAAACTTCATGTCTTCTGGGTTGATTGATCTTCATCTTCATCTTTTCGAAAACCCATTAAAGAAGACAAAAGCCCTTTGAACCTATTTTCAGCATAAACTTCATCACACATATTTTGCTGAATCGGTGACTACCGAAGGTTCTATCCACAACTTTGCAAGTATCGCCTTGATTCTGAGTAAAGGGAACCATATCACATCTTGTATTCCGTTTGTAGTGACGGGTGTGTCACTGTGTTAGAGCAAGTGTTGCTCAACCATATAAAAGGTCTTCTAAAACCAGTAAAATGTAAATAGGATCTCTTTCACCTGTAAGTAGAAAAATGGTATTCTCACACCCGTAAGCTTAGAAACTACAGTTATCACACCCGTAAGTTGAGAAAGTGTTTCGATTTGATCTTTACCCATAAGAAGGTCCTTAGTGGAGTTTGAACAAATCCTAACTGAGGGGGTTACGTAGCGGATGTCGGCGCGGTCGAACAACTATAAATCTTGTTTGCGTTGTCCCATTTACATTACCTGTATATGATTGCTATACACTGTTTTATTTTCTTTCACTATTCTAGACAATTTTAAGAAAGTTTGAAATCTTTTAAGTGTGCAATTCACCCCCTCTTGGACATATCTGGTCCAACACTTAATAACCCTTAGGACGCTTACGATTCTGAGGCGTACTCAATAGTGTTTTGAAACTGATTCTAAATTTCAGGACGCTAACTCTTTAGTAGCGCCCTCGTGTGTTCAATGTTTTTAAAAAAAAGCAAGACGCTAACTGCAAAGTAGCGCCCTCATATTTTGAGTCGTTTAAATCATCAAAGTAAGTCAGGACGCTTACGACTTAGTAGCGCCCTCACTCGATGTTCAGTTGGACGCTTATGCTCCATGAGCGACCTCAAAGACGCTCACTCAACAAATGTCACTGTTCTAACAAGAGAACAATTTATGTTAGTGTCTTCAAAACCGTACGAATACTTTTCAGAACTTCTCTGAATCGTACAACAATTTTTTCACAACTTTTTAAACGTTCGAAAAGCATGTCAGAACATTCTATTTTCATGAAAGGATCAGAGGATTCAGGGGCTATCGCTGTAATGTGCATTGAGCTGAATCGATCAATTTCTGAAAAAAAAATATAAGTTGTATTTGAAATAACCTAGAGCGCCAAAATCATCAAATCCATTGCGCTTATGTAATTCCTATATATACGAAAAATAACTAACGATATACGAAAACAGATATTCATCCAAACACTTTTTGCAAGTTAGTCTTCTTTCACTTGTGCTTGATATTATAATCTTTTGAAAGAAAAACCACAAGTCTTCTGGGTTAATTGATCTTCATCTTCATCTTTTCGGAAACCAATTAAAGAAGTCAAAAGCTCTTTGAACCTATTTTCAGCATAAACTTCATCACACATATTTTGCTGATTCGGTGGGTACAGGAGGTTCAATCCTCAACTTTGCAAGTATCGCCTCGATTCTGAGTAAAGGGAACCGCATCTCATCTTGTATTCAGTTTGTAGTGACTGGTGTGTCACTGTGTTAGAGGAAGTGTTGCTCAACCTTGTAAATGGTCTACTCACACCAGTAAGTTGTAAATAGGATCTCTCTCACCTGTAGGTAGAGAAACGGTCTTCTCGCACCCGTAAGCAGAGAAACTATAATTATCACACCCGTAAATTCAATAAGTGTTTCGATTTCATCTTCACCCATAAGAACGTCCTTAGTGGAGTTTGAACAAATCCTATCTGAGGAGGTTAGCTAGTGGATGTAGGCGCGGTCGAACCACTATAAATCTTGTTTGCATTGTCCCATTTGCATTAACTCTATTTTATTGCTATACATTTTTTAATCTGCTTTCACTATTCTGCACAATTTTAACAAAGTTTAAAATCTGCTAAGTGTCCAATTCATCCCCTCTTGCACATATCTAGTCCAACACTCAATAACCCTTAGGACGCTTACGGTTCTGAGGCGTACTCAACATTGTTTTGAAACTGATTCTAAATTTTAGAACTCCAACTCTTTAGTAGCGTCCTCGTGTGTTCAATGTTTTAAAAAAAAAACAAGACGCTAACTGCAAAGTAGCGCCCTCATGTTTTGAGTCGTTTAAATCATCAAAGTAAATCAGGATGCTTACGACTTAGTAGGGCCCTCACTCGATGTTCAGTAGGACGCTTATGCTACATGAGCGCCCTCAAAGACGCTCACTCAACAAATGTTATTGTTCTAACAAGAGAACAATTTATGTTAGTGTCTTCAAAACCGTACGAATACTTTTCAGAACTTCTCTGAATCGTACAACAATTTTTTCACAACTTTTTGAACGTTCGAAAAGCATGTCAGATCATTCTATTTTCATGAAAAGATCAGACGATTCAGGTGTTATCACCATAATGTGCATTGAGCTGAATCGATCAAATTCTGGAAAGAAAGTATACGTTGTATTTGAAATAACCTAGAGCGCCAAAATCATCAAGTTCATTGCGCTTATGTTATTCCTATATATACGTACTGCCTTAGAGCAAAAAAACAACTAACGATATACGAAAACCGATATTCATTCAGAGCGTATTAACAATTTTCGTTTGTGCTAAAACACATTTTGAAAGTTAGTCTTCTTTCACTTGTGCTTGATCTTATAATCTTTTGAAAGAAAAACTTCAAGTCTTCTGGGTAGATTGAACTTCATCTTCATCTTTTCGAAAACCTAATAAAGAAGTCAAAAGCTCTTTGAACCTATTTTCAGCATAAACTTCATCACACATATTTTGCTGAATCAGTGACTACAAAAGGTTCAATCTCAACTTTGAAAATATCGCCTTGATTCTGAGTAAAGGGAACCTCTTCTCATCTTGTATTCAGTTTGTAGTGACTGGTGTGTCATTGTGTTAGAGCAAGTGTTGTTGAATCTTGTAAACGGTCTTCTCACACCAGTAAGTTGTAAATAGGATCTCTCTCACCTCTAAGTAGAGAAACGGTCTTATCACACCAAGAAGCTGAGAAACTATAGTTATCACACCCGTAACTTGAGAAAGTGTTTCGATTTGATCTTCACCCATAAGAAGGTCCTTAGTGGAGTTTGAACAAATCATAACTGAGGAGGTTAGGTAGTGGATGTAGGCGCGGTCGAACCACTATAAATCTGGTTTGCATTGTCCCATTTACATTAACTGTATTTGATTGCTATACATTGTTTTATCTACTTTCACTATTCTGCACAATTTTAAGAAAGTTTAAAAACTGCTAAGTGTCCAATTCACCCCCTCTCGGAGATATCTAGTCCAACACTAAATAACCCTTAGGACGCATACGGTTCTGAGGCGTACTCAACATTGTTTTGAAACTGATTATAAATTTCAAGACACTAACTCTTGAGTAGCGCCCTCGTGTGTTCAATGTTCTTTAAAAAAAAGCAGGACGCTAACTGCAAAGTAGCGCCCTCAAGAACGCTCATTCAACAAATGTGAAGGACGCTTACGACTTAGTAACGTCCTCACTCAATGTTCAGTAGGACGCTTACGCTCCATGAGCGACCTCAAGAACGCTCATTCAACAAATGTTACAGTTCTAACACAAGCACAATTTCTATTTGTGTCTTAAAAATCGTACGAATACTTTTAGAACATCTCTGAATCGTACAACAATTTTTTCACAACTTTTTGAACGTTCGAAAAGCATGTCAGAACATTCTATTTTCATGAAAGGATCAGACGATTCAGGTTATCGCCTTAATGGGCATTGAGCTGAATCGATCCATTTCTAGAAAGAAAGTCTACGTTGTATTTGAAATAACCTAGAGCGCCAAAATCATCGAGTCCATTGCGCCTATGTTATTCCTATATATACGTACTGCCTTAGAGCAGAAAAACAACTAACGATATACAAAAACAGATATTCATTCAAAGCGTATTAACAGTGTCCAATTCACCCCCTCTTGGACATATCTAGTCCAACACTTAATAACCCTCAGGACGGTTACAGTTCTGAGGCGTACTCAATATTGTTTTGAAACTGATTCTAAATTTCAGGACACTAACTCTTAAGAATCGCCCTCGTGTGTTCAATGTTTTTTAAAAAAAAGTAGGACGCTAACTCCAAAGTAGCGCCCTCATGTTTTGAGTCGTTTAAATCATCAAAGTAAGTCAGGACGCTTATGACTGAGTAGTTCCCTCACTCAATGTTTAGTAGGACGCTTATGATCCATGGGCACCCTTAAGGACGCTCATTCAACAAATGTTACTGTTTTAACAAGAGCACAATATTTGTTAGTGTCTTCAAAACCGTACGAATACTTTTCAGAACTTCTCTGAATCGTACAACAATTTTTTCACAACTTTTTGAACGTTCGAAAAGCATGTCAGAACATTCTATTTTCATCAAAAGATCAGAAGATTCAGGTGTTATCGTCGTAATGTGCATTGAGCTGAATCGATCCATTTATGGAAAGAAAGTATACGTTGTGTTTGAAATAACCTAGAGCGTCAAAATCATAAAGTCCATTGCGCTTATGTTATTCCTATATATACGTAGTACCTTAGAGAAGAAAAACAACGAACGCTATACGAAAACAGATATTTATTTAAAGCGCATTAACAATTTTCGTTTGTGCTAAAACACTTTTTGAAAGTTAGTTTTCTTTCACTTGTGCTTGATATTATAATCTTTTGAAAGAAAAACTTCAAGTCTTCTCGGTTGATTGAACTTCATCTTCATCTTTGCGAAAACCCATTAAAGAAGACAAAAGCTCTTTGATCCTATTTTCAGTACAAACTTCATCACACATATTGTGTTGAATCGGTGACTACAAAAGGTTCAATCAACAACTTTGCAATGATCGCCTTAATTCTGAGTAAAGGGAACCGTATCTCTTCTTGTTTTCAGTTTGTAGTTATTGGTGTGTTTCTGTGTTAGAGCAAGTGTTGGTCAACCTTGTAAACGGTCTTCTCACACCTGTTGGTTATAAATAGGATCTCTCTTACCTGTAATTAGAAAAACGGTCTTCTCACACCCGTAAGCTGAGAAACTATAGTTATCACACCCTTAAGTTGAGAAAGTGTTTCAATTTGATCTTCACCCATCAGAAGGTCCTTAGTGGAGTTTGAACAAATCCTAACTGAGGAGGTTAGGTAGTGGATGTAGGCGCAGTCGAACCACTATAAATCTTGTTTGCATTGTCCCATTTACGTTAACTATATTTGATTGCTATACATTGTTTAATCTTGTTTCCAGCACAGAGAAGTGCGCTCCTCTCCTCTTCGGAGCGTGCTCCTAAGCCTATTTTACCTCTTTTTATCACTTTTTCACATATTTCTTATCTCGATTCGTCTCCTAATCAAATTTACACTACTAAACACACATCAAACATCACAAAATCATAAAATACACACTCATAATTATACTAAAAGGTTTGGGGTCCCCCTTTTATGAAATTAAGGGTCGTTACAAGTATAAAGCCATTGGGAAAAAAATAAGGTATTCAACTGATTGAAATCCCTATGGAGAGTAAGTACCTTAATATGTTTTCTGATGATTTATAAGGATTACCACCTAGACAAGAGATTGATGGCATTATGAAATTGATGCCTAATATAACAGCTATATCCATTCCATCATGTAAAAATCACCTAAGGAATTCCAGAAATTCAAGGTGTAGTTAAAGCAATTGGTGGGAAAAAAATTATTATCCTTAATATGTCACCCTGGAGAGTATTTGTGATAATGTGAAAATGAAGTACGGTAGATTACATTCGTATATAGATTATCGATAAGTGAACAAGGTGACAGTAAAAGATAAATATCCTCTATCATGGATAGATGATTGAATTTGATTAAGTGATTGGAGCCAAATTTTTCTGTAAGACTTCTTTGTGATCTAGGCACTACCAGTTGAGAATCGAGAAGGGGATGTAATGAAGAGTGCTTTGAAGACAAGATATAGACATTATGAATTTTTAGTAATATTAATTAATGCATCAGCCATGTTCATGGAATGGATGTAGAGAGGATATCAATCATATTTTGACCAGTTCACAGTCTTCAGTGATGATATATACGTTGATTCCAAGACTCAAGAAGAGCATGAATAACACCTCAGAATTACACTAAAAAAACACGGATGGATACTAAGCTCAGAAAAAGGTGAGCTTTGGATCAATAAAGTAAAGTTTTTGAGTCATGTGGTTAGTGTAAATGGTATCCTTAGGGATGCTGCAAAGGTTAAGGTGATCATAGATTGACCAGGACCGACCATGGTGACCAAAATCATAAATTTTATGAACTTAGCTGGATATTATAGAAAATGCATGGAAGGATTCTTAAAGCTAGTTGTTTTACTCACTAAGCTAATTCATAGGAATGTTTCATATGTGAGGACGGAAAAGGCTTTCATGGAATTGAAAAAGAATAATTGACTATTGTACTAGTTTTAGTATGTCCAGAACCTGAAAAATCAGTTGTGATTTATATTGATATATCACATTCAGGTGTGTTGATGCAAGAGGATAGGGGGATTGCTTATGCATCCACATAGTTGATGAAGCATGAGAATAACTATCCTAAGCATGATTTGGAATTGGTTACAGTTGTAACACCCCGTGTGTACGAGTCAAACAATAACGTTGACTAATACGTATTGTCAGGCATATTTGTATGCGTCTACGTATGTACATGACCTTTAGGTGTATAATAGTGTATTGATGTGTATGTGGGCCCAAGGATAAAAAACGATAAAGAAATATGATAAAAGTGGGATGGTGTGCACATGGTGGGTGCATGTATGCAACAAATGTCTCATTTGTTTAGCATCCACCTAGCAAGTGAATTAACACATGTGTATTGCCTATATCAGCCACTTAGGGGCTGTTTAAGCTCATTTTATCATTTGCTGAACTAAGCATTTGCAAACACCTTGCAAGTAATATGTTACATGTGTATTGCCCTTATGCATCCACTTTGCAAGTGAAATGAGACATATGCCTTGACCATTGTAGTCACTTGTGAGGGAAATGAACATGTGGAAGTGGTCTTGACTTGCTGGCAATATCAAATAACTTCGTAGATTGAATAATTGAAGTGAAAACATTGAGAATTAGACAGAGTTGCTGAAACATTCAAGAAGAGGAGAGAAAGTGTGAAGATAAACCTATTTGCAGCATTTTACATCAAGTGTTAGATCTCCTTGATCCATGGTTGTATCGAGCCGAATATTTTACAGATTGTTCATATTTAATATAGTTTCATCTTCGAAGGTAGAGATCTTGATCAGAGTTGGATCTTAAGAGTTCTAACCTCCTAGATACAACTGGTCGGAAAAATATGTTGTCTTGTGCAGTTCAGATCAAAGTATTGGATCTCTCAAATTCACCGTTAGATCATACTGAAACATAGTTAGATAGTTCTTAACTTCTTATTTCACATTTGGGCCGGTGGAGATTTTTAATTGTTCCTTATGTGATGAGATATGAACACATGAAGTCAAGTGATTATAAAAGAGAAGGAGAAAACAACTGTTTAAAGTTGTCTTCATCAAGGAATCATATCTCCTCTATTCACCATTAGATTTGGCTGAAAATTGGACAATAGATTCATATCTTGATGATCTTCAATATCAACGGTTGATTTTATTATTAGATTTCCCTACTAGTAGTATGATGCATCTGAACCGATAATGTTGATACCCATTTTTGTACATGATCTTGATGAATTCTTTGTAAATGGCTCAAATGTACAATCTTGGCTTAGACCTTCTAGAATTTTATGTACGTCATATATGTGATTTAAATGGGTTTTTAGGACTGAGATATGAGGTTAATTGGTTAAATTACATGCTAGGACTACTAGGTGTAGTACAATTGACCTAGACTTGGAAACTTTTGTCTAGGGTTGCTTGTATTGCTAGCATGCAACTTATGTTGTTTTAATGATAAAGTTGGGTTGAATTGTGATCAATTGAATGAAATTCAGGTTGCTAGAATTCATTTACAGTGTGTGCAATGTGTAATTTGCAGTGGGTTGATAATGATATGAGAAAATGGACAACAAACAAGTAAAGTGTTTGTGTTGTTTTAGTTGGTGAAAATTGACTAAGTGTTGGGTGTGTTGTGGACCTAGTAAAAATCCTGTAAAGGTGAGTATTTCTAACTTTGTTATTATCTATGGCATTGTGCTAGATAAACTCTGTTTTGATGAAATTGAGCATGTTTGATTGCTCTATGTTTCCATGTTTTGCATTGTTTGGTTAATGCATCAAACCTTTTGATTTGAAAATCGAACATACTTAGACTTACCGAAGTAAGGAAAGTATGTGATCATTTCTAGGAGGTAAGTTGTGGACTAGACCTGGGAACATACTTAGCCTTACCCGTTGTAAGGCAAGTATATGATCAGTTCCAGGAGAAAAGTTTCTTGACTAGACCTCGAAATGATCGAGGGGATGGTTTGTAAGATGGGCTCTCCCTATTAGTATGCATCATAGGGATACAGACTCATTTACATTCCTGAGCGTGAGGATTTTATCTTTATGCATTGTTTGATATGTATAGAGTGGCGAAAAAAATGTATTTAATTCATGTATTGATATTTACATTGAATTGCACATGAGTTTATAATGATGTTTTCAATGCCATGATTTTTGTAGATGCATATATAAATTCAATGCTAGATTACTTACTCAGCTTGTTATAGCTCACCCTATTTCCTCTTTTATTACAGGTGTAGATCACAAGGGCAAGGGCAAGGCTCAAGAGAATTGATTGAGCTTGCTTCTTTACTATGTGAGTATGATGTTGTGTGTTTCAGGGAGATTGGTACAAAGTTCTATTTTTGGTATATGTATATATAATACCCAAGAAATGTTTAATAGTTAATCTGATGTATAAATGAATGGTTCTTGATGATGTATATATATTTTGGGAGACTGAGATGTGTATAAGTCTTGTGGGAATGAAAAAATGATGATGGTTTATATATGTTAATGGTTCTGTTGAGTGATTTGTTTATTTTCTTAAAAGACGGAGGCTGACAGAGTATCGTATCCGTCTAGGGATGCGTATACGGTATTCTGTGCCGGTCATGACATCACCCTACGGAAGGCGTCGTGACAACATTGGCATTAGAGCCATTGTTTTAGTGATGATCAATTTAAAGATTGGTGTCAGAACCACAGATAATTGAGTGTTAAGGTTGTTAAGTTTAAAAGCCTTATTATACTATGTTTCTATGTATGGGTATATCGTATGTGTAGTTAGATTATGATAATATCATGATCAGTTGATTAATGATCTTTTTTATTTGTGATTGTCAAATTGAAAAGGGATAATCAAGAAATATCATGGATCCAACTGATCAAGAGAAGATCGGAAGGTTGGAAAAATTATTGGCTGCCCAACAACAGCAAAATACCCAGCTCATAGAACAAGTGGCAAAGCTGCAAGCTGACAGGCAGAGACCCAAAGCACCAATAGTTCCAGAGGTTAGAGCTAGCAGTGTGGGTGCACTACCAACAACAGAACATGTGGCCAAGGTTAATGCTCTAGTGCTTGATGTTAGGGGAGACATCGATGATTAAAAGAGATATGAGGAAGTTATGAAGGCCTTTAAGAGGCGAGATCCACCTGTCTTCATGGGCGGATTAGAGTTGGAGATTTATGAAAATTGGTTTCTCAGAATGGAGACAATTTTCGATGATATACTCACACTGGAGAAAGATAAAGTGAGATTGGCCAAGTTCAAATTTTTTGATGATGCAATGAAATGGTGGAAGTCCGTGGAAAGAGCACATAATAAGATCAATACCTGGGCCAAATTCAAGAAAGTATTCTATGATTTCTTCTATCCCAAGGCTGAGTGTGATAAGAAGAGGAAAGCGTTCATGAATCTGAAGCAAGGGATTATGACTGTGCGTCAGTACGAGCACGAGTTCAATAGATTGTCTGTTTATGCGTCAAAGCTAGTACAGACTGATGAGAGTAGATTGAGGCAGCTTCATGATGGGTTTAGAGATCCCGTTAAGCAGGTTTTGGCATTGTCAGGAGTGCAGACCTACGAGGTTGCTCTACGACAAGCGATGGACTTTGAGACTGTCGAGGTAGAGGCAGTCAGACCTGTTGTTCATACAATACCATCAATACCACCTCAACAACCGGTGTATACAGAGCAGTATTTTCCATTCCCTGGAAAGAAAAAGAATAAATGGGGAAAAAAGTTTGGGACAGAGGCAAAGAAGGCCAGAATGGCCGAAGCAGTTAGTGGTGGGCCGCAGACGACTCAGATGGCACCAGTTCCAGGAGTGCCATACATGGCTTCACTAGTGGACAGAGGGACACATTTGATAGGGAGACCTCAGAGTCAAAGTTCTTTAGTTAAGTCGTCGTGGCCTCAACTGAAAAGATCTGGTGGTAGTTGGATTCTAGTGCCTGGCACAGAGTCCTAGAATTAAGAATTGTCCTTTTCAACCGGTTCCTAAGATTCCGGTGACGCCTTCTAATGTTAAACCTTCTGGTACACGAGAGTAGGCAAAGACAGTGACAGAGCCAGATTCAGAGGCCAGAAAAACATTGATATAAGGTATGATCAGTATTTGTGATAGTTTAATGTATATTCTGATTGATGTTAGATCTACCTTGGCTTTTATATCTGGTAGCATGGTAGATAGACTGCATTTGACTCCTGTTAGAGCTAGTACACCATTAATTTTGAATACAGCAGCAAGGGAGAGAATCTACCCTATTATGGTCTGTCAGAACTGCATAGTTAAATATGAGGGACATGAAATGATTGTTGATCTCAGGATATTAGAATTCCTGGAATTTGATGCAATCCTAGGTATGGACTAGTTAGCTGCATATCATGCCCTAGTGGATTGTTTTTCCAAAAGGGTAGTATTTCAGATACCTGGACAGTCATCATTTGTGTACAGAGGTACAGTTACATCTAAACCACCTACTAAAGGTACTCTGGTTACAAATGAAGAAATGGGAATTTTGGCGAGTATTAAGCCAGAGGGAGAAAAAGATAAGGGTATTCAGTTGTCTAAGATCCCCATTGTGTGTGAGTATCCGGATGTATTTCCTGATGATCTACCAGGATTACCACCTAAGCGGGATATAGACTTCATTATTGAGTTAATACTTGGCACGAGGCCTATTTCTATTTCTCCATATAGAATGGGGTCGAAAGAGTTGCAAGAACTCAAACAGCAGCTTGGTGAGTTGATGGAAAAAAGGTTTTTTACACCCAGTGTGTCACCATTGGGAGCACCAGTCTTGTTTCTGAAAAAGAAAGATGGTAGTCTACGTCTGTGTATAGATTATCATCAATTGAACAAGTTGACCATAAAGAATAAGTATTATGTACCACGTATTGATGATTTATTTGATCAGCTGAATGGGGCCAAGTTCTTTTCCAAGATTGATCTTCAATTTGGCTACCATCAGTTGAGGGTTCGTGAAGAGGATATACCGAAAACTGCATTCAGAACAAGATATGGGCATTATGAATTCCTCGTTATGGCATTTGGTTTGACTAATGCACCTGCCATGTTTATGGACTTGATGCAAAGGATATTTAAGCCATATCTGGATCAGTTTATTGTAGTCTTTATTGACAATATTTTGATTTATTCCAAGACTCTAGATGACCACGAGCAGGATCTCCGTATTACACTGCAGACACTAAGAGAGCATAAGATGTATGCCAAGCTCAGTAAGTGTGAGTTTTGGATAAATGAAGTGAAATTTCTAGGTCATGTGGTGAGTGCAGATGGGATATCTGTCGATTCTGCTAAGGTAGATGCGACCACAATGACAGAAATTCAAAGTTTTCTGGGTTTAGCAGGCTATTACAGAAAGTTTGTAGAAGGCTTTTTCAAATTGGCTAACTTAGAAAAATGTGCCATTTGTGTGGACTATAGCTTGTGCTTAAAAGAAAGTTGACTACTGCACCAGTGTCAATACTTCCAGAACTCGAGAAAGGGTTAGTGATCTATACGGATGCATCACATTCCCGATTGGGTTGTGTATTGATGCAAGAGGGCAGAGTTGTGGCTTATGCATCTAGATAGTTGAAGGTGCATGAGAAGAATTACCCTGTGCATGATTTGGAACTGGCTGCAGTTGCCTTTGCATTGAAACTGTGGGGGCATTATCTCTACGGTGAGAGGTCCACATTGTTTTCTGATCATAAGAGTTTGAAATATCTATTTGATCAGAAAGAGTTGAATATGAGGCAAAGAAGATGGCTAAAATTCCAGAAGGATTATGACTTCACGTTAGAATATCATCCTAGGAAGGCCAATGTCGTTGCTGATGCACTGAGTAGGAAACGTATGGAGACTGGCGTGGTTGCCTGTCAAATGGCCCATGAGTGGCATTGTTAGAGAGGACTACAGTGATGAGTGTACTCTCTATTGCCCCGCATGTTGATATTTGTGCTCAGATGCATATACTACTGACTGATGCTCATATTCAGAAGATTAAGGATCTGCAGCAGCATGATCCTGATTAGGATATGTATAACTCATGGGCTGATAGAGCTGAACGTGTTGATTGGCAACGAGATTTAGATGATGTGATACGATTTTAGGGGAGATTATGGGTTCATGTTGACCGTGGTTTGAGAGTTGAATTACTCCAAACAACACATAGATCTCAATATACTATCCACCCAAGATCAACCAAAATGTATCATGACATGAAAAGAACAGTTTGGTGGCATGGGATGAAAAAGGATATTTCTGAGTATGTTCAGAAATGTGGGGTGTGTCAGTTGGTTAAAGCTGAACATCAGAGACCTGGAGGACAAATGTAACCATTATCTATTCCAGAATGGAAATAGGAGAATATTACTATGGATTTCATCACAGGATTACCTAGATCTAATGGTAGATACGACACCATCTGGGTTATTGTTGATAGACTGACTAAATCTACTCATTTTCTTCCTATTAACATCAGAGACTCTGTTGATAGATTGGGCAGATTGTATATATGTGAGATAGTGAGATTGCATGGAGGTCCCGTATCTATTGTGTCGGACAGAGATCCGAGATTTACATTGAGTTTTTGGCATGCGATGCAGACTCGTTTTGGGACTCATCTCCGTCTCAGTACAACATTTCATCCTCAGACAGATGGCCAGACTGAGAGGGTGATACAAATGCTGGAGGATATGCTCAAGTCTTGTATATTGGAGTTTGGTGGGAAATGGGGATAGTATCTCCATCTGTGTGAATTTGCATACAATAATAGCTATTAGGCTAGTATTGGTATGGCACCCTTTGAAGCGTTGTATGGACGACCTTGTAGATCTCCGGCTTGTTGGTTTGAGGTTGGAGAGTCACAGTTATTGGGGCCAGCGGTTATTATGGATCACACAGAAAAGATTAAGCAGATCAGACAGAGATTAAAGACAGCCCAAGATCGTCAAAAGAGTTATTTTGACAAGAGACATAGACCTTTAGAGTTTTTTGTGGGAGACCAGGTTTTGTTGATGGTTTCTCTAATGAAAGGTCAGATGAGATTTGGGGTTAAAGGAAAGCTTACACCGTGATTTGTTGGATCATTTGAGATCCTTGAGAGGATAGGTCCATTAGCTTACCGACTTGCTCTACCATCACAGTTGGCTGGTGTCCATAATGTATTTCACGTTTCTATGTTGAGGAAGTACCATACAGACCCGACTCAGTATCCAAAACTATCTCATGTTTTAGGTGTAGCTCAGTTGAAAGATGGGGAGGACACTACATATCCTGAAGAGTAGCCAGACGAGTTCAGAAACTCAGGAACAAGCATATTCCACTGGTTAGAATCAAATGGAAGTTTCATGATAATGAAGAGCAGACGTGGGAGCGAGAGGATCAGATGCGGGAGCAGTTTCCTGATTTATTGACCACTTGAGGTATGTTCCTTGATTTAAATTTTGGGGACGAAATCCTTTAAGTTGGGGAGATTGTAACACCCCGTGTGTACGAGTCAAAAACGTTCGTTCACTAATACATATTGTCAGGCATATTTGTACACGTATACGTATGTACCTGACCTTTAGGTGTATAATAAGTGTATTAATGTGTATGTGGGTCCAAGGATAAAAAAATAATAAAGAAATATGATAAAAGTGGGATGGTGTGCACATGGTGCATGTATGCAACAAATGTCTCATTTGTTTAGCATCCACCTAGAAAGTGAATTAACACGTGTATTGCCTATATCTAAGCTCATTTAATCATTTGCTGAATGAAGCATTTGCAAACACCTTGCAAGTAATATGTTACACATGTATTGCTCATATGCATCCACTTTGCAAGTGAAATGAGACATATGTCTTGACCTTTGCAGCCACTTGTGAGGGAAATGAACATGTGGAACTGGTTTTGACTTGCTGGCAATATCAAATAACTTGGTAGATTGAGTAATTGAAGTGAAAACATTGAGAATTAGAGAGGGTTGCTGAAACATTGAAGAAGAGGAGAGAAAGTGCGAAGAAAAACCTATTTGAAGCATTTTACATCAAGTGTTCGATCTCCTTGATCCATGGTTGTATCGAGCCGAAAATTTTACAGATTGTCCATCATTATTATAGTCGCATCTTCAATGGTATTGCTGCTCAAATGGCATATCTCATCTTACTTGAAGGTATCAAATATTCAATGATGCATGGCGAACATATTAAAAGATCTTCTTGAAGTCCATGATCGTTTGAAGATGTTTATTTGTACGATTAGATTATGACAGGTTGTAGGACCTTCTATGTCATGAGATTCAACAATATGCATGTCGGCATGTTTTAATTGACCGGTTGCATGATAGATTTAATCTGGTTACATTATGTTTTATCGAGCTTTAATCGAGAAATCAAAAAAAAAAATCACTTTTATAAAAGTCTTTCAAGACGCTAATGTTTTAGCAGCGCCCTACTGGACTTGATGAGTCAAGACGCTGATAAAATGTTAGGACGCTCAAGGTTGAATTGAACTGATTAATAAAGACGCTTACTTGTTAGCAGTGACCTTTCTTTTATCAACCTTTGAGAATGTCAGGAAGCTAACTTAGTTTCAGCTCGCTAAAAGATCTTTTTGTCTTTAAGTGATTTCTATCTTTAAGGACATTGATAAGTTATAAGTTGAATTACGATGATGCTACTTGTGTAGGAGCGCCCTCATCTTTATAATCAACTTAAATAACTTTCAGGACACTTACCGTCCGTCAGTGCACTTAACATTGTTTTAAAACTGTTTTAATAGTTCGGGATGCTTACTCTTGAGTAGCGCCCTCGTGTGTAAAAAGTTTTAAAACAAAGCAGGACGCTTATTGCGAAGTAGCGCCCTCATGATTTAAGTCATTCAATTGTCAACGTAAGTCAGGACGCTTACTATTTAGTAGTGCCCTCACTTCATTGTTCAGTAGGACGTTAATGTTCTATCAGCGCCCTCAAAGAAACAAAACGACAAAAAAGATATTTTGGTTGTTTTGCATTACTGCTATTTCTATTAACTTTTTCAAAAATGATTCAATACTTTTCAAAACTTTTCAGAACTTTTTAAACGTTCTAAAATCTCGTCAGAACATTCCCCTTTCATGAAAGGATCAGATGATTCAGGTGTTATCGTCGTAATATGCATTAAGCTAAGTCGATCCATTTCGGAAAAAAATGTTACGTTATATTAGAAATAACTTAGAGCGCCAAAAATTATCAAGTCCATTGTGCCTTTGTTATTCCTATATATACGTGTTGCCTTAAAGAAGAAAAACCACTAATGAAATACAAAATTGATATTCATTCAAAACGGATTAACAATTTTCATTTGCGCTAAAACACTTTTTGAAAGTTAGTCTTTTTTCAGTTGTGCTTGATCTTACGATCTTTTTGAAAGAAAAACTTCAAGTCTTCTGGGTTGATTGATCTTCATCTTCAATATTTCGAAAACCCATTAAAGAAGACAAAAGCTCTTTGAACCTGTTTTCAGCAGAAACTTCATCGCATATATTTTGTTGAATCTGTGACTGAGAAGGTTCAATCCAAATCTTTGTAAGTATCACTTTGATTCTGAGTAAAGGGTATCATATCTCATCCTGTATTCAATTTGTGATGACTAGTAAGTCACTAAGTTAGAGCAAGTGTTGCTCAAAGTTGTAAACGGTCTTCTCATACCCATAAGTTGAAAATAGGCTCTCTTTCACCTGTAAGTAGAGAAACGGTTGTTCTCACACCCATAAGTTGAGAAAGTGTATCGGTTTGATCTTTACCTGTAAGAAGTTCAATAGTGGAGTTTGAACAAATCCTAACTGAGGAGGTTATGTAGTAGATGTGGCGCGACCGAACCACTATAAATCTTGCTTGCATTGTCCCATTTACATTTATTGTATATAATTGCCATACTTTGTTTAATCTGCTTTCATTATTCCACACAATTTTAAGAAAAGGTTAAATTCTGCTAAGTGTCCAATTCACCCCCCTCTTGGACATATCTGGGCCAACAATTGGTATAAGAGTAGGTTAACCGTCAAAGTATCTAACCATCTTTGATTGAGTATGGCAGGAAAAAATGAAAGAAGTTCTTATCTCTCAGGAAAAGAAAACTCCACCAACTAACCACCATTTGTTCAAGGGAGAAAACTATTCACACTGGAAAACTAAGATTAGGTACTACCTTAAAGCCCAAGATTTAGAAATGTGGGATGTTGTGACATATGGCTGTCCAACACCTACTAAAATAGTTGATGGTGTTATTGTCCCAAAGGAAATAGACAAATGGAGTGCCAAAGAAAAGAAAAGAGAACTATTGAATAACCAAGCTGTAAACATTTTGTTTTGTAGTTTATCAGTTGAAGAGTTCAATAGAGTTAGTGCGTGTGAAACCGCTAAGGAAATCTGGAACAAGTTAGAGGTCACACACGAAGGAACTTTGCAAGTTAAAAAGGCAAAACTCCAACTGTTAGTTGAAAAATATGAGACCTATAGGATGAAGGAAATTGATTCGATAGTTGAGGCTATTGCTCGGTTTACAACAAACATCAATGAGATGAAGAACATAGGAAAAATCTATGACCAAGAAGAAACTATTAGAAAGTTTCTAAGGAAATTGATTCGATAGTTGAGGCTATTGCCCTCAATGTTGAAACTGATTTTGAAGGTGATTCAGACTTAGAAGATGACATGGCTATGTTGTCTAGAAAGTTCAACAAGTTACTTAGGAAAAAGAGTAAGAATAACTCTTACTCAAGGTTTCACAAAGGAAAGGAACCCGAGTCTAAACCTGTAGAGTTAATATGTTACGATTGTAACAAACCAGGTCATATAAAGAGTGAATGCCCCATAAAATATAAGAAGAACATCAGTTCTTACAGAAAAGACAAGAAAGTTCTCAAAGCCACATGGGATGATTCAAGCTCAAGCGAAGATAAAGTGGATTCAGATCACACTGTTGCATTGTACTTAATGGCAAGCACAGAGGTACAAATTGAACCTATTGACAAACCTTATGAGTTCAACATTTATATTCAGGAGCTTAAGTCAAAACTTAGTAAAGAGATTAGGAAGAATGAAAAACTTAAGCATAGTCTTGAAAAAGCACTTGAGGAAATTGAATTCCAACAAGAAGAGCTAGACGAACTGTCTCTAAATGAACAACTTAAGAAAGTTGTTGGGAAGCTGAAAAATGAAAATGAAACCCTTAGAAAAGAAAAGGAAGACCTGAACTGCATAGTGATTAAATTCACAAATGGCCAAAAGAAATTTTACATGATGTTAGGATCACAAAGATGTGCATTCGACAGGACTGGCTTAGGCTACACTCATGGGTCTAAACAAAAGGAGTACGATACCGTACTATCCAAAAGACCAAAATGCGACAAATGTCATAGGGAAGGTCATACAATACTTAGATGCAATGTCTTACGTAGGAAGAAAAGAAAATATGCATGGATTGAAAATTTTGTTCTTATTGATGCTAACATGCATGGACCCAAACAAGCATGGGTACCAAAATCAAAAATATTTTATGTTGTGTAAATGTGCATAAATGAAGATATATTGTATCTAGACAGCGGCTGCTCAAGGCACATGTTTGGAGATAGATCTAACTTTTTGAGCCTTGAAAAGAAGAAAGGAGGAAAGGTCACCTTCGGAGACGATAGCAAAGGTGATATTGAAGGCATTGGAACTATTGGTAATAATTCTCTATCCATATCTGATGTACTTTATGTTAAAGAGGTGAAGCATAATCTCTTGAGCATAAGTCAATTATGTGACAAGGGTTATGACATTTCATTTGAAGCAAATAGGTGCATTATCAAGCATGTTGATAAAACTGTTGCATTCATGGCATCTAGAATTAAGAATGTGTATTGCACAAACTTTAATGACATGAAGAAACAAAATGTAACATGTTTAAGTGTTATCTCTTGTAATGATTCATGGCTATGGCATAGGAGATTAACTCATGTTAATATAAATAGCATATTTAAACTTGTCAATCATGATCTTGCGAAGGGTATTCCGAAAGGAACTTACTCAAAGGACAAGGTATGTGAACCATGTCAACTTGGTAAGCATACCCAATCTATATTTAGGAGCAAAAGGCATCAATAAACCACTAGAGCTCTCGAACTGATTCAAATGGATCTTTTTGAACCAACCAAAACTCAAAGCTTAGGTGGTAAATCATATGTGTTTGTGATTGTTGATGACTTTACTCGATTCACATGGGTATTTCTATTAGCTCATAAATCTGATGCTTGTGAAACATTTATAAAATTCTGTAAGAAAGTCGAAAATGGAAAGGGTCACAAAATCAACATATTTAGGAGTGATAGAGGTAGTGAATTTGTCAATAAAAATCTCGAAGAATTTTGTAACAATCAAGGTTATACTCACCATCTATCAGCCCCTAGGACACCACAGCAAAATGATGTAGTTGAGAGAAAGAATAGAACTCTGCAGGAGATGTGTAGAAGCATGCCCAATGAATATACCACTACAAATCATTTTTGAGGTGAAGCTATAAACATTGCCTGCTATGTGATGAACTGAGTTATGATTAGAAAAGATTTGAATAAAACTCCATATTAACTATGGAAGGGTAGAGCACCCAACATCAGTTACTTCCGAGTATTCGGATGTAAATGTTTTATTCTTAATGAGAAAGACAATTTAGATAAGTTTGAACCTAAATTAGACATAGGAATATTCATAGGATATTTTTCTTACAGTAGAGCCTACAAAGTCTTCAACAAATCTAATCAAATCGTAGAATATTCAATTCATGTAAACTTTGATGAAAGTATTGATAAGAAAAGTCTTGAGGATGAGTTTAAGCAATTAAATTTTGAGGACAATGAACCCAAGACATCCAAGGTAATAGATTTTGAGCCTGAACCATCTTTAGAATCTTTTAAAAACTCTAGACTGCTTCAAGGTCTTTCCTAAGATCAAATTTTAGGAGATCCACGAAAGGGTGTATCCACTAGAGCCTCAATTCAAAAAGATCAAGAGCTTGTTGCTTTTGTATCACAATTTGAACCAATTAAAGTGGAAGATGTACTAAAAGATGAAAATTGGATTCTTGCTATGCAAGAAGAACTAAGACACTTTGTGCGAAACAAAGTATGAGAATTAGTTCCTAGACCTTTTCATCAATCTGTTATAGGAACCAAATGGATCTTTAGGAACAAAAAGAATGAACAAGGCATCATTGTCCGCAATAAGGCTAGATTGGTTCCACAAGGGTACAACCAAGAAGAAGGCATAGGCTTCGAAGAAGCCTTTTCCCCAGTAGCAAGATTAGAGGCAATAAGAATGTTACTTGCCTATGCCTGTTACAAGGATTTTTCCTTATACCAAATGGATGTAAAGAGTGTTTTTCTAAATGGTTACATCAATGAAGAGGTATATGTGGAACAACCTCAAGGGTTTGAGGATGATCAAGACCCGAAATATGTGTTCAAACTCCACAAAGCCTTATATGGATTAAGACAAGCTCCAAGAGCTTGGTATGATCGACTAAGTTCATTTCTTTTGGATCATAAGTTTCAAAAAAGAAAACTTGATTCGACTTTGTTTATTAAACACCACAATGATAACATGCTTATTGTTCAAATATATGGACGATATCATTTTTGGTGCATCAAACAAAGAACTATGAGATGAGTTTTCAAAATTAATGCTGAAGGAATTGAAATGAGCATGATGGGAGAACTTACATACTTTCTCGGCTTACAAATTAAACAAATGTCGAAAGACACATTCATAAGCCAATCAAAGTATGATAAGGAAATGGTTAAAAAGTTTCAAATGCACAATTTGAAATCAATTGACACTCCTTGTACTTTTGTAATCAAATTAGATAAGGATGAAAAAGGTAAATCAATTAATTCAAAACTTTATAGGAGCATGATTGGAAGTCTTTTGTACTTAACAACAAGTTGACCTGACATCATGGTCAGTGTCTGTCTTTGTGCAAGATTTCAATCTGAACCTAAAGAATCTCATTTAAAGTGTGTCAAACGAATATTCAGATACATAAATGGCACAACACACTTAGGAATTTGGTATTCCAAAGGTACTACTTTTGATCTCAGAAGTTATGTAGACTCTGACTATGCTAATAGTCTAACAAATAGGAAAAATACCTCTTGATTTTGTCACTTTCTTGAGAATTCTCTGATTTCTTGGTTTTGCAAGAAACAACATTTTGTGGCATTATCCACAGCTGAAGCAGAATATGGTGCAGCTGGAAGTTGTTGTTCTCAGGTTCTTTACATGAAACAATAACTTCAGGATTATCAAATACTTATTCAATGTGCTAAAATTTTATGTGATAATACTAGTGTTATTAACATATCTAAAAATCTTGTACTGCATTCCCGAACTAAGCATATTCAAATAAGACATCACTTTTTACGGGATCATGTGCAAAATGGAGATGTCGTATTATCTCATATTGGAACAAAAGAACAACTAGCTGACATATTTACTAAAGCCTTACCAAAATACCAGTTTGTTCATTTTCGCAGAGAACATGGGATGTTCTCTAAGACCGATCTGGGATACTTTGATGCTTACCTCTATTTGAGGGAGATATATTTCATGCAACTTTACTCTTTTTGATATTTCAAAAGGGGTAGAAAGTACTATCATTGAAGCATCATAAACTCAAGGGGAGTTTAACACTAAGGGGGAGTCTAAGTGATATTTTATGTACATTCCTTGGTAATACACTCATATCATATGAAACAAGGAACATTAGTACTACATCTCATGCATACATACATCAAAAATAGGGAGATTATTGAACCAATTATCCTCACGTCCCTTACGAGAGTATGTCCCTATTATGAAAGATTTTGATGATTACAAAACTACATTATGTTCATGATATTACTGCACATATGACATATCTAATCTTACTTGAAGGTATCAAAGATTCAATGATGCATGGCAAACAAATTAAAAGATCTTCTTGAAGACCATGATCGTTTGAAGATGTTTATTTGTATGATTAGATTATGATAGGTTGTAGGACCTTCTATGTCATGAGATTCAGCAATATGCATGCCTGCATGTTTTAATCAATCGGTTGCATGATAGATTTAACCTGGTTACATTATGTTTTATCGAGTTTTAATCGAGAAATAAAAAAAAATGTTTTTATAAGAGTCTTTCAGGTCGCTAATGTTTTAGCAGCGCCCTCCTGGACTTGATGAGTTAGGACGCTGATAAAATGTGAGGACACTCAAGGTTGAATTGAAATTATTAATAAGGACGCTTACTTGTTAGTAGTGACCTTTCTTTTATCAACCTTTAAGAATGTCGGACGCTAACTGTAATACCCTGTATTTCAGAAAAAAAAAATTATTTGGGCAACGCCCGAACGTTCAGTGCATGCCAGAACGTTCTGGGTGTAATACCCTGTATTTCACAAAAAAAAATAAAAAGTATTTTTTTTTTTGTGAAATACAGGGTATTACACTAACTTAGTTTCAGCTCGCTAAAATATCTATTTGTCTTTAAATGATTTCTATCTTTAAGGACGCTAATAAGTTATAAATTGAATAAATTATCAAGATGCTACTTGTGTAGGAGCGCCCTAATTTTTATAATCAACTTAAATAACTTTCGGGACGTTTACCGTCCGTCAGAGCACTTAACATTATTTTAAAATTATTTTTAATAGTTCAGGACGCTCACTCTTGAGTAGCGCCCTCGTGTGTCAAAAGTTTTAAAACAAAGCAGGACGTTTACTGTGAAGTAGCGCCCTCATGATTTAAGTCGTTCAATTGTCAAAGTAAGTCAGGACGCTTACTATTTAGTAGCGCACCCACTTCATTGTTCAGTAGGATGCTGATATTTTATGAGCGCCCTCAAAAGAAAAAAACGACAGAAAAGATATTTTGGTTGTTCTGACATTACTGCTATTTCTGTTAACTTTTTCAGAAACGTACGAATACTTTTTAAAACTTTTTAAACGTTCTAAAACCTCGTCAGAGCATTCCTTTTCATGAAAACATCTGATGATTCAGCTGCTATCGCCGTAATATGCATTAAGCTGAATCGATCCATTTCGGGAAAGAATGTTAACGTTAAATTTGAAATAACTTAGAGCGCCAAAAATTATCAAGTCCATTGCGCCTTTGTTATTCCTATAAATATGTGCTGCCTTAAAGCAGAAAAACCACTAACGAAATATGAAACTGATATTCATTCAAAAAGGATTAACAATTTTCGTTTGCGCTAAAACAATCTTTGAAAGTTAGTCTTCTTTCACTTGTGCTTGATCTTACGATCTTTTTGAAAGAAAAACTTCAATTCGTCTGGGTTGATTGATCTTCATCTTTAATATTTCAAAAACCCATTAAAGAAAACAAAAGCTTTTTGAACCTGTTTTTAGCATAAAATTCATCGCACATATTTTGCTGAATATGTGACTACAGAAGACTCAATCCAAAGCTTTGTAAGTATCACTTTGATTCCGAGTAAAGGGAATCATATCTCATTTTGTATTCAGTTTGTGGTGACTGGTAAGTCACTGAGTTAGAGCAAGTGTTGCTCAAAGTTGTAAACGGTCTTTATAGAGTCTGTTTATAATCGCTATAGGCCTTTAGAATGTGATGTGGTTGACCTAGTTTTGTTGAAGGTCTCGCCACAGAAAGGCCAGATGCAGTTTTGAGGTGAAAGGAAACTTATTCCATAATTTGTTGAACTACTTGAAATCCTTAAGAGGATTGGCATATGGACTTGTTCTACCACCTCAGTTTACAAGTATATATAATGTCTTCCACGTGTCCATATTGAGAAAATATTATCTAGACTCAACCTGTATTCGTGATGTAACTCTGTTGCAAGTTGGGGAGGATACCAAATATAAGGAAGAGTTGATACAGATATATGACAAAAAGGTTAAGAAGCTAAAGAAGGAAGAAATTTCATTAGTGAGAGTCAAGTGATAAATTCACAATAATAAGGACCAGATGAGGGAATAATCTCCAAATTTATTCACCAGTACTTGAGATAAATTTCTCCTTATTTTTAATTTCGAGGACGAAATTCTCTAAGTTGGGGAGATTGTAACACTCCATAGTTTTGGTCAAAATTCTACATCGACTTATGCGTATAGCGAGGTATATAATACGTGTATAAGTACGTAAAAGTCATATGAATGTATGTGAATTATGTATGCATGTGTATTTATAAGTATGTCAAATATGTTTAGTGGGTGCAAATTAAAGTATTAACAAAAAAAAAAGAGAAAAACAAAATTTAAGTCAAATAAGGGGAAGTTGGATTATTATATGACCTTAAGGTGCATGGGATGATAAGAAAAAAAAATCTCCCATTTTACTCTTTCTCTCTCCAACAACTTTAAGAAGAAAAAAGAAACAAAGAAAAGGGAAAATGTTATTTCGCGGCAAAATCAATGTTCTGGTAAGTCATTTTCACTCTTTTTTGTCACAAAATTGAACTTTAAGCTACGTGTAAGGTTTTTACCAGTATAAATTTTGATATACGAGGTGTTTTTTGGTGTTTCCAAAAATGAAATTTTGACCCAGTCACTGTTTGACATTGGAGGGCCTTGAAACCTTGTCAAACTCCAGTGAAATTATAGTTTGAGGCCATAGAGTCATAGATGACTAAATTCCTGAGATTTCAATATCAAGTTTGTAATTTTTGGATATCAATAGATATTTTTAGTAAGTGACTGAACGAATCCGGTAAATACGACGGATATGGAAATTAATGGAAACGTGGTTGGAGAACCCAGTTTCACTGTTTTCCGTCGTAGATATGTTTTATACGAGTGTAGAAATATTTTATATGATTGTATACAATATTTGGGATGTCTTCATGAAATTTTGTTAGACCGAAATGGAATTTTGAAAATTAATTATTAGCATTGGAAAGTTAAAATTAAATGATTAAAGGACTATAATGAATTCGAAATTTATATGGTGATATGAAATAATTATTTTTACTGTTCTTTGTCATGGAGATACTTAAACTAATTGTAAAACAGTATTGGAAAGTTCTCGCGTATGTATGAGATTCAAATTAGGCTGAAAAATTAGATATGTGAATTGGAAAGTTAATATTAATTTGTGAAATGAATAGGAATAAATGAAATTGATATATATATATATATATATATATATATATATATATATATATTATATGGAATGAATGTGACAGGTTGAAACAGTAAGATTTGGATGTAGCGATGGTAATATGACTTAGGTTTGGAAAGTCTTGTACTGTGAGTATTTCTTTACTTAGGTCTTCTTATATGGCATTGTATTATATGAAATTGATTTAAAATGATGTGCATGTTATGATATATTTATTTGATTTAAAATCATGAAATGGTTTTGATGCATAGGAGTATGTCAATGGACGTACCTAAGTCATTGACATGGGAAACATTTCTAT
Source organism: Paratinospora sagittata (assembly GCA_035771175.1). Classification (NCBI taxonomy): domain Eukaryota; kingdom Viridiplantae; phylum Streptophyta; class Magnoliopsida; order Ranunculales; family Menispermaceae; genus Paratinospora; species Paratinospora sagittata. The sequence continues at coordinate 9,523,938 of CM069609.1, read as the reverse complement.
GAGTTTAAATCTCAAGGAACAGACTCACAAGATTGACGGTCTTAGTAATCATGGTGGTGCATTCCTAGCATGAGATAAAAGACATAGAAATGGGGTAATTGATAAATGAGTAATTTGAGATCAGTGCACTCCTCATTGGTGCACATGAGGAGCAAACTCACTCAAATACTTAGAAGGAGGAGATGGATATGATTTTCAAATTATATTGCATTTTTTTAAAGAAGAAATTGCATTGAATCATTTATATGTTGATCATGTATTATATTATTTGATCACTCCATATGTTTGTTTTAATTGCTTGAAATAAACATGTTCTTTATAGATGCATATATGATGTCGTAGTAAGATATCTTCACTGAGCTTGTGGATGCTCACTCTATTTTCTCCAATATTTTAGGTAAAGATTTTAAAGGAAAGAGCAAGGCTCGTGAGGAGTTGTAGACACTTATATTTTCTTGGTTGTATGATTCCTTAGAAAAGTTAGAAACTTTGTATTTTGATGAATGTATATACTATTAACATCTTATTTATATTTTAGTAATTTGGTTGAATGTGCAATTATGGGGTTATAATTATGTGAGTGATTTGGAATAGAGAATCTTAATACAGATATGTGATGGGATGTGGAATGATCATGGATGTTATATGAAATCTAAGGATCACTATAAATTATGTGGATGTGTTATATGCCATGGAAATGGAATGATAATTTATGGAAATTGATTTTTGGTTAATCAGGTGGCGTTTGGACTTGTGAATTTGTTAATTTTATGGGGATATGTTGTCGTAATTCTTGAAAACTTTGGTGTATTAGAAGGCTGACGGAGTATCATGTACGTTTGTGTATGGCGCATGTGGTATTCTGTGTCGGCCGTGACGTCACCTGAGAAGGGGTAGCGACAATTACCCTGTAAACCTTAATTTTCTACCTATTCAACATGGGGTACTTGAATGTGGCCCTCATCTATAACCCCTTCCCCATTTGTTGTAGAAATATTTCGTGCAGGGTCGTTGATGATGCTTTGAACATTACCATCCACCATCTTTTTAGTAATTTTGTTTCTGACTTCCACCTCATTGTACTCTTTTGTGTTATATTATGAAGCCAAAAATAATTATTTTATTATTTTATGTATAAAATTACAATTGTACCCTCATATGAAGTTAGTATATAAACTCAATTATAATTAGGGTTTATGTTAGATGAGATAAATGAGAGGTAAGGAGAATTGTGAAAGAGTGCTCATAGAGTGGCTTTCCATTGTAAATCTCAATTGATAGTGGATTGAGTGTTGGTGCACTCCGTGGACGTAGGGATTTCTTCACGTTAAATCTCGTCTCCGTGTTTTCTCTCTGTGTGTGTTTGCAATTTCTTGGGTTTATTCCCTAACAGCTAATATCAAAGTCAGGTTCGGTAAGGACGCACATATGTCAAGGTAGAGTAAGAGGGTGTGCTCATGGTCGCGAATGGTTCCTTGAGTTCCTCCTTCTCGAGATGATGGCAATAGTTGATCTGACATGGATCGTGATGAAAGTTGGATTTCAGTCTAAGGTGGAGATTTGTTGGATATGTGTGGACTGAAAAATAGTCCCACATTGGATATGAGCAAGTTCATTACATGGAATATAAGTTGGGATCTCACCTTCATTAGTATCGAGGTCTTTTGGAGTAAAACCCTACACCCAGACCCAAAGGTGGTTAAGTTTGGGACAATATCTGTACTAATAGAGATCCAGGCCTGCCCAACAAGTGGTATCAAAACAAATATACATGAAACAACCAGAAGGTTTTGCAGTGGTTGGTAAAGAAAATCTGGTTTGCAAGTGTCACAAAGCCTTTATGGCTTGAAACAGGCTCCTAGACAGTGGTATAAGAAGTTTGATGGTTTCATGCAGAAAAAATGGATTCTTGAAATGCGATGCTGACCATTGTTGTTACTTCAAGACAAATGCTTTTAGCTTCATTATCTTGTTATGTTATGTTGATGAAATGTTAGTAGCTGGTGCAGATTTGGAGGAGATCAACAAATTGAAGAAACAACTGTCCAATGAATTTGAGATGAAGGACTTGGGTGCAGCAAAGCAAATAGTTGGGATGAGGATTAGCAAAGACAAGCAGATGGGCACTTTGCAATTATCTTAGGCAGAGTGTGTTCGTAATCTACTCCAGAGGTTTAGTATGAGTGATCCTAAGCCAGTGAGAACACGACTTGCTAATCATTTCAGATTGTCCAAGAAGTAAAGTCCACAGTCAGATGAGGAGAAAACATACATGGCTAAAAGTTTCATATGCTTTAGATATTGGGAGCTTGATGTATGTTATGGTTTGAATGAGACTAGATATTGCACATGCAGTGGAAGCAGTGAGCAAATTTATGTCAGATTCAGGCAAACAACATTGGGAAACAGTTAAGTAGATACTTAGGTATCTACGAGGTAGTACTGGAAAATATCTATGTTTCAATAGATGCAAATTGAAGTTACAAGGCTTTGTAAATACTGATTTTGCAGGTGAAGTGGATCACAGAAGGAGCACTACAGGATATATGTTCACATTGGGTACTGCAATCATCAGTTGAATTTCTCAGTTGTAAAAGATTAAGGCCTTATCTACAACTGAAGCAGATTATGTGGCTGTGATAGAAGCTAATTAGGAGCTGATTGGGTTACAAGGTTTGTTGGCAGAATAAGGATTCGAGCAGGTTGTGAATGTCCTGCACAGTGATAATCAAAATGCGATACACTTAGCCAAAAATTTAGCATTTCATTCTAGGACCAAGCATGTTGGCCTGAGTTATCATTTCATTAGATCATTGTTTGATGATGGGGTGCTGGTACTAATCAAGATTCAAGGTTGCAAGAATTCAGCTGACATGTTGACCAAAGTAGTTACTACATAGAAACTGAAGTTGTGCGCAGCTTCAGTTGGTCTTCAAGGTTGAAGACGTAACTTTTGAGTGCACCAGTTTCACTAGTCATTGAAGACAGATGTTTAGAAGTGTTTTAGTCTTCAAGTGGGAGAATGTTTGAGTGTAAAGCCTAAAAGGACTATTTGGTCTTCAAGTAGGAGATTGTTATATTATGAAGCCAAAAATAATTATTTTATTATTTTATGTATAAAACTACAATTGTACCCTCATATGAAGTTAGTATATAAACTCAATTATAGTTAGGGTTTTAAGTGAGATGAGATAGATGAAAGGTGAAGAGAATTGTGAGAGAGTGCTCACGGAGTAGCTTCCCATTGTAAAGCTCCATTGATAGTGGATTAAGTGTTGGTGCACTCTGTGGACGTAGGGATTTCTTCAAGTTAAATCTCTTGTCTCATTATTTTCTCTTTGTGTGTGCTTGTGATTTCTTATGTTTATTCCCTAACATTTTGAGGGTGTGCTTGATGTAGTGGGTATCCCTCCTAGTTTCCTTAATCTTTTGAAACCACTAACAAATGATTTAGTGGTTTTTTCTTTCCTCTTGGCAGGTGTTTGCACATCTGCATCTCTCTCTGTTTTGGCCTCTCCCCTCATGTTGAGGGTCCTTCATGTGCTCAAAACTCTTTGCAGTAGTGGTTTTTCTTCTGAGGGCTTCTTTAACCAATATCTCAAATTTTCTTTCTGGTACAGTTGCCTTTTTTGCTTTTGAAGCCTCCGCTACTGCTCTTTCCACCATGGAAGTGGCTCTTGTCTTCCTCTTCTCCATTGTTGGAGACATGGAAACCTTCTTCGTTTGTGCCTCACTGAGCGAAATTCTTCGAGAATGAGGTGATGGGGTACTAGAAGTCTTTTTGCCTCGATAATTGCTTGTATTTGAGCAAACAAAATTTCTTCAATAGACTTCTCTGAATGATAACTTTCTTCTTCTTCACTCTTGTTTCCTTGAGCATCCTTATCTTTTTTCTTCGCTCGGCCCATCATAACCTTATCCTTGAAATCAAGGTAACGAATTTGGACAAATCATAGAAGAATATTATAAAAATTTATTTTATTTTGGTGGGCAAGGATAGTATTTTAGTGAGGTACAAATAGGAGCTCCCTTTTATTATTATAATTATATATTCTATAATTTCTACTTTACTAAAAGTAAATATAAATTGTTCTATTATTATCTTACTAATAAACGAGCGCCTACTCAACGAAGTAATTCTTTTTTTTTTTGGTGCTACAACCAAACAAAGTAATGCAAAGGTGCGTACGTACGTAGTTTAAAAAATATGAAATAAATGAAAGAGAATATAATTTATTTAAAAACATCAAAGGATTTTAAAAACATTAAGTGGAGGAAACTATTTCTTTCTAAAAATACTTAATATCTTACTAAAAATAAATATAGATTATTCTAATATACTACTAATAAACGTGCACCTGCGACTGAATTGATGGATTACTTAATAAGATAATATAAAATTGATTACATTGAAATATATTTAAGGAACATCTTTGTTGGAAAAAAAAAAGAAAAAACTATCAAGGAAAATTATTTAAAAGTAATTCAAAATTTTCCTTCAAGAAAGTATTTCAAAATGTGTATATGAAGCATTCTATCAATTTAAACTACAAAAAAAAAAAAAAAAGAACAACCATTAAACTTGGATGCACATTACGTTCGTCTTTTTAAAGATAAAAAATATATGAAAGACGAGATATTTATTTATTTATTTATTTAGAGTGCTTCGGTCTGTACTCATAGAAAGCACTATTGTTGGAGCAGAATTTAACCAACACCGAATTTGTTGATATGTGAAGGACGTTGGCCCAGATATGTCCAAGAGGGGGATGAATTGGACACTTAGACGATTTAGAAAATAATAACAATGGCAAAGATATAGTGCAGAAAATAAATAAATATGCACAGTCAATTTATAGTGGTTCGGCTACTTGCCTACATTCACTACCTAACCTCCTCAGTTAGGATTTTAACCTTCTCACTAAGGGATTCTCTTATGGATGAGAATCAAACTGTTATACATTTTCTCAACTTCTGGGTGTGAGAACAACCATTACACTGCTCAGCTTACAGGCGTGAGACTAACCTATCTCAACTTACGGGTGTGAGAACTACCGTTTCTCAACTTACGGGTGTGAAAAGACCTAACTTTGTTGAATATAAAATATCAGCTCAGTAGTTTATCTAACTACTGTTACAACCTTGATACAGTATACAAAATATGAAATTGAATACAACTGTATCCTATGTCCTATCTCTCAAATTACTCTTTCAGCAAGAAGGACATAAGTTAAAACAGTGCTGAACGATTTGAGTGAAAACAGTTCAAAGTTTCAAATAGATTTTCAGATAAAAATAGAATGTTAGCTCAGTATGAAAACCTTTTGAGTACGTAAAGTCTCAAAGAAAACTACTGTGAAAACAGGTCGACTTAAACGTTTTGTTGACCAGATGAAAATTCGACTAACTTTCAAAAAGTGTTTTAGCTCTGCGAATTTTCGGTGCTTAACAAATTGTTAAGTGTCTGTATTTATAGACTTATAGAGATGAAGTTGTTCATTTGAATTTGAATTTCAAATATGCACGTTTACTCACAACAGCTAGAATATATCATGATAGTGGCAACTGCACAATTCATGAATATTCTATTTTTTTCTCCAGATACACGAATAAGAAAAGTTGTACAAGACGTGGTTCGTGAATCAAAGAATATCTCTTATAAATACAGGAAATTAATTTTGTATGAAAAGTTGTTCATAAAAGGTGGCAAAAAATATGTACATGTCAAAACAGTAAAAATATCATTTCTGTCATTTTGTTCCTTTGAAGACACTCATAGAATATCAGCGTCCTACAGAACAATGAAGTGAGGGCGCTACTAAGTAGTAAGCGTCCTGACTTGCATTGACAATTAAACGACTTAAAGTATGAGGGTGCTAATTCGCAGTAAGCGTCCTGCTTTGTTTTAAATCGCAAAACATATGACAGCACTACGCAAGAGTAAGCGTCCTGAACTATTAAAAGCAGTTTTAAAGCAATGTTTAAGCGCGTTAATAGACGGTAAGCGTCCTGAAAGTTACTTAAGTTGATTCTAAAGATGAGGGCGCTTCTACACAAGTAGCGTCCTGATAATTCATTCAACTTATAACTTATCAACGTCCTTAAAGATAAAAAGATCTTTCTGCGAGCTAAAACTAAGTCAGCGTCCTGACATTCTCAAAAGTTGATAAGAGAAAGGTCACTACTAACGAGTAAGCGTCCTTATTAAATAGTTCAACTCAACCTTGAGCGTCATAACATTAGCGTCTTGAAAGACTTTTATAGAAGCCTTTTTTTTTAATATCTCAATTAAAGCTCGACAAAATATAATGTTTTTTTAATCAAATCAAATACTTTAGAAATCATAAGGTACGATTAAAATGTTACGATCAAAACATGCAAATGATAAAAATCTTGCTAAGAGTAAGTTGATTGATAAACCTTACAATCTAAGTACTGACAGACTTGGAACTTCATTTTTCTGTTCAATAGGCTTGTGATCTCAGTTTCTTGATCTTGATTCTTGATAAATCTAAAACACTTGACAAGATCATTAGATAGACCAACTAGAGATATTTTGGAATCATCAAAACCTTCATATCACGGGCTTCATTGAGATAACAAAGGAGATGAGCTGACCAAAAATTGTGAATCGCCGGACTTCAACATAACTTCATCATATAAATTTGAAACTAACGGAAATAAGAAAAAGGCTTTCATGAGGAACACCGGTGTGGTGCCAGCCGAAGGTTCTTCGATGCCTAAGTCAGTGCTGGCTACAATGTGAAATATTGAACAAACTTTAGAATGTGTCTTTTTTCATACCTTTGGAGGAAGAGTAGTAGGCTATTTATAGGAGAAGTCTCCAGGTCGGGGTGGCTAGCCGCCCAATAGCCATGTGTCACTTGTCGATATCTAATTAGTTATTGGTAGGCGTGATGAGCTGTCGAGCTCATCTATTCTGGGATTATAAGTTTTCTTACCCGAAATGAAGTGGAACTCATCTTTGTTCACAGATAGTTATTCATCCCTATTTTGTCGGGATAACTACAATTCTTGTGCACGTCTCTATCCCGGATATTTCGGGATCCTTTTGTGTTGTGTTGTAATACGCCAACATTGGAGGTCGGCCTCGTCCCCACAAGAAACTGAGGTGGTCGAGGTCCGAGCTATCGGTGATTAAGAAATCTCGAATGTTTGCCTCGGGTTCTCCAGTGGGAAGCTCGACTAAGAACGAGATGTCGTATAATTAACTGCTACGCAGATTCATTTTTGATGACCTTCGTCAACAACTCGTCTTTGTCGAGCTGTCGGTTGTAAAAATTCCATAATCCGCTGGCCTAACATCGGTTGCTTCGTCGACCTAGTGGACAACACCCGACGCTGAGCTTGTGGTCATTGGTACCTGCCAGATCGTTCTTACAGCTCATCTAGGTCGAGTTGATGGTCTAACATTTACCCCCCAAGCCTTCTGGTTTCATCGAAGCCTGGAGGATTCTTGTTTCGGAAGGTCGGTCTTGGTCCCCGTTGCACTAAGCATTCGTGCCAAGCATCGTCATCAGGATTCGTGTTAGGCGACGATGGATGCAATGGTACGGCGAGACGTATCGGCTACTTGGCACGCCATCGTTGGATTTTCCTCCGGATGTCGTTCCCAACATCCAATAAACAGAGTTGGCCGAGGTTCAGCTATATACACGAAACCCTACCATTTGCATTTTCACCCTGAACCCTCTCGTTTTGCAGCTCGGTATATTTCCTGCTCAGCATTCCTTTTTCTTCTTTTATTTTCTAGGTCGATATAGCCTTTCTTAGGATGTCTTTTGTTCAGCAGTTCATGGCCGACCTGGGGCGATCCTCTTCTAAGGATTCTAACCCCAAACTATCACCTCGCCTCAATGAAGCAATAGCAACACTTTTTTTTTCCGACCCTTCTAAGGAGGAAAGCTCGTCTGGGGCTGTTAAAGTCCTAGATAGGGACCGAGCTATTCTCACCTCAAGTTATTCACCCTGAGGTGAGCTTGTACGCGAGGCGCCAAGTACCTCGGGTAGCCGAGTTGAGGAGGGTCTTCTGAACCTTGAGAGGGATGCCTCTAATGACGACGAGGCTGAGGTGGAGAGTGACCAGAATGTGGAGTTTTCCACAGACTTGGTTCGCTGGTCAATTGCCTCGGCCCAGTTAGACTACCTTAGAGCACTTCTAGGCATCTGGAAGTCGGTTTTGATACCCGTCCCCGATCGCGGGGACGTTCTGAGCCGACCTAAAGAGGGTGAGTGCTATTTCAAGGAACCCCATGAGAAGAATGTTCTGATGATTCCAAATAATTCAAGTTTGTGTATCTAATGATCTTGTTAAGTGTTTCAGATTTATCAAGAATTAAGATCAAGGAACAGAGCTCACAAGCCTATTGTATGTCATGATCGAAGTTCCAAGATATTCAACACTTAGAATGTAAAGAATGTCGTTCAAACTACTCTCAGCAAGATTTAATCAATTGCATGTTTTGATCGATATATTTTAAAGGTATTTCAAATGATTTAATTTCTCAATCATTTTAAAGTGTTTGATTTAATCTGAAATTATCGAGATTTTAATCATATTTATCGAGTTTAAATGAGAAATCAAAATTATTTTTAAGTGTCCATCAAGACGCTAATACTTCGTATCAGGACGCATTAGCAGCACCCTCCTAGACTTCATAAGTCAAGATGCTGATGAAACATTAAGACACTGCCTGCATTCAAGGTTGAAACGCACTTATTTACCAGGACGCTTACTTCATCAGTAGCGGCCTCATTTAAGTCAACCTGTGAAGTCAAGACGTTAATCTGGTATCAGCTCACTTATTGTCTTCTGATGTTTTAAATTGTTTTTAAAACACCAGGACGCTTACTTGTTAGTAGCGCCCTCATAAGTTTAAATGTTTTGGTGTTTCAAAGTCAGCAGGATGCTAACTGTGTTTTAGCGCTCTCATAATGTTTAGTCGTTTTAATCTCTAAGTAAGTCAAAACTCTTACGTCTGAGTAGCACCCTCACTTCACAGTTCAGCAAGATGCTTATGGTTCATGAGCGCCATCAAAGAAACAAAACGACAAAGTTGATATTATGCGTTAGGACGCTAATTCAACACTGTCATGGTACTGACACGCACACCTTTTTAGACTACTTTTCGCACAAAAATCTTCTTTTCAGATTTGTTAGAGATATCTTCTGATTCATAAACCACGTCTTTAAGACTTTCCTTATTTGTGAATCTGAAGAGAATCAGAATGTTCATAGAAATTGCAGTTGCCATTTTTGTGAAACATTCTAGTTGTTGTTTGTAAACGTTCTTGTTTGAAATTCAAATTTAAATGAACAACAACTTCATTTCTGCTAATCTATAAATAACAATACTTAAGAATTTTTGAACCACCGAACTGAATAGAAAATTCATTGAGCTAAATACTTTTGAAAGTTAGTCAAGTTTTCCAATTTGATTTCAAAGCTCAAACTGCTTTAGTTTTTCAAAGTGTTTTCTTTGAAATTTAGTGCATTCAAAATATTTTCATACTGAGCTTAATTTCTATCTTTCTTTGAAAATCTATTTGAAAGTTACTAAACTGTTTTCATTCAGATCCTACACTGTTTTAATCGTATATCATTCTTGCTGAACTAGAAATTTGAGAGATAGTTCACACGATACAGTTGTACTTCATTTCACATCTTGTAAATTGTTTCAAGTTGTAATAGTACTTATACAAACTCCTGAGTATTATACATTATTTTTTTGTATACTTATAGGTTGTTCTTAAGCCTGCAAGTTGAGTGATTAGGTTAGTCTCACACACGGAACTTGAGATAGGTAGTTCTCTAGCCTGTAAGTTGAGAGGTTTAGGTTGGTCTCAAGCCTACAAGTTGAGCAGTGTATTGGCTGTTCTCACACCAAGAAGTTGAGAAAAGGTGTAACGGTTTGATTGTCACCCATAAGAGAATCCCTTAGTGAAGAGGTTTAGAATCCTAAGTGATGAGGTTAGGTAGTGGAGGTAGGCAAGTAGCCGAACTACTATAAATCTTCTGTGTAAAATTTGTTTATATTTCCACAATTACTTATTGCCATTACTTTATCTTTAATTGTCTAAGTGTCCAATTCACCCCCCTCTTGGACATACCTGGGCCAACAGTGAGGTCGTCTTCTATGTTGACTGGTTCAAACGTGGGGTAACCTTGCCCTTGCCAAAAATAGCGTGTCGGTTTTTTGCCGACTTGGGGGTTGCACAAGGTCAGCTCAACCCCAACGTCTGGAGGGCTTTCCTAAGCTGCATGGTGCTTTGGAAGGAGAAAACGTGGACTGATTACACTTTTGCCGATTTCAAGCTGAATTGTTAGCTGAAGCTTCACCAAGCTTCTCGGGGTGGTATTACGAGGCCAAGTGGCCCGATCCGAATAGGCAACCTCCATTGATAATGAAAAATCCAACCTCGAACAAGGATTGAAAGGACGCCTGGTTCTTTGTTTCACGGAATTGGACAGAAAATGTCGATAGTTTTCCTACGAGCCACACGTACCCAAGTACCGAGCTGACCTTCCTTCCTTCCTTCCTCGTGGTTTTTTTTTTGGGCTCGGCCTCTCACTTTTTGTTTATCGTTGTGCAGCTCATTGGGACAGCCCATACAAGTCTGAAAGCACCAACCTGACGAGATCCGAGGAGATCTATAGAATCCCGTTCACGGTGCGTATATACTTTGAGATCCTAACAGTAGCTCGTATTTTCCGGGCCAGACTCATTCAAACCAAGAATTTTTTCTCCAGATATAAGTGTTGAGTTGGTTCGTTCCTTGTATTTTACTTTGTTTCCTTGTCTTACTAGTCCGTTATTTAGATATTAGTTTTTCCTGCCGACGTGATGGCCCGAACCAAGTCAAGTCATCTCGGCCTGAACTTGGATAAACTCCAAGCGGCCAGCACTGGAGCTTCTATGCTTGATAAGGCTGGTTCAGCCACTAGGCCTTCAGCTCGTCCCCTCACCCATCTGCCTACAGCTCGAGCTAGTGCAAGTTCATCAGCCCCCCACCTCTACTCCTCGGGTTATCGTGGCTAGTCATTCAGCCGGGGCGCTGGACGCGTCAGCTCCGCGAAAAGGAAAGTCTAAAGCGACCAACCCTCCCATAGCTAGTCCTGAGAAGTGTCTTCGGGACCTCGGTCCTCCGGTTACTCAGGTCGTCAGGCTCGACCTTAACCATCGAGAATTTTTAGTCGGGGTCCCGCAACATCAGGTCGAGCTGGCTAAGGATGATGAGCTCAGGGAGAGCCTTTCCAAGGCCATCTCCCAGATCGTCGAGGTGATTTTTGTTTTCCCCCTAACTATTTCTCTTCCTTCGTTGTTGGCAAACTTTCTAATCAGTTGTTTCTTGAATGTTTTAGGGTGTCTTTCATGCGATCCTTGGTTTTCGGAAGTCCGAGGAAATCCTTACCGCGACTTGGCTCACCAACCAGAAGGTTCGTAAAGAGATGTCCTATCAAGTCGAGACGGTAACTACTCGAGCTTCCAAGGCTAAGGCCGATCTATCCCAGCTTGGACGCGAGTTTGAGCTCGTCACCCCTGCTAACGAGGTGCTCAGGGTCAAACATGCAGCAAAGGACGCCGAGCTGGCGAACATTCGGTCAAGGAGCGTTGCCAGGTCATGGAACACTTCAAGGCTTCCAAAGAGTATCAAGAGGTCCTTCGTTCGAAGTACGAGGATGGCCAGGTCAACATGCGTGTCGAATTCGCCAAGTACTTTGGCGACAAGGTGGGGAGGGCGAGGCCGAAGAAGAGGAGATCGACGACGAAGCTGAGGGCGCTGGAGTTGGGAAGGTTGGCGAGAAGGCCAAGGAGCAAGTCGGAGGGAACGAGGGCGACCAGGAAGTTGATCGTGGCGATGGTTACATAATTGACCTTGACTCCTCTCCTGCAATTTAGATTTTTGTGTTTTTTTTGTTGTTGTTGTATGTCGTACTCTTTTTTGATGAATGTAAATGAATTTTGTTTCAATATTCCCACTGTATTTAACTTTTTTTTCTTGATTCTTGTTAGCTCGGCCTGGTCAAGCTCACTCTTTTGTGGATTTTTTTTGTTGCTAGGCTCAGGTCTTCTTCCATGACTGAGCTGATTTTTTTGTTGCGTTTGTTTATTGACCTATTCAGCTAGCATCCTGAGCTTTATATGCTGCTGAGATGGTATATGGACTTAGCCAAATTTTGACATAAGTGATGGTATAAGGAGAATATTTCTTACTTCCTGGTGATGATCCGACCTTATGAGCTTAGACCCTAGGGTTTTTAGGTTTTAGCCTTCATCTCGGCGGTAACCCGACTTACTTGTTTAGGGCCCCGAGGTATTTTTAGGGACCTACCCTTCTTCTCGGCGATAATCTGAGCTGACCAGCTAGGATCCCAAGATTTTGTAATATCGTCAACGATAATCTGAGCTAATCAGTTCGAACCTCAAGGCTTTTATGAGGTCTAAGCCTCCTTCCCGGGACTTATCCCAAGGCATTAACTGTTTCCCCTTTGATTGTTGCTTGTTGACCGAAGAGTTAGTTTGTCCAAGACGTTGTCGAAAAAGAAATTACTTTATTTTGTTGTTGTAACAAGGAAATTATTCATGGTTTGTGTGAACCAAAAAGAAACAACTACTATACTTTTCCTACTTGCTACTGGTAATAGAACTTCAAGTGCTTTACATTCCAAGGCTTTGCAGATTTCCTTCCATCAAGGTCTTCTAGTTCGTATACTCCAATTCTCGAGGTTGCAATGACTTTATATGGCTCTTCCCAATTAGGGTCGAATGCTCCAACTCCTGCTTCTTTGGTGTTTTTCATCAACTTTCTCAATACCAAGTCACCAATCTTGAAACTTCAAGGTCGGACCTTGTAGTTGTAGTATCTTGAAATCCTCTTTTGATAAGCGGCTAGTCTGACCTGAGATTGCTCTCTCTTCTCCTCTAACAGGTCGAGTTTGGCTTCCTGAGCCTGGAACTTCTTTATCTGATCAAAGTGAGATGTTCCTAGGATTGGGATGTCGAGCTCTATTGGAATTAATGCTTCCATTCCAAAGGCTAGAGAAAAAAGTGTTTCTCTTATCGCCGTCCTCGAGGTTATCCTGTACAACCATAACACTTGGGAAAGATCTTCGGCCTACATTCCTTTTTTTTCCACAATTCTTGCTTTCAGCGTATGCTTGATGATCTTATTTACTGCTTCCACCTACCCATTTTCTTGAGGATGAGCTGGTGTTGAGAAGAAATGGCGGATTCTGAGCTCATCGCAAAATGAACTGAACTTAGAATTATCAAACTGTTTTCTGTTCTCTGATACTATGGTATATGGTAAACCGAACCAACATACAATTGATTGCTAGATGAACTTCGTGGTCTTTTGCTCAGTTATTTGGGCTAAAGGTTCTACTTTAACCCACTTGGTGAACTAATCTACTACTACGATGGCGAACCGCACTTGACTTTTGCAAATTGGCAAAGGCCCAATTAGGTCTACCCCCCACTGAGCGAAAGGCCACTGGCTTTGAATGGGAGTCAAATTTTCAGGAGGAGCTCTTATGATTGTAGCATGTCGCAGCTCTTAGCCATTCTCAATGGGTTGCAGTTGATAGTCGACCAGTAGTATCCTTGGCGGAGTACTTCATAAGCCACAACTTTTTTTCCTGGGTGATTCCCACACACTCCTACATCCACTTCATCCAAGAAGAGCTGAGCTTGTTCCTCCCATAAGTATTTGAGGTACGGAAAGTTGTAGCTGCGTCGGTATAGCTCATCATCGATTATCACATATCTTGCTCCCTGTCGTTGTATCTTCCTAGCAGACACTTTGTCATCTGGGAGCTCTCATGCTTTCAGAAATTTCATAATTGGGTACATCCAGGAAGAGCTGACCTCAGTGAGGCTGACTTGAGCTCTCTCATTTATGCTCCTGTTATGCAGATATTCCACTGGTACTTACAGAACGAGCTCATCCTCAAAGGAAGAGGTGAGCTTTGAGAGTGCATCGGCAAGGGAATTGTCTGCTCACGAGATTTGGATGACCTCATACTCTTCAAACTTGGTCAACAGCTTTTTCACCATTTCCAAGTAAGCTTGCATGCAATCATCCTTTGCTTGATATTCTGCAGTGACCTGGCTTGCTACTAGCTGCAAATCACAACATATTGCCACCTTGCATACCCATCAATGAGCATCATCCAAAGCCCTACTAGAAGAGCTTCATATTCGGACTCATTACTCGACGCGAGAAGCCACAACAAAGAGCTGCTAGGTGTTTCTCTCCCTTCGAAGAAATTAACACAATGTCGGCTCCATTCCCCTGTTTGGATGATGATCCATCGACAAACAGCTTCCACGTTAGCTCTAGCTCAACATTGATACCATCTTCTTCCCACTGTAATGAGAATTCTTTTACAAAATCTACTACTGCCTGACCTTTAATTGAGGTCCTCGGCTGGTACTCGATGTCGAATTCGCTAAGCTTGACGGTTCACTTTGCCAGCCTTCTAGAAGTCTTCGGCTTCTACAATATTTGTCGCAACTATTGTTATGTGAGTACCACCAGCGTATGTGCCTGGAAATATGGTCTTAGCTTCTAAGCCGAGGTGATTAGGGCAAGGGCGAGCTTCTCCATCTCAGTGTACCTTGTTTCTGCATCGATGAGGGATTTACTCACATAATAGATGGGATTTTGAACACCTTGCACCTCTCTGACAAGGGCAGAGCTTACAACTGTGTCCGAAATGGACAAATAGATGAAGAGCTTTTCTCCTAGAATGGACTTTGACAATAATAGGGATGAACTAAGGTAGGTCTTCAACTTTTGGAAAGCTCGTTCACATTCGACAGCTAATACGGTAAATTTAGATTCGCAAGTATACAAATATCAAGTTATAATAACAAGATGAGTCGGGTTATCGTCCTCAGGGAAAAGTAATTTTACTAATATAAATGCCCAAAACTTGATATTCGTACACTTGCAAAATTTTATCTAGGTGATCAAAATGGATGGTTTAATGTGCTGGAATATAAATTGAACAATTTATAACGAATTAGTGCAAAATTAATTGAAAATGGGTATAAATCAATGAATGAAAACTCTAGAGGATTGAAATCATTATGTTTTATTTTATGAGTTTCAAAAGATTGTGTTATTGATGGCGGACAAAATGAGGTATGTTCGACCCTGTTCAAATGGACAAACCACCTCTGTTCGTCGTATTAGGATCGGGTAGTCTGCTCTATGTGCGACCTGTCAAGGGCGAACAGAAAAGGTCTTGTTAGGCACCCAAGAGGGAGGTGAATTGGGTGTTTTGGCCAATTTAAATAATTATTAATTCATATTTTATGTTCTTTTAATTAGTTGAGGCATTTTAACTAATATAGATCATGAATAATAGTAAAATGCAGAAAATAAATACAAGGAGACAAAGATTTTTACGTGGTTCAGAAAGCTTTTTTCTACTCCAAGCTTAGAGAAACCTTTTCTAGGATTCCACTATCTCTGATTTAATTCACGGGTGTGAATCAAAGCATTATACATGCATTTTTACAAGTTCAAGGCAAACCTATTATTTTACAGGCTTAGGATGAACCTACAACATCCTTTTACGGGATAAGGATGAACCGACAATATCCTTTTACAGGATAAGGATGAACCAAACTTTGATTCCAATCGTGGAATCTCAAGTGAACCACAATCACTTGACTTGATTTGTTCAAACTAGAAAAAAATCAAGAAGAGTAACAAAGAAATGATTATCTTGTTCTAAATGCTTAGAACAAGTACAATGAAGTACAATGATACAAATAACCTCAAAAATAATGATGATCAAGAAAGGTTGTTCCTTACCGAAATAACCTTGAAATACTTACATAGCACAATAGTTTCTTCCAGATTAAACAACCACATGTTTGAAATTAATGCACAGTTGAAAATAGTATGGAAGAAAATCTCTTCAATTCGATCCAAAAACAAGATATGTAATGAAGCTCGTGACCGTGAACAACTTTAATAAAATACGTGTGTTCAAAAACTCAGTAAAACATCATGAAGTGCATAGGTTCTTGTTAGCTCCAATGGCGGTTGCCTCTTTGTTAGCTCAGTTGCAGAGAGAAATATTGGAGAATCAAATAATAAAAGTTCTTGTTATTAGAGTAGGGTTTAATTATTGTTTATATAGAAAACCAATTTCTAAAACCCTAAACCTATCATCAATGAGCAAGATTAAAAGATTTAAACTTGTATTAACGTGAATCAACGACCCGCAATGAATGCTCCAGATTAAAACTTGAATTATTGCAAAAATAGGAATTTGTTAGTGGAGTGCGCTCCATAAAATCCAAAAACAATTTGTTCACCTACTGAAATGCGTTTCACACGGCTGAACGCGTTCCACAAGACCCGAGACCAAAACACAGTGTTTTGGGTCTGACCTATTGTAACATGTTTTACACTGCTAAATCGCATTCTACAAGACCCGAGAACACTTGACCACTTTTGCCCTTGCCTAAAATGCATTTCTCCCTGTTGCATTATGTTCCAGCATGTCCGAGGCAAAATAGGTGTGTTTTGACTATTGGAGTGTGTTCCCACAGTGAGGAATGCATTCCACAGGTTCTTGGGAAACGTGTGCATGTCAAGAATATAATTCTTGAACATGTCTTAGTTCCATAAATGATAAATCAATGAAAACAAACATGGAACATGTTTTTTAAACTTAAAATAGATTTGTAAACATGAGTTTGTGCAATAAGGTGTCAAGGAGTGAGTTCCTTCAGGAAGGAGTGCATTCTTTGAGTTTTTGCACATATGATAATGTCATTTTTGGAAACATGCAATATGATCACTTTAATATAAATATGATAGGAAAACATGTATGATTATGATTGCATAAATAATAACCCGAAAACCTATTGAATCGAGAAACTGAAAAATCATGAAAACGACAAATATAAAACAATGAAAATCGAAAACCGAATACATAAAGAGATTTAAGAAAAATCGATCGAAAATTAAGTGTTTGATCAAACTAAGAAAAAACCTACCACCTAAAAGAGTCTAAGCAATTACAATATAAAGATTTTCATTACAACCCATTGCTTGAGTCTCTGGTTGACTTTGGTTGACTTCTTATTGACTTTAGTTGACTGTCCACTTTGCTTGTACTTCATGCAAGCCAAATATGTCCTCTTGACTTCAACTTGATAAATTACTGATCTTGAACAAGCTCGAGTCTTGCATTGGCCTTAATCTTGATCTTGGGTGCTGAAATATACTCAATACAACCATTAACACCTGTTGGCCCAGATGTGTCTAAGAGGAGGGTGAATTGGACACTTAGCAGATTTTAACATTTCTTTAAAATGTTTAAAGTAATGAAAGTGGAGTAAACTAAGTATGGTAAATTAAACACAGTAACAATAATGAATACAAGACACACAAGATTTAGAGTGGTCGGGCCTTGCTTACATCCGCTACCAAACTTCCTCAGTTAGGATTTGTCCAAACTCCACTAAAAATCTTTTTACGGGTGAAGATCAAACCATTACACCTTCTCAATTTACGGGCTTGAGAAGTTAGGGTGAGAACACTAGTTACAAATCAAGCAACAATTGTTCTAAACCAGTGACTAAACAGTCACCAATACCAAGGTACAAGATGAGATATATATCCTTTTACTTAGAATCAAAGTGATACATACAAAGCTTTGGATTGAACCTTCTGTCACCACAGATTCAACAAAATATGTATGATGAAGTGCAGCTGAAAATAAGTTCAAAAAGTTTTCTTCTTCTTCGATGGATTTTTGAAAAGATATGAATGAAGATCAACTAATCAAAAAGATTTAACGTATTTCAAAATTGATCGAGAGTTTAAAGCAACGAGTAGAAGTATAGCTTTCAAGAGTATTTGCACAAGTGAAAATTATTTAAAGATTTGAGGACAGGCTATCAATTTTCTCGTTGATTCGTATGTTTAAATCTGCTCTAAGACAACATATAAATCTATGCAGATAGCAATGGCGTAATGGACTTGAACTTTTCAAGTATCATTTTGGCGCACAAAGCTATTTCAAACAACAGACACATTCTTTCCCCAAAAGGATTGATTTAGTTTGTGCAATTACGGCGACGACGCCTAAATCTTCTGATTATTCATGAAAATAAAATGTTTTGATAAACTATTAGAAAGTTCTAAAAAGATTCAAAAAGTTTAGAAAAAGGTTTTGATCAGTTCTGAAAAGTGTATTAGAAAAAGTGCAAGTAGCAGTTTTATGACATTGTTGGATTAGCGTCCTGATTTTGCAATCAGCGTCCTGACGCGTAAAGCCAACTTTGTCATTTTGTTCCTTGAGGATGCTTATAGATTGTAAGCGTCCTGCTGAACTGTGAAGTGAGGACGCTACTGGAACGTAAGCGTCCTGACGTAACGTTTAAAATCGAATATAGTTGTGAGGGCACTATTTAAAGATAAGCATCCTAACTTGTTTTTGAAACACTTAAAATCACAAGGGCGCTACAAATGACGTAAGCGTCCTAGCATTCAAAGCATGAAAACATAAGGGCACTACTATAGACGTAAACGTCCATATGTTTAAAACTTTTAAAACGACTAAAAACATAAGGGCGCTACTGGACTGTCAGCGTCCTGATGTTTAAAAACGATCAGCGAGCTGGTGTTAAATCATCGTCCTGATAAGTTCCTTGGTTGATTCAATAAGGGCGTTATTGACAAAGTAAGCGTCCTGAAAGATATGAACTTTTCAACCTTGAACATTATCAACGTCCTAATGTATGATCAGAGTCCTGACTTACTAAGTCGAGGAGGGGGTTGCTGGGACATTAGCGTCCTGATAAACACATTAGCGTCCTGATGGACACTATAAAACAGTCTTGGTATGTTTGAATAAAATCTATTATAAAAAGTTCATTATAAGTGATCGAAAAATACTTTAAAATTAAATCAACTAAACCATGCAACCATGCATATTACTAAATCATCTGATAAAGAGGTTCTACAACCTAAACACAAGCTAATAGCACACAGATATGTCTTCGAACGATCAAGGTCTTCAAATTGATTTTAATAGCTCTTTCCCCATGCATTATTGATTCTTCAAGTGAGCTTTCATGTGAGATTAGATGTATCGTCCGTACCTTAGGATGATGTTAATTTGACCCGTAGAGTACCCTATACGTATGCGTATACGTATTTGATGCTCGAAGCATGTTGGCTCGAGTGTCTTTGCATCCTTGTAAGTTTTTTAATGTGTGCGTAAATTTTTGGAATGATCGGAGACCCGTTCAACGTCGAAACATGTCGAAAAAGGTGTTTTGGATCAGTGAAGCTCGCACCATGAAGGAAGAAATTTTTGTCACTGATTACATTAATACCATGATCTACCAGATTCGTGGTCCGATTGAGCTGAAATTTGGTAAGAACACTCCAAACACTGTTTCTCGGATTTATGGATTTTCTTGTGCAGTTTTGATCAAACTGTTGGATTTTACTATCCTACCATTGGATTGAGCTGAAATTTTATCAGAAGGTTGGTAACTGACTCATAGAAATGTGGAACGGTTAAGATGTTACATTGGTAAATCATTTGCAAGAAATTGATTATCTAAGTGCGAATAATTGTAGCAGGAAAACTGTTTATTTATTTAAGTGGTTTTTTTCTTGTGGGCAAAAAATCTTCTATAAAAGCAACCAACACTTCGATTTCAGCTCACTTGCTCATTTTTCACTTAGAAAAGAGGGAAGAGAGCTTGGAGAAGAAGAAAAGAAGGGGAAAGGAGAAAAGGTAGAGAAAGCTAGGGTTTTGGGTGATTCTTGCCCAAATCTTCTCCTAAAGTAATCATTCTTTCTCATTTTCTTGCATTAATCTCTTTTTTTCATGTATGCAAGCTTTCTTTTGACCTAGAACAACACCTAAGATGTGTTTCCACACTTGAATCCCGAAATTTAAGGAGGGTGGTGGAAGAACACATTTAGGAGTTGGGTCTTGCATGTCATATATGTTTGATTAGAGGCTATTAGGAACCCATTGATGGTAAAACCCTCAATTTTTAGTAAGAAATTTGTAGGGTTATGTGTATTGACCTAAACCTAGGTTTTGGACTTAGGGTTTTCCATTAGGCTTGCATGTGATATATGTTGAATAGATGGGTAAATGTGGATGTTGGGTAGTCCAATTTACTGATTTTGATTAGTGGAAAACCTAAGTGTAGTGTAATTTTAGCCTGGGCCATGTGATTTGTGAATTTGCCATGAATTTAGGGATTTTTCCAAATTTGGGAATTTTGACCTAATTGATGTCAATTGATGAAATTGACATGAAATTAGTCTAATTAACTATATTTAGGATTGAATGCATGGTATATTGTTGATTGGGTCATGGGGAACAACCTATTGTATTCATTTGGGCTAAATATGGGTTAATTGGATATTAAGTGGTTGAATTGGGCAATATGGATTTGCTCATGGGTATGACCATTCTAAAATCTAAATTGGTTATGGAGTTGGGTTTAAAACATGGTTGTATGGCATACTATGGACTGATTTTTAGTGTTGTATGAATAATCTAAGTAACCCAAATAGGCCAATTGGGGATTGAGGTGCATTGGGGTGATTTGTGGCATTTTAGTGCTTTTTTTTTTTATTGGATTGGATTGGCTAAGTCTAGCCAATCAAGTTGTGAGTGTTCCTTTACTTGTTGGTTTCTATATGTGGCATTGTAGTATAAAATGTTTTAAATGCTTACTTAATGTAGTATGCACGCTTTAATGATTCATGAAATGTATTTGAGCATAGTCCAGTTGGGTTAACAATTGAGTTGTGTTGCATCTCCTAAGCATGGGATTCTTATGAAATTCCATTCGCCGAACGGGGGTCCTCAATTGTGGAACTTGCAGAGGGTTCCAATTGTAGGTGTAGACGGGATCTCCTTAGGGATTGTATCCCGGTGACATGCCCGATCCATGGAATTCCTATTAGATACGGGTAAGAGGTCGATCGAGCTATGGGTGTCGCGCACTCAGTCTTTTGGATTGACACATACTCGGGAGGTATTTAGGATTGCATGTGCATGTTTAGAAAATGATATGCATTGTCTTGATTATGACATGATGCATTATTTGACATGTATGTAATCTTGTATATCACATGATAACTTAAACTGTTTTAATGATCTCACAATGTTTTATTTATATGCATATATATGTCGTCACTTGTATAGAACATTCACTGAGCTTGTTGTAACTCACCCCTCATTTTTTTCATTTCAGGTTCGAATAGGAAGGGGAATGGGAACGCTTAGCTGCGGAACATTTTCCTGTATTTTGTTGATGTAGGTGTTTTAGTACTTTTCCACATTTTGATAATTTGTATTGTATAACACCTAATGCTTATACTTAACACTTTGATAGATTGTATTTATGGTTAAGTATGATTTTGTATATTTTGGACATTATGTACTTCGGATAAAAAAAAAATTATGGTTGTCATTTTTGGGATTGTATTCTTATATTGATGATCTTGTTTATGTCCATGTGTTTGATATTGTTTATTGCGATTATTTGTGTGTTAGATAAGGCTTACAAGATTCTGTGTATATCGAGGGAGAATATACCCGGGGTTCTGCGCCGGTCATGACATCAAAAATAGTGGATCGTGACAACTTTGTTATCAGAGAGAGTGTTTTAGGTTTAAAAACCTTAAAAAGAATAAAAGACTTATATGATATTATATTTGCTTTTATGCGTAGTTATCTTAGGGATAACAACTCTCGTGGATTGTGATTCTGATGGACTTTCCCTTATTTGTGAATTTCAGATTTACAAGAGAGGGAAGACAAAATCAACCATGGATCCGGATGAGCGCTTTAGGCAGATTGAAGCCTTTCTTGCTGCTCAGACCCAGATTCAGCAGCAGCTGAATCAGATTCTAGCACTGCTTGCCCAGGTTCAGGTACACAAACAACCACAGCAGGGTGTTCCAGTTGAGCGGGAGCACAGCAGTGTTGGCATGGCTATAGGTGATAGAGCTAAACCAACTAAGGTTCATGCCGATGTTCAGGCTGAGGCTGTGGGGATTCCAGAACAGAGGTTTGAGTTAGAGAGGTGCTAGAGAGTCATGAAGGCCCTCCGGATCAGAGGCCCGACGGAGTTTACTGGAGGCCTTTGCATTAAGACAGCTGAGAGATGGATCAGGACGATGGAGACCATCTTTGGTGACATGCGGGCTTCTGAGGCCGACAAAGTGAGGTTGGCCAGATTTAAGCTCGTCGAGAAGGTTGATGATCGGTGGTTGAGACTTGACCGCATAGTCGATGAGATCCAGACTTGGACCAGGTTTAAAGAGCTTTTTTATGAGGAGTTCTACCCGAGGTCAGACCTGTTAACTTATGAGGTTCATCACTTAGCTCGTCCCTAAATATACTGTGATAAAGTATGTTTTGATGATCGCAAACAAAGTATTTTTTCGGTGCTAGACGTGCGTGTATCAAGATTTCATCAAAGCACCTAAGGAAAGCAAAGAGTCAAGGAATGACTCGATCAAGGAACTCAAAGATCACATCCAACGGTCAAGTTCGTTTCAATCAAAAGGACTTCAACGATCACATCCAAAGGTCAAGTTCGTTTTAATCAAAAGGATTTCAACAATCACATCATGATTTCAAGATCACTTCACTCGGACGATTCGATCAAGCTTCAAGATACATCTCTCGATCAATGTTCAAGTCATTCAACTCCTCGCAACACTCTTATTGAAGATCTCATAATGAAGAGTTGGATTTAACGGTTATGAGAAATGAGAAATACACAAAGTATTTAAGGTATATCTTTCTCTAATCGTTATTGTTCAAAATATTTTTCAAAACCATGCATAACTCATATACATATGTTTGTCTAATTTGCATGTTTTGATTTCCTATTTTACAGTATTGCAAATGATCTAATATTATATATTTAATTTGAAATCTACCGAGTTTTTATTCGCATTTATCGTATATTTTATCGCTAGTCAAAATTATTTTTAAAGAGTCTTTCAGGACGTTAATGAAATAGCATCGCTCTCCTAAACTTGATAAGTCAGGACGCTGAAAGTTCATTAGGAAGCTAATAACGTTCAAGGTTGAATTGAACTGATTTCTCAGGACGCTTACTTGTATTGTAGCTACCTCTTTTATTAGTCAACCTCTAAAGTTGTCAGGAAGCTGACTTAGCATCAGCTCATTGAAAGATGTCTTAAGTTCTTCAAAATATGTATCTTTGAGGACGCTGATAGTTATAAGTTGAACAATCTATCAGGACGCTATCTGGATAGAAGTGCCATCACCTTTAGGAATCAACTTAGTAACTTTCAGGACACTGATTTTCCCTCAGCATGCTTTTGTCTTTGTTTAACTGGTAGGACGCTTACATAGTTGTAACGCCTTCATATTCTGTTTTTATGTTTTAAACTAGCAGGACGCTTACTCGGATAGTAGCGCCCTCATGTACTTAACTATTTTAACACATAATAGGATGTTAACTGTGCATTAGCGCCCTCAAGGTTAAGTCGTTTAAGTGTCAAAGTAAGTCAGGACACTTACGAGTAAGTAGCGCCCTCACTTAAGTGTTCAGCAGGACGCTTATACGTAATGAGCGCCCTCAAGGAACAAAACGACAATGTTGACATTATGCGTTAGGACACTGATTATGGAATTAGGACGCTAATTCAACAACAGTCACTGTTCGAACAAGTACACTACGTAAGTGTACTTTTTCATAAAGGACCTTTGCACAGGGTCCTTTTTAGACTTATCAGAAAAGAATATTCTCTTATACATGAATTAAGTTTTTCTAAAACTTTTCTTTTTCATGAAAACTGAAAAGAACCAGAATGTTAGTGAAAATTGCAGTTGCAATTTTCATACAACGTTCTAGCTGTTGTGTCTAAATGTTCATATTATTTGAACTTCAAATGTTTAACGGCTATGTCCCACTAAGTCTATAAATACCAACACTTAGGATCAAACAACTCGCCAATCATTTTGTATTGTGCCAATACTTTTCGAAAGTTAGTCTGTGTCCAAATGAATTTCATTTTCTAATCTTTCAAAGTATTTTTCACTGATACCTTTATGATTACAATAGATTTTCATATTAAGCTTCAATTATACTTTATCTTTGAAAATCTATCTTATTGGTATCAACTCAAATTCTCAGCACTTATTTATATTTGGTATCATTCTTGCTGGAGATAGAATTTGAGAAATAAGCAGTTGTACTTGATTTCATATCTTAAGTATTGTATTGAACTATATCAGTAATTGCGTTAACTACTGATCATTGAACCAGAAGTTTTCATACTTATATTTAATATCTATTTTGAAAATTGTCTGTGTCTTTGATTTACACCAGTCCTTCGTTTTATACGTCAATGTTTATTTGGTATATTTATTTTTGAAGAAGCATTGATTTTCATATCATATCATTCATACTTTTCGAAATTGTACTTGTGCAACACCAAACATTAAAAAGTAAAGGACTAAAAATGTATTTCAACTTAGCATTACCTATTTCATATTTCATATCTTTGTAATGCTATGTACTGAGCTTAATTGTAAAGTGTTCTACTACGTTAGAACCAACCAACATCTCAGTGTTGTAATGCTGGTGTGTTTCTGGACTGAAACAACCAGGACAAGTGAATGACGTTCACTTAATGATATCAGGATTGAAATCATGAAGGTTATCTCTGAACTTGTAAAAGAGAAACAATTCATCCTCATCCTGTAAAAGGATAGTTGTGTCCTTAACCTGAAAAATGATAGGTTATCTCTTAACCTGTAAAAGGGAAAAAGGTACATCCTCACCTGCAAGTAGGAAACCGGTTCATCCTCATCCCGTAAAAGGATAGGTGCGTCCTTAACCTGTAAAAGGATAGGTTATCTCGTAACCTGTAAAAGAGAAACGGTTGTTCCTTATCCCATAAAAGGTTCACGATTTTACCTTATCCCGTAAAAGGAAAATGGTTCTTTCTTATCCCGTAAAAGGAACATGAGTTTTTTTCTCATCCCGGAAAAAGGAAATACGGTTCATCCTTAACCCATAAAAGGATAAGTTTGTCTTTAATCTGTAAAAGGGCAGTTGTAATGATTTGGTTCTCACCCGTAAGAGAATCAGTTAGTGGATTGAGAAAATCCTAATCGCGAGATTAGGTAGTGGACGTAGGCTTGACCAAACCACTATAAATCTTTGTGTCACACGTTTGCAATTTAGTTTGTGTTCTATTTTGCATCCAATTCCAATATACTCATGTACATCACTAAGTTATTGGAAGATAATTTTAAAATTGACCATCGCATCCAATTCACCCCTCTCTTTCGTGGACTAACAAGAGCGTGATCAGAGGAGGATCGAGTTCATGCACCTGACTCAGGGCAATCGGTCAGTGAGGGAGTGCGAGCAGGAGTTTAACCGCTTAGCACTCTTCGCTTCTGCGATGGTGTCGACTGATTACCTTCGCATGCAGAAGATACAAGATGGGTTTCGTGACCATATTCATCAGGGTTTAGCACTTGCAGGCATACATACTTATGCTCAGGCGATGATGCAGGTCGCTGACTTTGAGACTACAAAGGCTAGCTCTTGAATTTGGACATCAGTCACAGTACAAGCACTTGCAACTCTTTCAGTTAAGACACGGCCAGCGGGGTCAGAGGATAAGTACTATGATAAGAAGAGCCAAAAATTCAAGAACAAGAGACAGAGATATGGTGGCAGCTGGTATGAGGCATCAGTAGCCTCCGCCCCAGTGACAGCTGCACCACCACTTCCAGGCCAGAATATGCAGACTTCAGGCCGGCCCCAGCAGCAGCAGAGTTTTGTGAGGCATAGTGGACGACAGACAGTCGGAGTAGAGTCGCAAGCTGCATCTTCAGCACCTGGGGCACCGAGACCGATTGTTTGTTTCGAGTGCGGGGTTCAGGGGCACAGGAGGTATGAGCGTCTTCTACACAATTCAAACTTATGCCAGTTGCTACCAGGGAGCAGGCCAGAACAATTACACAGGCAGATCTAGAGGCTAGTAAGCAATTAATGGAAGGAACAATCAATATTTGTCATTCTTTGATGTATGTCTTGATTGATGTTGGCTCTACTCTGTCGTTTATTTCTGGTAGTGTGGTAGATAAATTGAGACTATCGCCTATTAGGACTAGTACTCCGTTGATTTTGAGTACGGCGGCCAGTGAGAGGATTTACCCTAACATGGTATGTGTGGGATGTATTGTTAGATTTGAGGGCCATTAGATGTCTGTCGACCTTAGAGTCTTAGAGTTCTCAAGTTTGATGCCATATTGGGAATGGATTGGCTGGCAGCGTATCACGCTCACATTGATTGCTTCGGCAAGAGGGTTGTCTTTCAGATACCCGGACAACCAGTCTTTATTTTTTGAGGCATGACTGCATTGAGACCACCTACCCGGGGTAAATTAGCCACTGATGATGAGGTTGCTACGATGGCTAGTTTGAGGCTAGTGGATGATGTGGGGCAGGGTGTTCTGTTAACAGACATTCCTGTAGTCTGAGTACCCAAAGGTTTTTTTTTGATGAGTTACCTGGCTTACCGCCTAAGCGAGAGGTAGACTTTATCATTAAGCTGATGCCCGGGATAAAATCAATTTCCATTCCACCGTATCGTATGGCACCAAAAGATTTGAATGAACTCAGAGCCTAGCTAGATGAGCTGATGGGCAAGGGATTCATTTCCCCTAATATGTCACCTTGGGGAGCACCTGTGTTCTTCAAGAAGAAGGACAGGAGTCTTCGATTGTGTATAGACTACCGCCAGCTAAATAAGGTGGCTGTGAAGAACAAGTATTCGCTTCCTCGCATTGATGACTTGTTTGACCAACTGATTGGGGACAAGTTCTTTTCGAAGATTAACTTGAGGTAAGGGTACCATCAGTTGAGGATTAGAGATGAGGATGTTCTGAAGACTGCTTTCTGGACGAGGTATGGACATTACGGGTTCTTGGTGATGCCTTTCAGGTTGACTAATGCACCAGTTATGTTCATGGATCTGATGCAGAAAGTGTTCAGACCGTACCTTGACCAGTTCATTATAGTCTTCATTGATGATATCCTAGTCTATTCTAAGACTAGAGAGGATCATGAACGTCATCTCAGAGTTACATTACAGACATTGTTAAAGCATAGGTTGTATGCCAAGCTGAGCAAGTATGACTTCTGGATGACCGAGGTAAAATTCTTGGCTTATGTGGTTATTGCAGAGGGTATCTCAATTGATTCTGCTAAGGTTGAGGCGGTCATTGATTGGCAAAGACCTACCACGGTGACCGAGATTTGTAGCTTTCTGGGTTTGGCTTGCTATTACAAGATGTTCGTGAAAGACTTTTCCACCATAGCCGCACCAATGACTAAGCTGACTCAGAAGAATATGGCCTTCACGTGGTCGGATGCCTGTGAAAAAGCTTTAAGTGAGTTGAAACAAAGGTTGACTACAACTCTAGCGTTGATTCTTTCAGAGCCTGGAGAGAGTTGGTGATTTATACAGATTCATCACTCTTGGGTCTGGGATGTGTGCTGATGCAGGAGGGTCGAGTGGTTGCATATGCATCTAGACCGCTTAAGGTGCATGAGCACAATTACCATGTGCATGATTTGGAGCTGGCAGCTATTGTGTTTGCACTAAAGTTATGGATTGAGGTTTACTTTGGTTTCTGATCATAAGAGTTTGAAGTATCTCTTTGATCAGAAGGAGTTGAGTATGCGGCAGAGGAGATGGCTTGAGTTGCTTAAGGATTATGATTTCTCTTTGGAATATCATTTTGGCAAAGCCAATGTTGTGGCTGACGCATTGAGCCGTAGACGAGCAGAGACTCGAGTGGTTGCTTTTCAGATGGCCCAGCAGTGGCATTTACTTGAGAGAGTAACGATGACGAGTATACTCTCGGACGCACCACGTTCTGAGATATGTGCTCAGATGCACGTGCAGCTTGCTGATGCCCATATTCAGAGGGTTAGAGATCTACAGATGCATTGTTCGAATTTTAACATGTACTGTAGATATGCAAACAGTGTTGCCAGGTCGATTGGCAGAGAGGTTCAGATGATGTGTTGCAGTATAGAGGGAGACTATGAATCCCATATGATGCTAAGTTGTGAACTGAGTTACTTCGGGAGGCGCACAGGTCTCAATATACTATTCATCCAAGGGCTACCAAGATGTATTACGACATGAAGAGGTCTGTGTGGTGGCATGAGATGAAGAAGAGTATAGTTGAGTACGTACAGAGATGTGAGGTGTGCCAGGAGGTAAAGTTGAACACTGGAAGCCTGGAGATCAGATGCAACTGTTACTCATACCTGAGTGGAAATGAGAGCACATTACGATGGATTTCATCATGGGATTGTCGAGGTCTCAGGGCAGATTTGATGTCATTTGGGTTGTGGTCGATAGATTGACCAAGAATGCACACTTTCGTCCTATGAGCGTCAGGGACTCTATCGACAGACTGAGCAGATTATATGTGGGAGAGATCATGAGACTTCATCGAGTGCCCTTCTCTATCGTGTCGGATCGAGATCCACGATTTACATCGAGGTTTTGGTAGGCTTTGCAGACCCGATTTGGGACTCATTTTCAACTTAGTACAGCATTTCACCCCCAGACCGATAGTCAGACCGAGAGAGTGATTCAGATGCTGAAGGATATGCTCAGGTCTTGCATTTTAGAGTTTGGCGGGGGTTGGGGTGAGCATTTTCCCTTGTGTGAGTTTGCTTACAACAACAGTATCAGGCGAGCATCGGTATGGCACTGTATGAGGCTTTCTATGGAAGACCCTGTAGATCACCATCTTGTTGGTACAAGGTGGGCGATACACAGTTATGGAACCTTGATTCAGTTGTTGAGCTGATAGAGAAAGTCAAGCTGATTCTGCAGAGGCTGAAGTTGGCTCAGGACAGGCAGAAGAGTTATTATGATAATAGGCATAAGCCGTTAGAGTTTCCAGTGGAAGACCTAGTTTTGCTTAAGGTCTCGCCACTCAAGGGTTAGATGAGGTTCGGCGTCAGAGGGAAACTTGCCCCTAGGTTCATTGGACCATTCCAGATTGTTGAGAGGATTGGACCGGTAGTACATATTAGCTCTACCACCTCAGCTCGAGTGTGTTCATGATGTGTTCCATGTATCGATGCTGAGGAAGTTTAATGAGGATCCATCGAAAGAGTCTTATCCTGATCCAACTCGTATGCTTAATGTGAGTCATCTGCAAGTTGGGGAGGATGCGACTTATGAGGAGTTGCCGATCCAGATTGTGGCTCGTTGAGTTCAGAAACTGAGGAATAAAGAGATCCCGCTTGTACGAGTCAAATGAAAATTCAACAATAATGAAGAGCAAACCTGGGAGCGTGAGGACCAGATGAGGGAGCAGCTCCCCGATCTTTTTACCAACTGAAGTTAGTTCTCTTGCTTTTATTTTGAGGACAAAATTCCTTAAGTTGGGGAGAATTGTAACGCCCATACCTTAGGATGACGTCATTTTGACCCGTAGAGTACCAGTATACATATTTGATCCTTGACGCGTGTTGGTTCGAGTGTCTTTGCATCCTTATAAGTTTTTTAATGTGTGTGTAATGTTTCGAAATGATCGGAGACCTGGTCAACGTTGAAACATGTAAAAAACGGTGTTTTGGATTAGTGGAGCTCGCTCCATGAAGGAAAAAAATTTTGTCACTGATTACATCAATGGCATGATCTCCTAGATCCGTGGTCCGATTGAGCTGGAAGCTTTTCAACTTATTCTTCTCTGATGGATATTCATTATAATCGGTGAAGATCTTGATCGGAGTTGTCTACTGTGAAATATAGGACTCCAAACACTATTTCTCAGATTTTCAGATTTTCTTGCGCAGTTTTGATCAAATGGATGGATCTCACAATCCAACCAATGGATTGAGCTGAAATTGTACCAGAAGGTCGGTAACTGACTCATAAAAAGTTAGACCGTTAAGATGTTAAATTGGTAAATATTTTGCAAGAAAGAAATTATCTAAGTGAGAATAATTGCAATAGAAAAAACTATTTCTTTTATTTAAGTGGTTTTTTCTTGTGAGCCCAAAATCTTCTATAAAAGCAACCAACACTTAAATTTCGGCTCACTTATTCATTTTTTACTTAGAAAAGAGGGAAGAGAGCTTGGAGAAGAGGAAAAGAATGGGAGAGGAGAAAAGGGAGAGAAAGCTAGGGTTTTGGGTGATTCTTGCCCAAATTTCCTTCTAAAGTAATCATTCTTTCCCATTTTCTTCCATTAATCATCCTTATCATTTCAGGTTCGAATAGGAAGGGGAAGGGGAAAGCTTAGCTGCAGAGCATTTCCCTGTATTTTGTTGATGTAGGTGTTTTAGTACTTTTCCACATTTTGATAATTTGTATTATATAACACCTAATGCTTATACTTACACTTAGATGGGTTGCATTTATGGTTAAGTACAATTTTGTATATTTTGGACATTATGGACTTGGGGAAAAAAAAATTATGGTTGTCATTTTTGGGAATGTATTCTTATGATCTTGTTTATGTCCATGTGTTTGATGTTGTTTATTGGGATTATTTGTGTGTTAGATGAGGCTTACGGGACGCCGTGTAAATCGAGGGAGGATATACTCGGGGTTCCGCACCGGTCTAGACGTCACAGATAGTGGGTCGTGACATTAGATGTGCAATGCATATAGTATTATCATAATCAGAATGTGGTTTGTAATCATCAAAATATCTTTCTTATAAGGGACATATTCTCATAATGGGCATGAGGATAATTGGTTCAATAATCTCTCCCTTTTAATGATTTCAAACACATTACTATAGGCTTTGAAGCAAGCTAAAATGTTGATATGAATGTATGGTAAGAATGTTATGAAATGCAATGATAATGTTATGCATTACTAATACTAACGTTCCTTGATTTCATATGATACGAATTTAGCACCAAGGAATGATGTTGCGATTAATCTCCCCCTAACTTTATGATGCTTCAAAGATATTGCTTCTCCCCCTTTTGAAAACATCAAAAAGAGTAAAGTAACCATGAGGCACTTCTCCCCCCTTAATGAGCTACGCATCAAAATATCATAGGTCAGATTCAGAGAACATTCCAAGGTCACTTCTAATGTGAACAAACCGGTCCTTAGGCAAGGCTTTAGTGAAAATATCAGCCAATTGTTCTTTTGTGCCAATGTAAGACAACTTGCACATGATCCTGTAAAAAGTGATAACTCATTTGAATGTGTTTAGTTCGGGAGTGCAATACATGATTCTTTGATATATTAATAACACTAGTATTGTCACACAAAATTTCAGCACATTCTACAAACATTTGATAGTCTTGAAGTTGTTGTTTCATGTACAAGACCTAAAAACAACAACTTCCAGCTGCAACATATTCTGCTTCAGCTGTGGATAATGTCACTAAGTGTTGCTACATTCAAAACTAGGAAATTAAAGAATTTCCAAGAAAGTGACAAAATCCTTAGGTACTTTTCCGATCAGTTAGACTCCCAGTATAATCAGAATCTATATAACTTTTCAGTTCAAATGAAGTACCTTTGGAATAACAAATTCCTAAGTTAGTTGTGTCATTTATGTATCTGAATATTCATTTGACACATTTTAAGTGAGATTCTTTAGGTTCTTATTGAAAATCTTGCACAAAGACAAACACTGAATATAATGTCAGGTCTACTTGCTGCGAGGTACAAAAAACTTGCAATCATACTTCTATAAAGTTTAGGATCAAATAGTCTCCCTTTTCCATCTTTATCTGGTTTGATCACTGAGTTACAAGGAGTATCAATTGATTTCAAATTGTTCATTTGAAACTTTTTAAACATTTCCTTAGCATACTTGGATTGGCTTATAAATGTGCCATTCAGTAATTGCTTAATATGCAAGTCGAGAAAGTATGCAAGTTTTCCCACCATACTCATTTCAAATTCTTTTTGCATTAATTGTGAAAACTCATTACACAACACTTTGTTTAATGGGCCAAAAATGATATCGTCCACATATATTTGAATAATAAACATATTATCATTATAGTGTTTAATAAACAAGGTTGGATCAAGTTTTCCCTTTTGAAATTTATGATCTAAAAGAAATGAACTCAATCTATCATACCAAGCTTTTGAAGCCTATCTTAATCCATATAAGGCTTTGTGGAGTTTGAACACATATTTCGGGTCTTGAGCATCCTTAAACCCTTGAGGTTGTTCCACATATACCTCTTCATTGATGAAACCTTTGAGAAATGCACTCTTTACATCCATTTGGTATAAGGGAAATCTTTGTAACAAGCATAAGCAAGTAGCATCCTTATTGCCTCTAATCTTGCTACTGGGGCAAAGGCTTCTTCAAAGTCTATGTCTTCTTCTTGGTTATACCCCTGTGCAACCAATCGAGCCTTATTCTGGATATGATGCCTTGTTCATTCTTTTTGTTTCTAAAGATCCATTTGGTGCCTATGACTAATTGATGATAAGGTCTAAGACCTAATTCCCTTACTTTTTTTCTCACAAAGTATCCTAGCTCTTCTTATATAGCAAGAATCCAGTTTTCATCTTTCAGTACGTCTTCCGCTTTGATTGGTTCAAATTGAGATACGAAAGCAATAAGCTCTAGATCTCTTTGAATTGAAGCTCTAGTGGGTACACCCTTTTGTGGATCTCCCAATATTTGATCTTGAGAGTGACCTTGAAGCAATCTAGAGTTTTTAGATGTTTCTAAAGGCTTTTCAATCTCAGGTTCTATTTCATGAGATGTCTTGGGATCATCATCATCGAAGTTTAATTGCCTAATCCCTTCTTCAAGACATTTCTTACTTTTCACTTTCATCAACGTTTACATGAATTGATTCTTCTACAATTTTAGTAGATTGGTTGTAAACTCTATAAGCTCTACTATGAGAAGAGTATCCTAAGATTATTCCTATATCTAATTTGGGTTCAAACTTGTCTAAATTATCTTTATCATTTAAGATAAAACACTTACATCTGAATACTCGCAAGTAACTGATGTTGGGTGCTTTACCTTTCCATAGTTCATATGGAGTTTTGTTCAAGTTTTTCATAATTAGTATTCTATTCATTACAAAGCAAGCTGCCCAGAAATAGTTTAAATTGTTGTATTCATTAAGCATTGTTCTACACATTTCCTGCAAAGTTCTATTTTTCCTCTCAACTACACCATTTTGTTGAGGTGTTCTAGGGGCCAATAGATGGTGAGTATAACCTTGATTATTACAAAATTCTTCAAGATTTTTATTAGCAAATTCACCTCCTCTATCACTCCTAATTATGTTAATTTTGTGACCCTTTCCATTTTCAACTCTATTACAAAATTTTATGAACAGTTCACATGCTTCTGATTTATGAGCTAAAAGGAATATCCAAGTGAAAATAGTAAAATCATCAATAATCACAAATACATAAGATTTACCACCTAAGCTTTGGGTCTTGGTTGGTCCGAAAAGATCCATGTGAATCAATTCGAGAGCTCTAGCGATAGACTGATGCCTCTTACTCTTAAATGATGAACGAGTATGCTTGCTTAGTTGACATGGTTCACACACCTTGTCTTTTGAGTAAATTATTTTGGGAATACCTTTGGCAAGATCATTCTTGGCAATCCTAGAGATGTTTTCCATACTAGCATGAGCTAGTCTCCTATGCCAAAGCCATTCTTATGTCTAGATATCGTGAATGCAACAATATTATCTATACGTTTAACAGTGCACCTATTTGCTTCAAATGAAATGTCATAACCCTTATCACATAATTGAGTTATGCTCAAGAGATTATGTTTCGGCCCTTCAACATAAAGTACATCATAAATGGATAGAAAGTCGTTACCAATGATTCCAATGCCTTCAATATCACCTTTGTTGTTGTCTCCGAAGGTGACCTTTCCTCTTTTCTTCTTTTCAAGGCTCAAAAATTTAGATTTATCTCTAGTCATATGCCTTGAGCAGCCGCTGTCTAGATACCATATATCTTTATTGTTGGTCATCTCCGTGCTTGCCATTAAGCACAGTGCAGCAGTGTGATCTGAATCTAGTTCATCGTCGCTTGAGCTTGAATCATCCCATGTAGCTTTGAGAACCTTTTTGTCCTTCTTCCTTGGATTGGTGTTCTTCTTATGTCTAGTGGGACACTCACTCTTCATGTGAACAGGTTTGTTACAACCGTAACAAATTAACTCTATAGGTTTTGACTCAGGTTTCTTCCCTATGTGGAATTTTGAGTATGAGCCACTCTTACCCTTTCTCCTAATCAATCTGTTGAACTTCCTAGATAACATAGTCATGTCATCTTCTGAATCTGAGTCATTTTCAGAATCAGTTTCAACATTGAGGGCAATAGATTTCTTTTTTTTTTCCTCAACCTAGACCGGGCACATCTTATCTTTTATCTTCATTTCATGAACCATTAATGAACCACACAATTCATCAAAAGTATACTCTACCAGATTTTTGGTTTCTTCTTGGTCATAGCTCCTGCCTAGGTTTTTCATTTCATTGATGTTAATTGTAAACCAAGCAATAGCCTCAGCTATAGAATCAGTTTCCTCCATCCTATAGGTCTCATATTTTTCAACTAGCATTTGAAGCTTTGCCTTTTTAACTTGCAAAGTTCCTTCATGGGTGACCTCTAACTTGTCCCAAATTTCCTTAGTTGTTTCACATGCACTAACCCTATTAAACTTTTCAACTGATAGACTGCAAAACAAAATGTTTACAACTTGGTTATTCAACAACTCCCACTTCTTTTCTTTAGGAATCCATTCATCTAACTCCTTTGGGACAATAATCCTTTCTACAGTCTTTGTAGGTGTTGGACATCCATTTGTCACAACATCTCATATTTGTAAGTTTTGGCTTTAAGCTAGAATCTGATCTTGGTTATCCAATGTGAGTAGCTGTCTCCTTTGAATAAGGGTGGTCGGTTGGTTGAGTTTCCTTCACCTGAAAGATAAACATTTCTAGTATTTAGTCTTGTCATACTTAATCAAAGATTGTTAGATACTTTTATGGTTAACCTGCTTTGATACCAATTGTTGGCCCAGATGTGCCCGAGAGGGGGGGGTGAATTGGACACTTAGAAGATTTTAAGCTTTCTTTAAAACGTTTAAAGTAATGAAAGCAGATTAAACTAAATATGGTAAATCAAACACAGTAACAGTAATGAATACAAGAGACACAAAATTTAGAGTGGTTTGGCCTTGCCTACATCCACTACATAACTTCCTCAATTAGGATTTGTCCAAACTCCACTAAGGATCTTACAGCTAAAGATCAAACCGTTGCACCTTTTCAATTTACGGGCTTGAGAATAACCTTTCTCAACTTCTAGGTGTGAGAACAACCGTTACAAATCCAGCAACATTTGCTCTAACCAATGACTAACAAGTCACCAACACCAAGTTACAAGATGAGATATGATTCCCTTTACTTAGAATCAAAATGATACTTACAAAGCTTTGGATTGAACTTTTTGTTATCACAGATTCAACAAAATATGTATGATGAAGTGCAACTGAAAATAAGTTCAGAAAGTTTTCTTCTTCTTTAATGGATTTTTTAAAAGATAAGAATGAATATCAACTAATCTAGAAGATTTAACATATTTAAAAGTTGATCGAGAGTCTAAAGCAGTGAGTAGAAGTATAACTTTCAAGAGTATTTGCACAAGTGAAAATTGTTTAAAGATTTGAGGACAGGTTATTAGTTCTCTCATTGATTCATATATTTCAATCTGCTCTAAGGCAGCATATAAATATATGTAGATAACAATGGTGTAATGGACTTGAACTTTTCAAGTATAATTTTGGCA
This sequence comes from Paratinospora sagittata, assembly GCA_035771175.1. Classification (NCBI taxonomy): domain Eukaryota; kingdom Viridiplantae; phylum Streptophyta; class Magnoliopsida; order Ranunculales; family Menispermaceae; genus Paratinospora; species Paratinospora sagittata. Next base: position 9,488,040 of record CM069609.1, on the reverse strand, counting down.
CACAAAGTTATTTCAAACAACAAACACATTCTTTTCCGAAAATGATTGATTCAGTCTGTGCAATTACGGCGAAAACACCTGAATCTTCTGATCATTCATGAAAATAAAATGTTCTGATAAAGCATTAGAACGTTCTGAAAATATTCAAAAAGTTTTGAAAAAGGTTTTGATCAGTTCTAAAAAGTGTATCAGAAAAAGTGCAAGTAGTAGCTTTATGATAGTGTTGGATTAGCGTCTTGATTTGTCAATCAGCGTCCTGACGCGTAAAGCCAACTTTGTCATTTTGTTCCTTCAGTGCGCTCATGGACTGTAAGCGTCCTGCTGAACTGTGAAGTAAGGGCGCTACTAGAATGTAAGCGTTTTGAGTGAACCTTTAAAATCGAATAAAGCTGTGAGGGCACTATTTAAAGATAGACGTCCTGACTTGTTTTTGAAACACTTAAAATCACAAGGGTGCTAAAAATGACATAAGCATCCTAACATTCAAAGCATGAAAACATAAGGGCACTACTAAAGACATAAATGTTCTTATACTTTGAAAAATATAATAGACGTAATCTATTATAAAAAGTTCATTATAAGTGATCGAAAAATACTTCGAAATCAAATCGACTAAACCATGCAATCATGCGTATTACTGAGTCATATGATAAAAGAGGTTCTACAACCTAAACACAAGCTAATAGCACACAAATATGTCTTGGAACGATCATGGTCTTCAAATTGATCTTGATAGCTCTTTCACCATGCATTATCGATTATTCAAGTGAGCTTTCTTGTGAATCAGATGTGCAATGAGAATAATTGGTTCAACAACACCATGGTTATATTGTTTGTTAGCATCAAAACACTTAGGATAATTCTAAGTGGAAAACCACTGAGGCTAACAGGTTTGTCTGATCCTAATAGGTTGGACATAGCATTTTGGGAGTTTTCTTTGTTTTCTTTGTTTTATTTTGTATGTAATACTAATTTTGAGTTGTAATTCATCAAGATGACAAGGTATTTGATGAATCCAATGTCGTTGACTTTGAGATGGTGTTGGTTCGGGACTGCACCGATGAGTTCATAACACCATGGTTATACAATGCACATAACAAGTATAAATTGGTGGAACACGGTGGGAGGTCTCAGATGCAATATTTGATGGCGAAGTTAGCCGAAGAACAATATGTTAAGTGGCACAATTCAGACGAAAAGACCAATCATATACATGTGTTGTTTTATGCACACCCAGTCTCGGAAAACTTGTTACGTTGCCTTCCCAAAGTTTTGGTAATGGATTGCATGTATAAGACGAATATATATCAATATTCATTACTTGAGGTAGTTGGCATTACATCAACTAATCTCACATTTTTGGTGGTGCATGTATTCATGAAAAACGAGCAAGAAGAGAGTTATACATGGGCACTTAAGAAGTTGAAAGATCTGGTGGAAGGGTGGCCACAACCAAAGGTTTTGTTATTGATAGAGAATTGGCCTTGATGAATGCAGTGAAAACGATTTTTTCAAATGTTATAAATTTGTTGTGTAGTTGGCACGTTAACAAGAATAATAGTGAGCACTCAACGTTATTTAACATTTGGCATGGTTTGGTGGATTCATAGTCAGAGTAGTAAGAAGATAATTGGAAACTGCTTAGCAAGCCTTTTGAAGATTATCCTACGCTCCTTCACTATTTAGTCGATGAGTGGTTGTTGAAGCACAAAAAAAAATTTGCAGCGGCTTGGACAAATGAAGTCATGCATCTGGGTAATGTCTCAACAAACTGGGCCGAAAGTCTGCATGCAAAATTGAAGAAACACTTGGGCTCTTCACAGAGAACTTTTGAGACATCGTGGATCACTATTTATTCTCTGTTGTTGTTGCAACATACCGAGATATCATCAGCATTTCAAAATAGCTTATTTACCACACGACACGTCCACAAACATCTTATATACAGATAATTGCGTGGGGTTGTCATGATTTATGCACTTGACAAGTTTCAAAAGGAATATGAACGCTGCAGGGAGACACATTTTGAGAGTTCTACTTATTGATGCGTGCTGAGAAAAACTCATGGGTTACCCTGTGCACGTGAGATCTTTAAATATCATAAAGAAAGTCAGTCCATCCCTACTACTATGGTGGATGCACATTGGAAGAAATTGGATATGGTTCTCCCTGTTCGAGAGTCCCAAGAATAATTACAATGTCACGAAGAGATCAAAGAGTTTTCGAAGGAATTCGAGGGATGTGACACATCCGGGAGGTCAAGAATGCTTAAAAGGTTGAGGAAGATATTCCAAGCCTTCATCTACAGTGATATCTGAGCCCGCCATAAAGAGAAACACTCAAGGAAGACCGCGTTTGAAGGTTGATAAATCAAACAAGAGAGATTTGTCACTCTTTGAGCACGTTTTATCCCAACAAGACAATTGTTCCCCTAGAAATGCGGTGAAGCCATGGCCACCACCTAAGGTTCACAGGACAAGGAACCTCGGCTCACACATGTATATATATCAATTTCTAGATGCTTTAAAAGCTTATATCCACGATGGACATTGTGGTTATCAAGCAGTTGCTCTTTCTCTAGGTTATAGGGAAGGTGAATGGAAAAGGGTTAGGCAAGAGCTCCCAGAGGAACTCACGAGCTTCAAAGATCACTTGACTGTGATGAGAGTTGATGAAATCATGAAGGCACTTGACTGTGATGAGACCCCAGCGCCGTCAAATTCTTGAATGACAATGCCTGAGATGGGTTACTTGATTGCAAGCAAGTACAACCTGACATTTGTACTTATCTCAGCTCAACAGTGTTTAACATTTCTTCCACTGAGGGGTGAACATGTTCCGGCATCACAAAGAAGGTTGTTTGCTATGGGGTTTGTGAATGAATGCTAAGTTGTGCAGGTATGAAAACATAATGTATTGTGTTGTACTTGTTAATGTCAAGAAATATATGATTTACCTTGTTTAGATGATTAACATTGATAATTTTTAATTTGCAAGTTATTTTGGCCCTTACAAATCCTGTGCCACCCGTTGCTGCTAATTGGGTGAAGTACCATCTATTGTGCGCTAAGGGTTAGGACACCCCTATCTAGATAGGATTTTCACAATGTAGCAACTATAGAAACAATTGATGATTGATTTTTTTTTTGAACTTCTAAAAAAGATAATACATGTAATTTTTTTTTCATTTACATAAATGAGATTCTTGTTTGAAGTTCAAACATCTATTGCAAAAAAAAAATACAAATCCCAAAACAAAAAACAAACAAGTCTATTTTCGTCTCCTTCAAACTCGTATTCGAAAGGTATGTTCTTCAGCAGGTGCCTCTTCTCCGACCCGTGGCATGCACTCACCAAGTTCAAAGTGCGCAATTGGTGTGAGTAATGCCTCAATGTGTTCAAAGTGGACAACTGGAGTTTGAGCTCGTTCTTGTTCTTGTTCTTCGTTGATGCGTGTACCGGATAAAACTTGGATAACGTCATCAATCCTCTGGTACACATCATCAATCAATATCTCTTGTCCTTGAGTTGTTCTCAGGGACCTTAGCATCGCCAGATATTGGTTGTTGCGCTCTTTTTGAAATCAAAAAATCAAGTAATGCCAAATATAATAAAATCAAAAACATTAATAATTTTTGTAGAAATTGATTTATTACCAAAATTTCTATAGTCCTGGCTGAATATGGAGTTTGAGTGGATAGCCGATACTCAGGGTTCTGCACCTTTGGATGTGAAATCCGTTCGAACCACTCAAGATATTTTGGTACAACATCCCATGAATTAGAAACTTGTTTCCCTCGTGCAGACGCATGTAACAAATGGTAGTTCAAGCTCTCCCAATACTAATTAATAAACATGTGATAGACGTTGTAATCACAGCCCTTAGCACTCCTCTCAGCTCGAACAGGACGTATAGGAGGATGTGAGATCTTTTGTACATGTCCCAATTGATGCAGAACTCTATCGGGATGGTAGGGCTCAACCACATCAAGAACTTTATGCATGAGGTATAAAATGTCACTTCATGTGGAGGGCATTCGTCCCTACAGTCTGTATAAGATATAAGTTGATATGTTGTATATATGAAACCTAATTTAAAAGAGTAGCATTTACCTGATTCGGCAGAAGATCACCGATTGCCTCACGTAAAACTTCTATGTATTCTTCCCCTATTCCTTGTTCTTTGCGAGGTTTCCACTTCATGGCACATGGGAGGTTGTTCTTATTATACTCGCAATTTAGGTGCGGTCTAACAAATGGGAAGTGCTCGTATATCCATGCCTACCAAATATAAGGAAAAAAAATGTTAACACAAGCATATTTATATCAAGTTTGCTTTACTTAAAGCAAAATAATTGAAATAGTTGTACCTCCAGTAATGTCATGTAGCCCACAAACTGTTGCATGTAATATCTCATAGCACATCCCAACTGACAATACAAATGCGCCAGACAAGCAACTCCCTGTGCATAATTGCCCACCTCATCCAGATTTATCAACAGTAGCAAATATATTACGTTCACCCTTGTACCACTCTTGTCTATGAGAAGAGTGCAACCTAGGATGAACAACAGATAAGCTCTCGTAGTACACTCGGCCAAAGGATATTGTTTGTTTCTTTGGAAGCTTCAATCCAAAATTTTTTAGCAACCATTCCAATCGAACCTATTGACCTCTTTTCTTATTCACCTCATCCAATGCCTTTTGTGCTGAGACCCCCAGAACTTTTTGAAGTATGAGCACTGCTTTTGCATTGGTTGGTGCTTCTCCATTCACTATTTTGCTCACTGTTGGAATCCTAAGCAAGACCATTACATCGTCTAGTGTAATGGTTATTTCACCGAATGGTAAATGAAATGAATTGGTCTCTGGTTGCCACCTCTCCACGAAAGAAGCAATCAAAAGCTCGTTGGCACAACTGTACATACAGGCCAACAAATGATGGAGACCAGATGTTGTAATTATCTCCATGACTCTTTCTCTCTCTCTCTCTCATGATGTTCACTAAAGTCCCAAGTGACTAACTTTGCCCCGTGGTTTCGACATTTTTGTTTAGTTCATTTCTGTATGAATAAACAAAAAAATTATACTGAGTACCAAGATTGAGATTTAATCATAAAAAAATTGAATTTAAATTAAATTAATAGAGTGATATACCTAATTTGGCCACACATAGTATGCCACGTGGCCCTTGAAATGGGTGAAGACCGAAGGATCAGCAGGTTTCCTGGGGCAAAAACCCCTCAATATGCCATTGTCTTCTTCTTCTGGTTGTTGCCCTTCTTCTCCCTCTTGTACTGGTTCTTCTTCTGATTGTTGTCTTTCTTCTTCATGTATAATGGGCAGTGGTGATGGTGAATCACGTCGTCTTCTTCTCTCGGAGGCCGCCAACCTTCTTTTTTGGGAGTTTTGTTCTTCAGAACAGCCTCTCCTTGCTCCTTTTCGCGGCATATCTATCAAAATAAGAAAATATATACAAAAAACCATGGAATTACGACAAATAGTTGATATTTAAACAAAACAAAAATGACAAATGAAAAAAAACAAACAAAAAAAAGTATTGTTCGACCTATTAAGGTCGGACAATACGCTGAAAGTCGGCGTCACACCCCAGTACACAGCACACCGCAGTGTCTAGTACCCCCGGGATGTGATGGGTACCTCATACCGAGCGTACCCCAGCCGTTATATACCACATAATATTGTCACATCCCAATACACAGCCTACCATAGTGTCTAGTACCCCCGGAATCATTTGTCCACACTATTCATTCATTTTATGAATATCGCAGGGCCTCCCCCAGATTCGAACTCACAACCTCCTTATAAGGTTTGATTTTGCAATTTGAGTAACCACTGAGCCATTGCCTACGTCAGGGGCGTCGTGACAATATTGGTATCAGAGCTTTAGGTTTAAAATCCTTAAAAAGATAAAAGCTTTAATGATATTATGATTGTTTGTATGGGTATACATATGGGTAGTACTATTATGTTAAGCCGAATTTAATATGTTATCTTGACTGAGAATCATCTGCGATGATAAATTCTAGATTTGGGACAGACCAGTCAAGATTAACAATGGAAATTGCTGATCAAGAAAGGATCAGAAGGCTGAAAGAAAAAGAATTGGATGTAACCTAGTGATAATAAATTATGTAGCTTATATATGGCTAGTAACTACCTAACAACAACGAAATGCACAGCTTATGAGCTTGTGGCAAAGTTGTAATGTGAGAATGACAGAGGCTTGAACCATTGATAGCTCCAGATGTGGGTGCTAATGGTGTGAGTACTTCTGTAAAAACATATATAGTTGAGACTGAAGTAAAAATAAAATAAATAGAAGGTCTCAATGATAAGCCAGATGAAATGAAAAGATATGTGAAAGTTATGGAAACTGCTAGGAGAAAAGACTATCCTATCTTAACTGGCAGACTAATAGTAGACGGAATAAAGAATTTGCGACTCTGAGTGGAGACCATCTTAGAGAATGATTAAGTCTCTGAAAATAATAAAGCAAGTTAGCTAAGTTTAAGCTAACTGATCATAAGAGATAATAAAAAAATTGGGTTAAGGACTCTGAGATGAGTAAGGCATGAGATTAATTAAAGGAGCTATTTTATAAGGGCTTCTATCATCATGCTGACATTGATTTAAGGCATGAAAAAGTTTATCTTGTTAAAATGTAGTGACATGCCTAACCATAAATACAAACATGAATTAAATAGACTGGTATAGTTTATTTTTGGAATAATCACTATGGATACTCTGAGAATAATAAGGATCTAGAATAAATTTTGGGATCCTATACGGCAGGTTTGCTAATTGTTGGGTTATAAATATATGCGCAGGTTGTGAGGCAGCCTATAAATTTTGGGTTAGCCAAAGCTGTGGTGAAATTGTTAACACCAGAAATAGTGAGATAGCTTGCACTGCCGTTAGAAGCCGAGTCATCGACACCAGTGTTAGGTAAAAAGAGAAACAAGTAATGTAAGGAAATGTTGGGGCAATAATATGAAATTCAAGATGAGTTAAACATTGAGTAAGGTTGAGATTTTGGCAGTATTAGTGACTTTAATTTTGTTAGTACCTAACCCAATAATAATGGGAAAAAGGGAAGTGATGTTAAAGAATTATGAAAACCAGAACATGTTTCCCTTGCCTGAGCAGGAGTCACAGACTGCGTACATTGTATCTCGACCAATAATTGCCTATTATCAATCTAAAAAAAAAAGACACAGGAGGTGTTAATCTCCAGTTAGTCGATATGGAATGCCCCAATATGTTTTATCAATGTGACTCCACCAGATTTTAGAGAATAAATTAAAGTAAATACAAGACCAGATCCAAATATTAGTAAGACATTGATAACAGGTATGATCAACATTTTGTTATTGTGTATATTCTGATGTATTGTTGGATCTACCTGGTCCTTTATCTCTGGTGATATGGTAGACATATTGTATTATCTTCTGTTATAATAGTATATCATTGATTGTGAATATGCCTACAGGAGAAAGAATCTACCTTGATATGGTTAGCAAATAATATGTGGAATAAATATGAGGGTCATCAAGTAATTATGGACTTTAGAATATGAAGTTTTTGGAATTAGATACTTTGTTGGGTATGATTGGTTGGCTACCTCTCATGCTAGGTGGAACATCTCTCTGAAAAAAAATAATATGCTGAATAAGTGAAAAATTCTCATTTTGAATCTCGAGGAATGTATACCCTCAAAATATTCTATCTAAGATAAGATAATTATTGATGAGGAAATGGAGCATATGGCTAGTACAAAGCCATTTAGAGTAACGTAAAGTTGATTAAAATTCCTGTGGTGAGCTGGTATATTGAAGTATTCTCTGATGAATTATTAAAATTGCCACAGGGACAGGAGATTGATAGCATATAAAACTGATGCTAGTATAACAGGTATCTTCATTCCTTCATATAAAGAGTACCTGAAGAATCGTGAGAATTTAAGGTGTAGGTAAATGTGTTAATGAGCAAAAGATTTATTATCCTTGATATGCCACCTTGGAGAGCATTTGTGATAAGATGGAAAGAAGGTATAGTGAAATATGTTTAAGTATGAATTATTGTTAACTGAGCAGGGTAACAATAAATAATGAATATCATTTACCATAGATAGATGGTCCAATTCGATTAACTAAATGGAGCCAACTTTTCTTTAAGATCATTTTGAGATCTAGGCGCCATCAGTTAAGAATTCGAGAAAAGGATGTAATGCAAACTATTTTAAGACAAGATATGGATATTATGACATTTTGGTAACCTTGATTAAAGTGTCAATCATGTTTATAGGATTGATGCAGTGGGTATATGAACCATATCTTGATTATCACATAGTCTTCGATGATGATATATGCAATTGTCCCAAGAAATGAGAGGAGCATGAATAGCACCTCGAAATTATCTTGTAGTCACTGAGAGAGCACCGATTGAGTGCCAAGCTCGGTGAATATGAGTTTTGAATATAATTAAGATGAGAATTTTTGGATCATATGACTAGTTTAAATAGTATCTTTAAGGATGCTGGGCAGGTCAAAGTGATCACAGAATTGTTAAAACTAATTTAAATGATGAAAATCAGAAGTTCTCTGGTATTAGTTGTATGTTATAGAAAGTGCGTGGAAAGATCCTTGAAGCTATCTGTTCCACTCACGAAACTAAACCAGATGAATGTTATATAATGTGTGGACCGTTGTGTATGAGGAAGCTCTCATAGTATAAAAAATAAATGTAATTATAAAATTGATGGGACTAATATTGCCAAAACCTAGAAGCAATTGTGATTGATGAATCACATCCAGATTTAGGTTGTGCATTGATACAAAAGGATATGTTAATTACTTGTGTCTCCAGATATTTGGTAGTGCACGAGAATAACTATCCTGAGAGTGAATAGAAATTTGTTGGTAGTTATTTTGAACTAATGAGAGCATTGCCTCTATAATAAAAAGGTCACATTATCTTCAGATTTTAAGAGTCTGAAGTAATTATTTGAACGGAAAGAAACTGAATATGAGGTAATAAATGTGGCAAGAATTCCCGGAGGATTTGATTTTATATTGAATTATTGTCCTGGGAAAGGCTAAGATGTTGCTGAGACATTGAGCAGGAAACAGGCTGAAACTGGAGTAGTAACTATCAGTTAGCCATAAATGGAGATTGTTTGTGAGTGAGAGTTACAGTTATGAGTGTACTCTTTATCCATGTGTTGATATTTGTGCTAAAATGCATGTTCAGCTGATTGATACTCATATTTAGAGAGTAAAATTTATGATGAGACGAGTATGATATTAGTATGAAAGATTATGGATTGTGTTAAATGTAGATGGAATTCAAATGGTATCTTATGGGTTATGGGTAGATATGATACCATTTGGATGACCATTGATGGACTGATAAGTCTATGTATTCTTCCAATGAACACCAGAATTCTATTGATAGACTGAGCAGATTGTATATGTGTGAGATAGGGAGATTTTATGGGAGTACTCAGGTATTTGTCATGTCGGATTAAGATCCGAAGATTTTGTCGAGATCTGATATATGATGCAGACTCGATTTGGTACTCATCTCCTTCTCAGTGTGATATTTTAGTCTCAGACTGGTTGACAGACTGAGAGAGTGACTTTGATGCTTGTGAGCATGCTCGGGTCTGGTATACTTGAATTTTGGTGGAAGTTGGAAGGAATATTTTATTTGTGTGACTTGCGTATATAAACAACTATTATAATAGCATAATGATGGCACTCTAAAAGTTTGATAATAAGCCTTATAGATATCCAACTTGTTGATTGGAAAATATGGAGTTATTGTTATTGGTGCCACAGGATATTATTAAATACACAGGGTTGGTATATAGGCCTTGAAATTTATTGTGGTTGACTCAGTTTTGTTAAGGGTCTTACCACAGAAAAGCTAAATGAGATTTGGGATAAAAGGAAAGTTCGCACCCCGATTTGTTAGACCATTAGAGATCCTTGATCGGATAGGTCCATTGGCTTACCGATTTGCTCTACTGTCACAGTTGATAAGTATCCGGAATAGTTTCTATATATTGATGTTGAGGAAATATCCTTCGGATTCCATATATGTTATGGATATAACTCAACGCTAAGTTGGGGAGAATACCACGTATCAAGAAGAGCAAACATGGAAGCGAAAATATAAAATGCGGGAGCAGTTTTCTGGGATTGAGTATCACTTAAGGAATAGTCCTTGATTCTAAATTTCGAGGACGAAATTACGTAAGTTGGGGAGATTGTAACACCCCGTAGTTTTAATTAAATACATACGTTGAAGTACGCGTATATCGAGATGTATAACACGTATTTTATACGTAGGAGCTAAATATATGCGTGATAATGCACGTATTTGATACGTAGGAGCTAAATATATGCGTGTATGAAAATACATACTAGATTTAAGGGGTATTAGTAAATAAATGAAATTATTGAATGAATAATATAAATCCAATAAAGTGAATAAGGTTGATCTTTATTATAGGTGATTTGAAGTGAGTTGAGAAATTAAATATGGAAATAGATATGAATAAATGAAATTGAATTATGGATGGTTGTGACAGGTTGAGTTAGTTGGATATAAATTGGAGCTGGACTCGAAAACGATGGTGATTGTTTTTAAATTGGAAAAGTCTTGTACTATGAGTATATTTTCTTGATTTTGGTTCTTGTATGACATTTTATATATATGAAATGTTTGAATGTAAATATGTTATGCATATATTGTTGCATTGTGTTTTAATTTGCATTCATAAATGATTTTTTTTAAGCATTGGAGCATGTGAGACTTGCAAAGGCAAGTTGGTGTCATTTCTTTAGGAATTAGACCCGGATGAGTGTTATGCGTAACCTCATTGTCAGTAGGCCTGTCCTAACAAGGATTGGAGATTCTTGAAATGACTGTGAATTGGGTAATGAGAGGCTGTGGCTACCTTGTAACGACCATGCAAGGGTTAGACCCGCTCTCTTGCCTTGAAGGAGGGAGATTGTGGATTTTGTGGAAAAAAAAAGATGCATTGTTTTCTGGAAAACTCATGAAAATTATGTTGTTGACATGTATAATACATTCGTTGAATGATGTATGTGTAATACTTGTTTGAAATGATTTGAAATGCCATTTTTTCCTAAATGTATATAATTGTTATATCAAGAGATATATTCACTGAGCTGTTGGTTGCTCACTTCATTTCCTTCAATATTTCAGGTACAGAGTTAAAAGGAAAAGCACGATAATAGATACGTAAGTTAGAGTCTTATTTTGTTAATGTACGTGTATGCGAAGGAAATGGATTATATTTTCTTTAGTTTCAAATGAATATATATATATCACATCCTACATATATATATATTATCACATAGATGGGTTGTACATGGATTTTCATTTGACATTTTTGGGTTATACTAGGCTTGTGATGAAATGAGATGATCAGATATATCTATCATGTGAGAATTTGATGTGTGAATGAATGGAATGAATGGTGGAATGATTATTTATATATATCTCTTTGATTTGATTTGTGGTATATTAGGGAAAAATGTGAAATGTCCATTTTATGGGGAAGTGCTGTCAAAATTTCTGTAAATTTTGGGAATGATTGTGAATGTTCGTTGAGGCTGACAGTGTATTCTATACTTTATATGGGTATGTACAGTGTATAATACATTGTGTCGGTCATGACGTCAGCCTACGTCAGGAGCGTCGTGACAGTCTGACTTGTCAAGGTCAGACGTTATGTGTAATGTCCGACCTTGACAAGTCGGACAACGCATGATTCCGGAACCATGTTCGTCCGACCTATTAGGGTCGAACACAAAAGATTATGTCCGACCTATCGTGGTCGGACATGAAGACTAATCTCCGACCCTGATAGGCAGAACATCTCCAAATCCGTCGCGTAAAATGGGGTTTTTGGAACCCATTTCCGCCGCCTCATTCCACCATTTTCGCCCACACATTTTGTGAAAACACATGTAAATCAAACAATAACACATTGAAATCCACATAGAACATGTAAAAATCATGTTTTACTTATCGATTTGTAATTGAATCGATTTGAGTTTCACGCCTCCAAAACCTAAAATGACCCATTTTCTCCGCAAGATTCCTCTAAGGGTGTACATGGGTTGGGTTGGGTTGGGTTGGGTTGGTTTAAGGCCAAAACTTAACCCAACCCAAGTAGTTCGGGTTGGTAAATTTGAAACCCAACCCAACCCAAATAGTTTTGGTTTGGTTTGGGTTGGGTTGGTAGATCGGGTTGGACTTGAACAACATAACTTTGAACAATAATTCACTAAATAATTGCTACAAAGAAAATACTAACTAAGACACGAATTATACACAAAGTTTAAATTTTAAAATTTGATTCTATGTACGTATGTTTTTTGGACGACGTAGCTATCCCGAGATTCAAGTTCAAGTTAATTTTTTTTAATACTCGTAGAGCAATAAGTTTTTTTATTATTTTTAATAAAGATGATTGCACTAGAAAAAAAAGATGTAAATACTAATAAAAAAAGGGTGGAACCTAATAAGACAAATAATGTTTGTAACTAATACTATGGTTCAGTTCGGGTTGGGTTACTCAGGTTTCTTTGGGTTCAACCCGTGATCCAACCCAAACCAATCGGGTTGGGTATTTTAGAACCCAACCCAACCCAAAACAACCCAAAAGGTTCGGTCGGGTTGGTCAGGTTGATGAACACCCATAGATTCCACTAGATTGTTGCACACGAACCTTTCGAATGTTGTTCGAACCCTTTGAATGATTGAAAAACTTGAAAAAATGATGAATCAATGGAGAAGAAAAGAAAAGAAACGAGAGAGGAACGAACGTTGAGGGTTGGGAGAATATGGAAATAAGATGGGCACTTTAGAAATTTGGGGTGGTGAAGAGAGAGGGTCTATTTGACTTTAAAATTTTGGGTGGGTGAAGATATGGAGTGTTCGCCCAGTATTATAGTCCAAGATGAGGGGTGAATTGGATTTGGCGGATTTTCGCGCTACCTTTTGGATATTTTAATTAAATAAGTAAAGTGCACAGTAGGTAACAATCCAAATAACAAATGCAGGAAAGATAAATGAACACAGAGGATTTAGAGTGGTTCAGTTCCCCTTGAACCTATGTCCACTACTCAATCACCAAGATCAGGATTTCCCAATACACTATTGGCTAATCACTTACGCGCGTGATTAAAAGTTGTTTACACTCTAACCAACACAAGAGCTTGGTTAGAAAATCCACAACCACTAACCTACACCAGGGCTTGGTTAGAAAGTCACAAACTAGCCTACTCCAGGGCTTGGCTAGAAAACCACAACTTGTAACCAACTTACGGGCGTAGTTGCGTGCCGTACAAAATATGGCAATGTCCCGGTTGACTTAATCAAGTCAACAATACATCAAGATTATAAAAGATATAGAGAAGTGTTCAATAACACTCTCAACAATATAAGCTTACAATCTTGAATGAGTCAACAATACTATTCCAACCACTATGATTTTAAATGATGCAAAATGTTGAAATAGGTTTTTCTCGAATGCAATCGACTCAAATATATGTGATGTAAAACAGTGAACCGAATATGCACAACTATCAAGATATTGATTCTAAACGATGATAAGTTTAAAGCTCGAGAATCGATATACTAAATGATCAAAACTTGATGATTCTAAATGAATATGTGATTAAGATCAAGAATCAAACAAATCAACTATGATCAACAACTTCGATTCAATATAATATAATGTTAACACATGAATCAATATCTCAACTATATATGAAACCACTAAACAAAGTATTTTGTTATGAAGATCGAGATAGGGTTTCACAAACACAATCAACACAAAATCAGTTTTAAAGATGATAATAAAAGCACAAAATCGATTTGCATAAATCAAAATCACAAGAATCTAGATATAGAAATGTATACCCCACTAGATAAGGTTGAAGCTCCAAGATTCTTCTTGTGTGAAGTTGGATGAGAGAAATCATGATCAAGACTCAATATAAGATGTAGATAGCACTCAAATCGTCTTGAACACTTGCACAAGAGAAACTCCCAAGTTCTCAAGGTTTTGAAAGATGTGGAGAGATTTTCGGAAGATTGGATCAATAGATCAAATGTTGTTGAACTTTTGTTTTCAAAGAAGGTTTAAAACACTCAAGAACTTGTTGTTGGCTTGTATAAAGACTAATACGAAAAATGCACAAGTTCTCTAAGTTCTGCAAAAGTTAATATTCAAATGAGCAAGTGTGGTATTTATAGATAAACACTATACCGAGGCACAAGAATGCGTTCCTTAACACAGGAGCGTGTTTTTGGTTTGAAATCTTAAAATCTCAGATTTTCCTGCAATCTAGGAGCACATTCCTTACTTAAGGAGGGCGTTCCTCAATATGTTCGTTGGGCATAAGAACAAGTTCCTTCAACAAGAACCACTGACTCTTAAAGTTTTTCTTATTTTGCCTTTGGCAACAAGAATGTTTTCCTTCTTAAAGGAGCGTATTCCTTTTCCCTGATCAGAAAAATTCTGAGTCTTGGGAAAAGCCACAGGAGCACGTTCCTTAAACCTTGATAAAAAAACACTGACTCTCAGGAAAAAACTCAGTATCGCATTCCTTCCTAGAAGAGTGTATTCGTTCTTTAGAAGTAAAAGAAACCCAACTTTTTATCATAAAAAGTTTTGGATATTGTCAAAAACATAGACTAACATTTTAAAACATTTTTGACATGTATGTTGAACACTGATCAATATATGTGTGATAAACAATTATAACTAAGTGATAGCATAATTATCAAACTAATATGTGTGCATGGATGATTAATCGTATAATAATATATATACATCAGAATGATAAACTATATGAATGATTTTCAAAAAGATGCAAATCATGCGTGGTTGGAACTTGTAAATGTTACTCTACAGCACTAGGATTCTAATAAAGAAATACAACCATAAAGATCTTGAATCTTCGTATGGTGTTCTTCCTTCCACATGTTTTGACAATGCAATTTAATTCATTTGATATATGTAGTTAGCATTGAAACAACTACATCAAAGAAATTAGTTATTACAAGTATGTTGTTTGTAATCATCAAAACAAAACTGGGTGAGAGTAATTACATCAACAATCTCCTCCTTTTTTATGATTTCAAACAAATTCATTATTGGCCTGATTGAAACAAGAAGCATGATTTCTCAAGTGAATGAATGAGTTAAGTGAATAATTTTATCATCCCACTTTTAAGAAAATACCACTTAATAAAACATTAAACATTCAATACGATGTAGAGAATAATCAATCAGACATCAATAAAATCATACTAAAAAATATGATCAATAAGCACAAAATGTACATGTATATCAAAATAGTCAAATCATACATATACATGTGATCATCATAGATGTGTACACCAAAAAATAAAGCAAAAATAACAAAAGTACACAAAGAGTACAAAAGTGTAAAAAAAAAAGTAAAACATCTCCAAAATGTATGTCCAAACTCCAAATACTCCCCCTGAGTGTATAAACGTTCCCCCTGAGTATGAGCACAGAATGATCTAGTCAATCAGATCAATCATACTAATCTCACCCCTTTTGAAACATCAAAAAGAGGTTGTGCCTAGGCCAGAGGTGATGTGTCGTGACCCCTCTCCGGGTGGCGTCACGACCGGTACAGTACCCCAGAAAGTGCCACAACACGACAAAACCTGAGGCACTGATAAGCCTTTACGCGAAAAGTACCTAATAAACTCAATACACAACCTGTATATGATCAAGATAATTGAACCAAAATAAATATTACATCATCATCCAAATTCATGATGACATCTATCCAAAATAATTATCATAAGGTTCAAAATCCTCAACGTATATATGGAACTCAAATAATAGTCCATCATTCAACTGTTTATCATATAAAGTCCAAACAAAACCATACTATTTATGTTTTATAAACATAAGTACCTGTGATAGTTATATACAGTTTCAAATAACAAAACAATTGAAACTAGACTCAAGTATCCCCAAAAATATACAAAACCAAAACCTACGTTTAAAAAGAATAAGAGGAAGGTCACCCAGACTTTAAGCCTTGCCCTTTCCTTTTCTGATCTGAACCTGAGAAAAGTAGGGGAAAAATGGGGTGAGCTCAACTAGCTGAATGAATATCTTTCACAATAATCTCCACATATGTATTTATATAAAACATGTATGATATTGGAAATCTCATTCATAAACCAAATGCATCAAGAAAAATCATAATATACATGGTTCCAAACTAAATATATGATTTATGCACCATTTTCATAAGAGTCAAATATGTAGACACTTTATCAAAAAGGACATGTTAGGATAACACGTACATTTACTTCCCCCATTGGTCAATAGGTTCAAACCGACGCATTATCCATCACTAATTCTCCTACCCTTCCATTCTTCTGTGCTTCGAAAAGTCCTTTCCACGGAGTACCAATCCAAGCACTTTGGCGGCATATTTTCCCGAAGAACAAGTAAGTAGAAAGACAAACAATGCCAAGATATTTAATCCAAAATACCAAGGTAATCCAATGCATAAATTTGATGCTCATGTTCTTAAAACACAATGCACATATATATAATAAGATGCATTCCATTCAACAATGCAATTTCATATAATTACAATGCTATAAATGGAGAAATAAGGTGAGAAATACTCACAACCAACCACAAGCCAATTTACCCAAGCCAAATACTCCTAAATTAGCCAATCCAATCTAATGTTCTTGAAATGAATCGAATTCACATACATTGATCAATTTCAAGTTCAATTATGCCCAATTGAATAATTCTCATAAAATCTCTAAATCCCTACAATTCAATACTCAACTCCAAATTATCAATGTCCAACCCATAGGCATCCATCATGCCAAATTACATTATCATACAAAGTCTAGGCCTAGGCCAACATAAATCACTTGTATTCCATCCAATGCTCAATTTACCAATTCCAAATCAATTGCATCAAAATCCCCAATTTAAGAAAATCTCTACAATAGGCCAACATGGCCAAATTAAACTAATCAACAATCTATAACATGAGAATTTTTCAATTGACACTACCAATGTTTCAAGCATGCCAATTTATGCAACATATGTCAAATGCACTCCAAATGGAAAGCTATAGGTCACATTTATAGAGTTAGAGTCAAATACATGGCTTCACATGTAAACATCTTTAATAATTGAATTAGAAACATTAATTACACTCCTAATTCAATTCAATGTTCGGATAAAACAAACTGCCAAACGAAATATCCAATAACTAAATTAACTGTTCAGATTCAAGAATATCAAGAGACAAACCTTTTGTCCCAAATTGAGCTAAATCCAACTGGAGATCAAAGAGATATGACTCTTTGAGTAAGGCAGCTCTAATTAGACGGTTTCTCCTCTCCTGCTTCAAATACTTAACCACAGATGATTATATCTCACAAAATGCTTATCCAGTCAACACCTTAACCGTTCATAATCAAAATCGTTTCGTATTGAACCATCTGATGAAATATCAAATCAATCTAACAGTAGATTTAGGAGATCTAGCAGTTTAATCTAAAACTACACGAGAAATTCAGATTTTTCGGCCAGCAATGTTTGGAAGGTTATATATTTCAGAAGAAAACTTCGATCAAGATCTCCACCGACCAGAATGAAGAACCATAAGATACAAACTGGCTGACAAATTTTCTGTTTGATAACACCATGGATCTTAGATATCCAACTTCAAATGAAAACGTTGCTCAGGTTTTCTTTCAAGCAACTTCTTCTCTCTTTCTCTTCTCTTCCTTTTTTTTCTCTTTCTCAACTCTCACACCTTCCAAAATGTCCATGGAGAGAAAATGGAGAGTTGAGACACTTGTTGCTCTCTCATGTTCTAACTTGTCATGTGTTGGCTCAAACTTCCATGGTTTAACCACGTGTCACAAACCAATCACATACTTCCATGTGAGTTGTTAACCAATTCACTAATTCCAACAATTCCATCATTTTTTTCTTTCGTTTATTTAATCAATACATGCCCATTTCAAATCATGGTCCAAATGGCCCCATTATACAATTAATAGCACATACATTAATATTAATATGTCAGTATTAATATATTACTTTTAGTAATGTGTATTATTATCACTATCAATGTCATTAGCATATAAATGAAAATATTAATGATGATAATTCTCTAAAATAGCATGCATTTGACACATCATCATCTAAGTAATAAATACAAATCATACATTATATATATGATCAAAATACAAGTATAACACACATCAAATATCTACACAAGCATCTAGAGTTGGGCAATCTACGTCACTATGACGTCATTTGTGAATATGGGTCGTTACATGATGATCAAGAATCAAGAGATCCTAGCCCAATGAATATATCTAGTGACATCGGGGTATCGTCCTCCATGGGGGTGGTACCAACATCTGTATCAGGTATGAAAGCGGTAGCAGCAGATGAGGTAGCAGATAAGTAGCTAGAATGGATAACTAAATCACAGCCTGGAGATGGTGGAGAAATGTGTGGAATTGAGAACACTAAGTCTAGAGATGAGTTTGCTAAAGCAAATGAAGGATGCAACCTGGGAGTGGGAATCCTTGGAGATGCTACTGATAAAGGGATCAAAGCAAAAGCAATGGCTACTGGAGAAGTACTGGATGAGGGATCAAAAGCTGAAGCGGGACGAATAAGAGAAGCAGGCCAATGAAAGCTCGGTGATGGTGCAGGCTGCTCTCTGTCGCCAAAAATATCTTCCTGACTGAAGCTAAACCTATGAGTCTCATCAACTGTAGATTGATCAAGTAGAATCTGAAGCAAGACTCTATGAGCTCGGATGTCTGAGGCCAGATCATTGTACTTCTTTTTCATGGCAGAGAAAGAAGTAAGCAATATTTGCTGCTGGTCTCATATTTTCGTCTGCATCTGTAGATTTGGATCTGAAAGAGCTGAAGAGGAAGGGCATGGCATATCTATTGGTAGCGCAGTGACCAAAGATGAAGCACCGACATCTGAGAATCTCATTCTACCACCGTCAAGTCCAAAGGATGCCACAGCCTGGGGATGGATTGTTGCTGCTCTTCGTCCACGCAGACGAGCTATTGGAGGTGCACCCCTGCTCCCTCTGTGTCAGGCTCTGGTTGCTCCGTCTGAGAATCAAACGAAATGAATATGGTGACCTCGCTCAGATGTCTCTTGGAGATATGCACCAAATCCCGGATGTGTCCTACCCACTAATATCCGAGTGATCGGATAGTGTTTTCTCCAATTAAATTTTTCTTGTTTGGCTTTGTCGAAACCCTAAAGCCCGTAAATCGACTTCAGTGCGTTTAGCGAGCATAGTAATTAATGCGCCATAAGGCAATGTCGTGTCCTGGTGATGTGATTAAGGATAACGTGGGAAAGGCAAATACTAGTGCGACTGTGCATGCATCAATTAAAAAAGGCATCGAGGGGCTTTACCTTCGCGCGCGAGCTTAGCCGAGGAATGATAACCCTTGAGATGATGTTATGGAAGATCTTGAGCTGCAGTCCGAAGATGGTGTTGGACACCGTCAACGCCCCATGTCCTGGATCCAATCCCGACATGGTCCTCAGCGCCGTGATCGGATTGTAGTTAGGAAATACGATCTCGTCATCTTCCCCAAAGTAGGAAAAAGTAGGATCAGTAGAGGGAAAACCAAATATCTCTTCTAGAATGGATGGAGATATATCTATATCAATACCCAAAATCCTGGAGCAATAGTGAAGTGGGTCATCGCCAGGAACATGAGTAAGCCCGAAGTAGAAAACTCGGACTAACTCAGTATAAATAGTATCACCATGAGAAAGGAACCACTCCCATCTCATATCGGTAAACTTGGTGTAAAAAAGCATATGTATCCTCGTGAAGTCGTCAAAATCTACTTGGACGCTCAGAGCGAGACGTCAAGTGTCGAAGGGTCGGACGACAACCTCTAGAAGTAGAGGTCGTGATGTGGGTGAAGCCACCGGTGCGAAAAGTGTGACATCATCATTCGATCAAGATGAAGATGACGATGATGAAGGTGAGGGCTCACGAGGAAGTGATCGTGAGTCACGGGGTCGCCTCGTGGAAAGTCGAGTAGGTGTGGGGGACTCCCCAACCTCTACACGTCGTCGTGTAGGCCGAGGTGCAGGTGTAGAGGATTCGCCGATCTCTAATTGACATTTTGAAACGGTTGTTTTCTTTAGAGGCATTTTGTCAAACACTATATGTGCAAACAAAGATACCACAAAAGTTTTAAGTGAAAATGCGGTGAAAACGGAGACAAAATGAGTCGAAAACGAAGGTGAAGAGTCGAGGATGGGATGGGAAGGAGAAAAGACAATCTATGAAAATTGTATATTCGTGTAAAATCGAATGAGAAATGAGAAATTGAAAAATGAAGAAAAATATGAAAAGTCGACGGTTTTGATGGATAATTAATGGATTTTGATGTGTTTTTGGCAATAAAAATGATGAATTTGATGATTGTAATGAGTGGGAATGTGTTTGGAACAATCAAAACACTGAAAATGGGGGTTAGAAAAATTGGGTGTGAGAATAGAAGCGAAAAGGCGGAAAAGAGGAGGAAGAAATGAGCTCTCGGTCCGCAAGACTGATCAATTATCAGTCTTAAGGTACACGTTCCTCTTAAGAGGAGTGTGTTTCTATGTCCTCCGTAGAACACCTTCCGGTGTTCATGCAGAGGATTGCGTTCCTCTTTGTAAGAACGCGTTCCTTAATAACACAGAACACTTAAACACTATAATTTTGATTGTTTTTTTATTTTCACTTTGATTAAATTGATAATTTATGATTATTCAAGAAAATTTTGGTCGTTTCTAAGTGAATGATACACACATCAAATGATAAAAACACTATAATCAAAAACATTCACACCAAACTAACACACACATAAGTACATCAACAATAATTCATACAAGATTAACATGAATGAATCATGCATCATTATTGAAAATAATACATGCAAGATTATCAAGTATAATATATGCAAAATTATCATAGATGATATATTCATGTGATCATAACATAATCATACACACATTCACATGAATATATTGGAAGTGATAGAATATATAAAGTTCAATATACATACTTCCAGTCAAATTGAGAAAATATTGTAATACCAATTAAGTATCAATGCTCAACAACATAGTTCAATATTAAATTGATTAATACACAGAAACTTGAGACACTTGATCGATTTAATATAGATGAAAATTCTCCATGTGAACATATGATAATCAATTCTAGCAAGCTCACAAGATACACATGTACACATTACATGTCTTAATCAATGATCAAAATGTACATCATTCATAACATGATCAAATCAATTAAGTTTGAAAAATATATAATGAAATATGATAATCATTTTAATTAAGCCTAAGATATTTTCAAAATCATACAAATATTATAATTAGGCATAGTATGACATGAAAAGTTTATCCAACTCACTTATCACTTAAGCAAGTATATAGTACTCATCAATAACATGACGTATGCAATAAAAATGATATGACAAGTATCATGCTTAAATGGATATTAGATGCTTCAACATAGATATATCTCTCAATACACAATTAATTTATGCTTAAGAGGATATGTTCAGGCCATTTGTGGAATAACACAATAGAGATATTTGAAATATAAATAGAAGTGTTACCCACAAGCGAAGACCGATCATGAAGCACTTCAAGGAACCTCGAAACTTGCATTTTAATCATCAGTTGTGTTGTTCGAGTCCTTGCTGCATCGAAGTAGTTTCCTAATCCACATTTTTCATCTTGGAATATTTGAAAACCTTCAAATGCGTATTTGAATATTCAGATCTTCGTTTTCATCAGTTGAGGTGCAAATGAGTGAACCACTGGATATGGCACTTAGTGATTAGTCATCCTCAACTTGTTCTTCTTCATTGTACTAATCATTTACCAATGATGATGCTTCACTTTCATCCATTCTATGTGGCGACCCCGCACCCCGGACCACCAACCACGCAAGGAATGGTGTGCGGAATGCCGGGGCGGGACACCCGGCGTAGGAATCTCCAACCACTTCTCAACCTTCGTGAGGTGGTTGAGACCCTACGAGCCTTATCCCAAACAACGACATAATATAAAAAGGTACTAAACAAAACTACCAACCGTATTAATCATCCAAGACAAGAGATACTCCATAAAAATGAACCATAAATAAAACCGTCATAATCCCTACAGTCTATCAAGATTGACATACACATAAAGTCCAAAACTATGGGTACAAAAAAACCCTCATGTGCCCACATGGTCTATCTAACAAGTCTCAACTCACCCATACTACAATGTAGTAAGTGTTATAATTACATAGTCCAAAATATAATACATCATAATTTCAAACACAATTATATCAAAATGCCTCTCAACTCACATCGAGGCCTTGGATTCTCTCGCAGGCAAGGCCCTCAAGATATGACTACTCCTTTGCCCTTATTCGGGACAGAAGGACCTGAAAGAGGGAAATGAGGGTGAGCCAACGGTGCCTAGTGAATAGAATTCAAATATGCTATCAATACTCATCAATAAATATCATGTATGCATGTCAATGTGTAGCATGATTAAAAGCTCATAACATATAGATATCAAGCATTTATAATAAGTTCGATGCAAGTAAAAGCTTATCAATTTGGATCCACATTCCACCTGCATTGGGGTTACTAGTGCACGTACCGTTAACCCCAATCATGTTTATTTGGGGTTACTAGTGCATGTCTATTTCACCGTACCGTTCTCATCCCCAAATATTTCCTTTTTAAAACCCTCCTATGACAAGGTTAAGTCCTCCTATTAGCCAGATAGATGGGCCCAACCAAAGTTATAAGGTTTTCTCAAATCAATGCATCATTCAAAACATTAGAACACATTCATGCTTTCAACATACAATATATATAAGTGATATGATGACATAAAAGATATAATCATAAATGAAGTCTACTCACAACCAAGCCTCGCGATAGTATCTAACCACACACGGACACCAAACCGAATCAATCCAATCAAGGTCCTGAAACATTCATCAATATCCAACCATACATCAATTTCTATGCTCAATCACATAGACATTACACATCAACCCTAAATCAGCCCACATATAGACAATAGGCCTAAATCCCATCTAATCCCACCATTCAACTCAAATCACATAACTTAGGCCTCTAATGCATAGTTCTCATTCATAAACCATTCTATTATTCAAAAATACTGATTTTCAATTCCTTAGGCATAAACAGGCTCAAATTGGGCCATTTGATCACAAGTAGGCATAACCCATGATATGGTCACAACCACCAAATCAGTTATATAATCAACCCTACTCATGCTTAATTAAACGTAAGTTGCATCAATTCAATGATTCTAGGCCAAAAGCATCAAAAGCCCTAAAATATGAAATTTTCCATACTTAGGCCATATTGCCGATTTACACTAGGTCACCATGTTTAGCCATGTATATCACTGATTTTGCATCATGGGTTCATCAACAATGGCAACTAGGTCAACATAGTTGACATGCAAGCTATTTGGAAAGGTCTAAGTTCATATTCTAAATTTAGGTCTAATACAAGCAACCCTACCAATTCTTCATTTAATATTTTGTTCAGATGTATCAATCTACCAACAAAAATATTTAATCACAAAATCAACTGTGCAGATTGAAGTATTTTAAGAACCAAACCTTCTGTCCAAAAATCAGCTCAATCCAACGGTGGACCGAAAAGATAAGGCACTTTGATGAACAAGTCTCTAATCAGATAATTTCTCCTTTCCTCCTGCAAATACTCAAACTCAGATGACTATATCACACAACATACTTTAAGCCATAAACATCTTCACCGTTCATAATGCAGAAAGATTAGTTGTAAACCACATACCCAAATATTATATCCATCCAACGATAGATTTAGGAGAACGATTAGTTTGATCGAAACTGCACGAGAAATCCAGACTTTCTGACCAGCTTTGTTTGAGAGGTTATATCTCTTAGACGAAAACTCTAATCAAGATCTCCACCGACCAAAATGAATAACCATAAGTTACGAACTTTCTGACAAATGTTGAGCTCAATCGGACCATATATCATCGAGATCCAGCTCTTTGTTGAAAACGTTGCAGAGATTTTTCTCAAAGCAACTCCCTCTTTCTTTCTCTTCTTCTTTCCTTTCTCTTCTTTTTTTTTCTTTCTCTCTACTCATCTCACCCTCTAAGACTTCCTTGGGGAAGAGAAGTAGGGCATGGGACACTTGTCCACTCTCATGCACCAACCTTGACATGTGTTGGAGAGGAGAAATGGGGCATGAGACACTTGTCCATTTTCATGCACCAATTTGACATGTATTGGAGAAGAGAAATGGGGCATGGAACACTTGTCCATTCTCATGCACCAACTTGACATGTGTTGGTCTCATGCACCAACTTGACATGTGTTGGAGAAGAGAAATGGGGCATGGGACACTTGTCCATTTTCATGCACCAACTTGACATGTATTGGAGAAGAGAAATGGGGCATGGGACATTTGTCCATTCTCATGCACCAACTTGACATGTGTTGGTCTCATACTACCCATACCAACCACATGTACTTTAACCAATCTCATGCTCCCATGTATTTTAAATGTCCAATCCATTTAATACACCAAATTTTCATTTTCATTTGTCATTTTATTCAATCAATCCTAACACATATCAATTAATGGTTTGATGGGCCCATGCATAAATAATAACATATGCATTATACTTTAACTTAACATGACCCATATACAATTTATGATGCACTTATTTATATACATTATCAAGCATCAAATATACAAATATTAAACAACCATCAAACAAAAACCAAACATATCAAGGCAACACAGAGAGTTTGGGCAAAATGCAATTGGGTTATGGGCTAGATGAAATAATTTTCGGGGCGTCACATTCTATCTCTGTCATTATCACTTGGTAAGTGGGCAAGCATTTCTCTTTTTTCGGATGAAGCTTCACTTTCTTCTGAGGAGGTCTTGAGTCTGCTTAACACATAAAGAATTATCTCAAAATTATTGTTAAACGGATCTTCAAACATCTCAATAAAGTTGACTTTGTACTTCCATTTGTCTGGGAAACCCTCTAAGAAATACTTAACCAATATCGAATGAGGATAAGTTATTCCATAACTTTACAAATCACTTGCTAATTCCATCAACCTGTCGAGTCACTCATCAACTGTTTCCTCATGTAAGAACTTGAAATTTTCCAGCTATCTTTTAAGCACTTCAATTCTTACTATTGTATCAACCTTGGCTTCTATAGATGTTAGTAAGTTGCAAAACTCTTCCAAGATGAACTCTCATGGATTAAGCACTTCTACTATGCTTGTAAGTTTTTCAGCCTAATAACTCAGAAGTTTGTTAGCAAAGCATACGATGTTAATCCCAGATGGCATCTCTTGATCCAGATCCTTTAAGTCTTCAAGAATTAATTTGAATCTGGAACACACCTCTTCAATTGGTTCATTTTCAAGAATGTTGAAATCTTATTCAAATCTTCTATCTGCATCCTCAGAGCCTTGATTCTCTGTTATCAAGTGGCTCACAGTGAACCAAATGAAGCAATTCTCATGCTTCTTTTATAGTCTCACATTCACTGACTTGTTCTAACTTGTTATCCGGAAGACTACAAAATAAACCATACACCGCCTTGGAATTTAGACGATACTCTTCTTTTTCTTGAGTTGTCCAAAGCTCGGTTGGCTTGTCATGAAGAGTATAGCCATTTTTCACCATTTCCCAAAGATCAACATTTTGTGATCTCATAAATGTTTTCATGAGAATCTTCTACTCATGAAATTTTTCTTTTCTAGACAATGGTGGTCTGTCGGTGTATCTACTGTTGTCCATATTATAGCTAGTTGAGCATTGTCCTGCCATCTTACTCAAAGAAATTGTTAGATAACTTTGATGCAAAAACATGCTCTGATACCACTTGTTAGCCCAGTATTATAGTTCAAGAGGGGGGGTGAATTGGACTTAGCGCAGTAGATAACAATCCAAATAACAAATGCAAGAAAGATAAATGAACACAAAGGATTTAGAGTGTTCGGTTCTCCTTGAACCTACGTCCACTACTTAATCACAACGATCAAAATTTTTCAATGCACTATTTGGCTAATCACTTACGGGTGTGATTAGAAGTCGTTTACACTCTAACCGATACAAGGGCTTGGTTAGAAAAGCCACAACCACTAACCTACACCAGAGCTTGGTTAGAAAGCCACAAACTACCCTATACCAGGGCTTGGCAAGAAACCTACAACTTGTAACCAACTTATGGGCGTGGTTAGGTGTCGTACAAAATATGGTAATGTCCCGGTTGACTTAATCAAATCAACAATACATCAAGATTTCAAAAGATATAGAGAAGTGTTCAATAACACTCTCAACAATATAGGCTTACAATCTTGAATGAGTCAACACTACTATTCTAACTACTATAATTTTAAATGATGCAAAGTGTTGAAATAAGTTTTTTTCAAATTCATTCGATTCAAATATATATGATGTAAAACTGTGATTTGAATATGCACAACTATCAAGATATTGATTCTAAAGAATGATAAGTTTAAAGCTCGAGAATTAATATACCATATATGATAATCAAAACTTGATGATTTGAAATGAATATGTGATTAAGATCAAGAATCAAACAAATCAAGTATGATCAACAACTTCGATTCAATATAATATAATGTTAACACATGAATCAATATCTTAAACTATTTATGAAACCACTAAATAAGGTATTTTGTTATGAAGATCGAGATAGGGTTTCACAAACACAATCAACACAAAATCAGTTTTAAAGATGATAATATAAGCACAAAACCGATTTGCATAAATCAAAATCTAGATATAGAAATGTATACCCCACTAGATAAGGTTGAAGTTCCAAGATTCTTCTTGTGTGAAGTTGAATGAGAGAAGTCACGATCAAGACTCGATAGAAGATGTCGATAACATTCAAATCGTCTTGAACACTTGCACAAGAGAAACTTCCAAGTTTCTCAAGGTGTTGAAAGATGTGGAGAAATTTTTGGAAGATTGGATCATTAGATCAAATGTTGTTGAACTTTTGCTTTCAAAGAAGGTTTAAATCACTCAAGAACTTGTTATTGGCTTGTATAAAGACTAATACGAAAAATGCACAAGTTCTCTAAGTTTTGCAAAAGATGTTTTTCAAATGAGCAAGTGTGGTATTTATAAAGAAACACCACACCGAGGCACATGAACGGATTCCTTAAGACAAGAGCGCGTTTTCTGGTTTAAAATATGAAAAATCTCATATTTACCTCTAATCAAGTAGTGCATTCTTTACTTAAGGAGCGCGTTCCTCAATATGTCTGTTGGGCATAGGAACAGATTCCTTCAACATGAACCACTGACTCTTAAATTTTTTCTTATTTTGCCCTTAGCAACACGAGTGTGTTCCTTCTTAAAGGAGTGTGTTCCGTTTTCCTGATCAAAAAAATTCTTAGTCTCGAGAAAAGCCACAGGAGGGGATTCCTTAAACCCTGATAAAAAATTACCGAGTCTCGAAAAAAAGCTCAAGAGTGCGTTCGTTCACTGAGAAGTGAAAGAAACTCAATTTTTTTTTTATCATAATAGGTTTATAACATTGTAAAAAATATAGACTAACATTTTAAAACATTTTTGACAAGATTGAGGTACAATTTATAAAGTTAAGCACGAGTGATTTGATCGATTAAACCAATATCAAAGCAATAAGTACAATAAATGTGAAACAATAAAACTTTGCAAAGTTAACAAGATGAATGCATGTTAAACACTAATCAATATATGTATGATAAACAATTATGACTAAGTAATAGCATAATTATCAAACTAATATGTGTGTATGCATGATTAATCATATAATAATATATATGCATGAGAATGATTAACTATATGAATGATTTTTGAAAAGATGCAAATTATACGTGGTTGGAACATGTAAATGTTACTCTACAATACAAAGATTATAATAAAGAAATACAACTATGAAGCTCTTGAATCTTTATAAGGTATTGTTCATTTCACATGCTTTGACAATACAGTTGAATCTATTTGATATATCTAGTTAGCACTGAAATAACTACGTCAAAGAAATTAGCTATCACAAGTATATATGTTGTTTGTAATCATCAAAATAAATTTGGACAATAGTAGTTACATTAACAATGAGTGGGTGGACAAAGAGGAAAGGGAGGATAAATTTAGCTTGACCCTTCAAGTAAGGCTTAGGTTGTGCCTGGGCCATTATGGACCTAGAGCCACGTAACCCTTTTTTGGTTAATTGTGTTTCGGTTGACCAAACCCATGGTAATTAACCACAAGCTCGTCCTCCATTCCCGGTCTAGTTCTTAGACTCCATTATTTAGCCCAAGGGTGGTTGAATTTCCCATCTCATTTCACTTATCAATGCCAATTATTAATTGTTATTATTTTTGACCAATTGTTTATTAAATATAAATATTCAAATAATAATATATGAAATTTAAGTAGAGATTTTTCGTGATACCATTCACGTACCTTCAGTTTGTAGGTCGCAGGGTAAGGCCAAAAAAAGCAATTATTGTAGTTTTATAATTTAAGTGTTACTTTAGTGAAGTAGTTGGATAGAGGGCTAAGTAACGTTATAAATTTGAGTCTCATTTATTTGTATTTTTTTTAAGGTATAAGTTTAAATTTAAATTTTTTTTAGAGTATGAGAAGCGCCCCTTTGCAGGTTAAGAACTTATATATTCTAAAATTAGTCAGATACAGGTGTGCAAGCTTAAATATCCAAATTTTTAAAAAATAAATAAATGCTTCCTACCAAAAGAGTTTTAAGATTTTCAATCTAATCACGTGTTTTTAGCTTTACTAGCATCCAAAACTCTAAAAACAATTTAAAGTAGTAAGTGCTATAGCAATACAAAAGTAAGATTCCATGCCGGCCTCTTTTATCTCACTTAATCTACCTCTGTGCAATTTGTTAAGTGTATATAGAATTAGTGTCAACGGACATGGAATTTTAGGATCACAGATATTTTAGGGAGACGCCATTCATCGTGGGCCGCTCAGAGCCATACGCCTCCAGGAGTCGCCACGCGTTTCTCTTGGCACGGCTCAAACCATTTACTAGAATGGAAAGCAACGTGCCTTCAAAAAAGCCTACGCTTGCCACGCGGTCAGAATAGCGCGAGAGATCTGCGTTGGCACCCTGTCGTGGAGACCGTGTGTCATCCGGGTTTGTCTGCGTGCGTGTACCGAAAGACTCAACTACTCCAAAATCAATGAAATAGCATACGTGGCTTCTTATTAAATAAGAAAATTGTTTGATTTTAATTTCTAAAAATGGAATTCAAATTTTGATTCTCTTCAACTAATAGGTTACATTTATCTAACTAACGGTTTATTCTTGTTAGAGGTAACCTATCTTAACAATAAGAACAAAGAAATCAGATTACTATTTAAGGGTGACGCAAGATATTTATTTATTTGGTATAAAATTATTATGTTGTGAGGTTGGTATATAAATTTAATTATGATTAAAATTTATATAATATAAGGTAATTATGATAAGATAAAAAAAAATAGAACAGAGATTTGACAGGTGATTTTTTAAGTTAAATAATGCCTCTTTTATTTTTATTTTTTTGTGTTCATGTTTATTGTATCCTTTTAAATTATCAGCAATAAATTTGTGAAAATTATTTTTAAAAAAAATATTTTTATAATTTAAAAATTATGTCAAAAAATATACTTATACTGATGTGATATATAATAAAAAAAAAAAATTTCATAATATAATAATCTATCGTTCATAATATAATAATCGATTGTGTTGTCCCATAAACTTAAAATATAAAGTTAAATACATATCTTAATAGGCTGGAAAGAAAACAAAACTCGTTCAGTTTGTTTTCTTGTTGACGTCAAAACAGGCAGTGGAAATAACAGAAGCGTTAAAAAAATAATGGAGGCATGGAGTAAAAAAAAAAAAGAAAAAAAAAAAAAGGATTCATGATTCCGTGAAGAGAAGAAGAATTTGGTGGGTTTGAGATTTATCTATTGAAGAAAAGACAAGTTTTCTTTTGTTTTTTTATTGGGAGTTGAAAAGTCAAAAAGTTTTATTTTATTATTAAATAAAACAAGTGTTGGTGTGATTTACTCCTTACCCCACCAACACCGTGAGCAATTTTTCTTTTTTGAGAAATTTGTTTCTACATCAAATCTTTGGAGGCGGAGATGTCGGTGTTGTGCATGAAGGCGATTTGTTGAAACGAATCACCAGTTTTGTTTAATTTAGTATTGCAATTATTCTACTTTTGCATAGTGTTCATAGTTCAAATATAGAAGCAATGAGATCAAATGATAAATCAAACAAAATAGAGAAATTCAATGATACGAATTTCAATTTCTAGAAAATGCTGACCGAGGACTATCTATACCAAAAACGTATTTGCCTTTGGAAAAGAAACATGCAAATTATAATGTAGAGAAATGGGAGATACTAGATCATAAAGCGTTAGGTGTGATTCGACTTTGCGTGTCGAAAAATGTATCATTTACCATTGAAAATTAAAAGACAACAGTATCTCTCATGATCGCCTTTTCTAATGATACGTTATTTTCAAACTAGTTATTTCCTAGGGTAGTTAGTGCTATTTGTGGATTACTTTATGGTTTATTTACTCATTAGTGACTTTATTTTGTAGGGTTACAAACAAGGTTACAAGTGAAATCGAGTTAAAAAGTAGTGGTAAATTAAACTAGTGAGTAAGGTCTAGGCTTGGATAATGGAAGCCTAGGCTCTAAGGAGAAAAAGATCAAGGTGATGAAAAGCAATGTGTTGAGGCCGGAGCACCCAAAATAGAAGTCGGAGCGCCCAAAATGGAAGTCGAGGCACTAGATGATGAAATCAAGTGAAGAAAAAATATAGTGTGTGGGCGCCTAGGTGCCAAGTAGTTTAGTCATAGTAGGACTTTTGTGCAATTTCTATGAGTTTTCCTTATTTCTCCTTCGTAATTATAAATAAGAAATATAGAAACTTAGGAAGGGGATATCCATTGAGAGAATAAGCAAATAAAGTGTAAGAGACAAAGAAAAACACATTGAAGAGTCGTGAAGAAGCCGATTGAAGAATTTAGTGGAACCGTTGGTAGATCTTTTTCTCATTCTTTCTTCTCTTGTATTTGAATTTCTTTCTTTTCAATGATGTTAGATATTATTGATTTGGAACTTTTTTTACTAGTTATGGGATAGATTAGGTTTCCAGGATTGCAATTTGAACTCACATGTAACTTGGATTTTATGTTTATATTATAGATTTTAATTAGTTAATATTGAGTTTTTTTGCTTTAATTTGTGCTTATTGTTTCTAATTAACTGGCCATTAATTAGATTGATTTGTTAAATCTAGATGAACTTGGGAAAAAGATTTTAGGTTTAGACTTAATTAAAGTAACATATGATCAAAAGGTGGAAGCCATGAGTTCATATGAGATGAAAATATACTCATATGACATATGTAACCATTAAACTTAAAGAATCTAGTTTTAATTTAAATCTCATAAGAATATAGTGATTTAATTAAACAGGTATATTTTTGTTTGACCATCATAAAAGACTTGTAAATAACTTAGGGCTCTTGGTTAACAACTCATATTAATTAATTAATTGAAGAAGTGAGTAAATAGATCCAAGTGAAGTGTTGAGAAAAAATTGTAATCCTAGATTTCTTTTATTAGATTTATTGATTTATAACTTGCTTAGTTTAATTCTTATGTTTCAGTTTAGTTCATAGTTGATTTAGTAGTTTTGTTTAGATAAGATTAAGTTGAGATAATTTTAATAATTAACGAGAAATTAGTGAACAAATCTTTGTGTGAACAATACTCTACTCTTCACTTTATTACTTATTCATGATATTGTACACTTGTAATAATTTCACAACATTTAATATGTACGAGCAACTCTCTGCAACGCATAAGGTACTTCTTGTTGTTGTAATGACCCTCACCCTTGTATGTTTTGATGATTGCAACACAACATTCCGTACATAACTAATCACGTTGACTAAGTTGTTTCAACTCTGACTTGATCAATTCAACAAAGTCAACTTAGAAGTCAAAGCCAAAGTATGAAGTGGATCAAAGTAAATGAAGATATATGATTGTAAATTTATTGGTAATGCTTAGATCTATTTAGTGTCGTAGAATTCTCTCTAGGAATGTAAGCCAAAATGATGCATGCATAAAAATCTTTTTAAAATGATCATGATTTCAAAAGTCAACCATTTTCAAAATAGTCAAAACTTTGACTTTATGATTAAAATGACTTATCATGTGTTTTGAACTTCATATTCTTTCAAAACAATCATACTTAAATGTATTTGATTCAAAGTTTTTAAGAAAACATGTTTTAGACTTAGAATTTTCGAAGAAACACATGTTTTCACGTTCTGTGCACATAGAAACGCGCTCTATATGGGAGAATCGCTTTCCTGCTGTTCGAAAGTGAGTTTTCACTTTGGCTAGCAGAAACACGTTTCTCCAACAAGAAACGTGTTTCTCGATTGTTGTCAAGAATGAGTGACTTTCATTCAAAGGCACAAAAATGTGTTTCCAATAATAGAAACGTGTTTCTCGATTGTTGTCAAGAATGAGTGACTTTCATTCAAAGGCACAAAAATGTGTTTCCAATAATAGAAACGTGTTTCTCGATTGTTGTCAAGAATGAGTGACTTTCATTCAAAGGCACAAAAATGTGTTTCCAATAATAGAAACGCGTTTTCTTGTTTTCTGGCAGAATGATGAAAAACGCCTAGAAATGTGTTTCCATGAACAAGAACACGTTTTCTACTTTTTAACCAAAATAGTGATTTTCTGACAATTTCAATGAAACGTGTTTCCACTTTTTACAAACGCGTTTCTTACTTTTTAAAATGGCAATTTTGTAATTCAGAAAGTGCACTATTTTGTTCTCTCAATGCCTTAGATGTATAAAGACATCACTTAGCTCACTTAGAGCAACCTTTTTGCAAATCTTTTGAAACTTGAGTTATTGTGTTGCTCTCCTCATTTTCAAGAAAAAATCAAGTTTCTTCTAAATCAATTTGAGAGAAAACGTTTTTAGAAATCATTATTCCCATCTTGAGAAATCTCCAAAGCTTCAATCTTTCTTTCTTGAACGAAATCATATTTAAAGATTTTTTGGAGTTTTTGAAGCAAGACTTTGATTTTGAGCATCATTTTCATCATTTTAAAAATCAAATATTGGAGGGGCCTTCCATATTTCAGCTTGAACCTCATCTTATCATTCTTGGGTGAACTTAATCTAGAGAGGTATTAATTTTCAGTTATAAGTTGTTACTTGAAAGTTGTTTGGTAAGAACACTCTCCTTTTCTTGTAAATCATCTTGTATTGATTGATTGGTTGGTTAGTCAATCGGGAAAGTTTTCTTATGTTGGCCCAGATATGTCCAAGAGGAAGAGGGGGAGGGAGAGGGGGGTTGTGAATTGGACACTTAACAGGTTTATAACTTTTTTTTTAAGGACAAATAATACAATGAAATATAGCAGGTTTGGCTAATTACACAAAACAATGAAGAATGGTCTATAAAGGATAAGACACATGATTTATAGTGGTTCAGCTGCGCCTACGTCCACTACCCAACGTCCTTAGTTAGGGATTTGTCCAAACTCCACTAACGGATCTTCTTACGAGTGAATATCAAATCGTTTACACTTTCTCAACTTCACAGGCTTGAGAACAACCTTTACAACTCAAGCAACACTTGCTCTATTCCAGTAACAACTGTCACTAATATTAATGAATACAAGATTGAGATATGATTCCCTTTACTTAGACTCAAAGAGATACTTACAAAGCTTTTGGTTGAACCCTCAGTTACCACAGATTCAACAAAGTGTATGTAATGAAGTGCAAATGAAAATGAAGGTTCTAAGCTTCGTTTCTTTAATGGATTTTTGAAAGATATGAAGTGAAGTTCTTTAAAATCCAGAAGATGTTCCAAGTACTCAAGTGTGTCAAAATATTAGAGTTTTGCAACAAAGAGAAGAATAACTTTCAAAAGTTTTTTGCACACGTAAAACGAAGATTAAAACTCAATTTTTGTATACTCGATATCTTGTTCTCTTTTCAACAACTCAAAGTGTTGTATATATAGAGAATGTTTGATCTGTTTCTCAAAAGGATGTTTGGCACTCAAATCTCATTTCAAATCAAATGGATACATTCTTTTCCGAAATGAATTGACTCAGTCTGTGCAATCACAGCAGCAACACCTAAATCATCTGTGCATTCATGGGAATAGAATGTTCTAAAAATAGTTCTAAGACATTCTGAAAGCTTTGAAAAGTTCTGAAAAAGTTTTTCTGAAAAGGTGCACAGTTATCAACTTTATGTCAGTGTTTGATTAGCGCCCTGATGCATAATACCAACTTTTGTCGTTTTGTTCATTGAGGGCGCTCATATTCAATAAGTGTCCTACTAAACTGTGAAGTGAGGGTGCTACTGAAACGTAAGAGTCCTGACTTGATAAGTGCAGAAAGGAGCTGCTGAGACATTAGCATCCCGATCAAATACTTAAAAAATTGATTTTCAATTTTTGAAAGCTCAATTAAACAGAGTTAAAACATGATGAGTTATGCAAAGGTATGAGAACTTACTGAAAAAAGTGATATCGGAGATTCTACAATCCTATCAAGTTCTAATAACATAAAATTTTATCTTCGAATGATCATGGTCTTCAACTTGATCTTGATTGTTGTTCCACCATGCATCATCGAACCTTCATGCATTAAGGTATACAATGTGTATGCAATATATAATATATGAATGTGGTTTCTAATTATCAAAATATCTTTTATCATATATGCGGGTCGTGAGGGTAATTTGATTAACATCTTTACTGGAAAATAATGTTTGTAACAGTTTGATCCATACCCGTAAGTTGGATCAAGGTCAGTAGATTTTGGAAAATCTTGATTAGGGAGATCAAGTAGTAGGGCTAGGCTTTTAGGAAGTCGAACCACTATAAATCATTGTCTATCTTTCATTTCTTGCACTTCACTTTACTTTATTACTTTGCCATTATCTAACAATTTCTTTGAGAAGTGGCAGGAAATGATGGTGCTAGGGGTGTGTTCAAGGAAGGTCAATCTATTCACCGACCACCATTGTTCGAAGGAGACAACTATCTCCATTAGAAGACTCGCATGCGTTTCTACATAAGATCGCAAGATGTCGAAAGATGGGAGATAGTAGTTAATGGATACGAACGCCCTACCAAGATAGAGAAAGGTGTTGTTTCACCTAAGGAAAGGCATGAATGGCTACCAAATGAGAAAAGAAGAAAACAACTGAATGATCAAGACATAAACATACTTTATTGTAGTTTATTGGTAAATGAGTTCAATCGTATAAGCGAAAGTGACACAACCAAAAAGATTTGGGATAAGTTGGAGATCACACATGAAAGAACTGTGCAAGTGTCACACCCCGCCCGAACGCGCCTAAACCGGCGGTACACTCGCGGATGGGGCGCACATTTGGAATAATAACAATGGTAACAACAGAGTGCGCAACGAAAAATATAATATACAGTACAAATCTGATTTCATTTAATTCAGAATACATTTGTACATGTAATAGTCAAGGGAACATTCTCCCTAACATCTCCAATGAATAATACAAAGGGTACAAAATGTGGGCCCCATAACCTGCACCCAGTCCACCCTAATTTCCTATGAAAAATTGGATAATAATGGAGTGAGCTTAACGCACCTCAGTGGGTAAAATAGTCGTGAGTTTAACAATTAATAAAACATACTTCAATATCAAATATCTTAAATACACAAGATAGCATCATAATCAATCAATATGTATGTATGCATCACATCGTCTCGTAATGGTTTGATGAACGCACATCGCTTGAGTTCACGTACAAATGTCCTTCCGGATGTTTCTCCCCTGGCGTAGCCAGGTTCTTATTGTACGTCCCTCCTCAGGAACGATGCTCTGGATTCACGTACTGATGTCCCTCCCCAGGCGTAGCCGGGTTCTTATGTATGTCCCTCTCTAGAGAAATATAATGAATAGCGAGCAATGCTCCTAACTATTCTATGAGTCATAAACCACATACGTCCCTAGGTGGTGATATGTATGATGCCAATGCATGAACTGGTCTAGTCTCCTGGTCTGGTCTTTTCTTGACATTTAGACTAACTTTGGCAACGTCTCGTGATCCTTATCAGAGTTGGCAGCACGACGTACAAGGTTAGGACATTTAGTATTACTTGTATAAGCTGATAGCTTTCAATAAGACCAACTAGATCAGTCCCCAATTGAGAGGTGAAACACAAGGCCTGCTTAAATACCAATCGCCTGGAGCAGCCCGCTGCCTCCCGTTCACTATTTAAAGTTACTAAGGACAAGATCGAGTGTAGTTGAGTCAGATTGACCACAAATCCGACATTATAACGGTGTAATACATGAATTCCAAATATACAGGCATAAGTGCGGCAGTATAAACATTATATGACATAATGTAGTGTAAATGAACAGTAGACATAACAATAATTGAATGTAAGCTTTAATAAAAGTTATAAAACACGCAAACCTATGTTTCGTTCCCCACCTTTAGATAAAAACTTATTCTTTTAGATCTGGCGCTTTCCTTCTGATAGAGCTTTGTCGCACCGCACTGAGAGTCTTGAACAGAGAGTCTCAAAAGTCTAAAAACTCAGAATGAGTGGAAAGGAGAAGAAAATCACAAGAGAAGGTGATTTGGTGTGAGGAATGAGAAATGATGAGGGTTCCTTATATAGAGATTTTTGGCGCCTGAACGTTCGGGCGTTGCCCAATTTTTGTTTTTTTTTGTTTTTGTGAAATACAGGGTATTACAGCAAGTCAAGGAAACTAAGTTATGTATGCTTGAAGAAGCATATGAAACCTTCAAGATGAAGGAGGATGAATACATTGTCGGTGTCGTTACGAGATTCACCAAGATCTTAAACGAGATGAAGAATCTTGGTGAAGTGTATTCACAAGCCAAAACTGTTGGGAAGTTCCTTAGAGGTTTGCCTAAGGAATAGGATCCAAAACTTACTGCAATTGAAGAGGCAAAGAAGCTTTAGGAGTACACTTTTGATGAACTTTGTGGCTTTCTCATGGTACATGAACTCAAGCTAAGAAACAGCGATGAGATAGACCCTAAAGAAGAGAACAAGATAAAGAAGGACTTGGCCTTGAATGCAATTGAAAAAACCGAAGCAACATCATCGGAAGGCGAACCAACTGATGATGAAGTGACCAAGTTGACTAGAAAGACCAACCCTTTTGCCAAGAGGACAAGTTCAACATTTCACAAGGGCAAGAAATTCGGAGCCAAACCGAGCGAGTTTATTTGCTTTGGATGCAACAAACCAAGTCACATGAAGAGTACGTGTCGTAACAAGAAGAAGAAGAGCTTCAATTATAAAAGAAAGGACAAGAAGGTCCTAAAAGCTACTTGGGATGATAATACGAGCTCGAGTGAAGGTGAAACCGACTCCGATGAAAAAAAAAATGATTATTTGCCTTATGGTGAAAATCGAGATAAAAGATTCCTTTTCTAATTCATTTGATGATTGTTATGATTTGTATGATGAATTTGATTTTGTCTTTATCAAATGTAAATTAGATAAGGAGATCAAAAAAATGATAAGCTCAAAAAGAGCTTAAAGACCGCACTTGTAGAAATTGAATCTCAACAATATGGCATTAGACACTCTTTAATTAATATATGATGCACTTGAGAAAGAGAGATACACTCAAAAAGAGTGTAGATGACCTACTTGAAATTGTCAAGAAATTCACAAATGGGAAAAAATTATTTGATATGATATTAGGATCACAATGGCGTGCCTTTGACAAGGCAGGCCTAGGATATTCCCAAGGGTCAAAGCAAAAAACTTATAATAATTTGTTGACCAAGAGACCCACTTCCCATTATTGCAATAGGTAATGGCATACTACCCTTAGGTATTCACTCAAATCCAAGAAAAAGGGCTAGCTTGCATGGGTTGAAGAGGATGTTTTGAATGATGCAAACCTTGTAGGACTCAAGGCTACTTGTAAACTTGTTGCTTATTTTATGTGCACACTTTTAAGTGAATAAAAAGATGCAAGATGCACTATTTGAATTATAAACTAATGAAATGCAACATAAATATACCTTAGACATAAAGTAGATGATACAACAAATTATAAGTATAAGCTATGGAAAATGATGTAGTAAATACAATAAGTAATAAACTTGGGGAGTCCTAAGGTTGAACCTCAAGGATTGGGATGAGTGCCTAAAACTATGGTTTGCTACAAATGATAAAATGAAAACTAAGAAAAAAATGAAATAATTAGAAAACTTTGTTAATGATGAATGATAATATAAGGAACAATAATGAGATGAAAAGTTAAGGCATTAAAGTAGGCCTAACCTTCTTTCTCTTAGTCCTTCTTGAGTAAAATGATTAAGGGTGGAAATAACTAAAGAGTTTTCCGACCCATAAAAATAAATCTTTAAGCCCAAATATATTAAAAAAGTAGTGTTCTCCCACAAAATGTATTTATCATGAAAATACAAAATAGAACTGGTGTTCTAATGTGTGTGAGGCAATATGTGAATTTTAAGTATGTGAAATACATGATATTGTTGGCCCAGAAAAGTGTCCAAGACAGAGGGGGAAGGGGGGGTGAATTGG
Source organism: Paratinospora sagittata (assembly GCA_035771175.1). Taxonomy (NCBI): domain Eukaryota; kingdom Viridiplantae; phylum Streptophyta; class Magnoliopsida; order Ranunculales; family Menispermaceae; genus Paratinospora; species Paratinospora sagittata. The sequence goes on along the minus strand of CM069609.1, from coordinate 9,449,101 downwards.
ACAAGTTTGCAGGTTTACCTTTCAAAATAAAGCAATGATAGAAAATAAAATACAACGGAAATAAATCAAATACACAGTAGATTTAGAGTGCTTCGGCCCTTGCCTACGTCCACTACCTAACCTCCCCAGTTAGGATTTCTCAAACTCCATTATTGATACCTCTTCACAGGTAAGGATCAAACCTTTACACACTTCTCAACTTCACAGGTGTGAGAACAACCCTCTTAACCGAGCTTAACCAAGTTCATTCCAAGTGACACACCATCACTTTACAATAATAGTTAGAGGTTTATAAACTTGATTCTCTTACCAAGAATCAATATTAAAGAACAGCTTACAGAGCGTATTGAACCTTACTTAGAATTTGTTCAGCAAAAGAATGATTGTTTGGCACAGCTGAAATAATGAGATTGCTCCTCTTGGCCTCTTTGGATTTTCAAATGGATATGAAATCACAAACAAAAAATCCGAGAGCCTTTCTCAATTTAGATGATTGTATGGAAAATTTTGAACTTTTTCAAAGAGAAAAACGACTAAACTTCAAATAGTTTTTGAGCGCAAGATTTTTCAAAGTTGTGTTCTCCAACAGTTCAAAGTTGCAAATATATAGAAACAATGGTTTGGGATTTCAATCTCCCATAAACCCTATTATGTTGATTTTATAACCTTTTTCATTTTCAACTCTTTTACAAAATTTTATATTATGAGCTAATAAAAATATGCAGGTAAATCGAGTAAAGTCATCAACAATCACAAATACTTAAGATTTACCACCTAAGCTTTGGGTTTTGGTTGGTCAGAAAAGATTCATGTGAATCCGTTCGAGAGCTCTAGAGGTTGATTGATGCCTCTTGCTCTTAAATGATGAACGAGTATGCTTACCAAGTTGACATGGTTCACATACCTTGTCGTTTGAGTAAGTTCCTTTTGGAGTACCCTTGGCAAGATCATGTTTAACAATTCTAGATATGTTATCCATACTAACATGAGGTAATCTCCTATGCCAGAGCCATGCATCACTACAAGAAATTAAATGTAAACATTTTACATTTAATTTTCTACATGTCATTAAGATTTGTGCAATACACATGTTTAAGTCTAGATGCAATGAATGCAACAGTTTTATCTACATGCTTGACAATGCACCTATTTGCTTCAAATGAAATGTCATAACCCTTATCACATAATTGACTTTTGCTCAAGAGATTATGTTTCAGCCCTTTAACATAAAGTACATCAGATATGAATAGAAAATCATTACCAATGGTTCTAATGCCTTCAATATCACCTTTGCTGTCATTTTTGAAGGTGACCTTTCCTCCTTTCTTCTTTTCAAGGCTAAAAAATTTAGATTTATCTCCAGTCATATGCCTTGAGCAGCCGCTGTCTAGATACCATATATCTTCATTTTTGCTCATCTATACAACATAATCTACTTTTGACTTTGGCACCCATGCTACTTTGCGTCCATGCATGTTAGCATTAGTAAGGACAAAATTTCCAATCGATGCATATTTATTTTTCTTTACATTTAAGACAATACATCTAAGCATGGTATGACCTTCCCTATGACACTTGTGGCATGTTGGTCTTTTGGTCAGTAAGGTGATATTCCTTTTGCTTTGACCCATGTGTATAACCTAAGCCAGTTTTGTCGAATGCACATCTTTGTGATCCTAACATCATGTCAAATAACTTTTGACCATTTGTACATTTGATCACTGTGCAGTTTAGGTCTTCTTTTTTCTTTCTAAGTATTTCGTTTTCATTTTTCAGTTTCTCAACAACTTTCTTAAACTGTTCATTATCTAAGGACAATTCATCTAGCTCTTCTTGTTGGAATTCTATTTCCTCAAGGGCTTCTTCAAGACTATGCTCGAGCTTTTCATTCTTCCTAATTCCTTTACTAAGTTTCGTCTTAAGATCATGTATATGAATATCAAAAGCATTAAGTTCGTCAACAGGTTCAGATTTTACTTCCGTGCTTGCCATTAAGCACAATGCAACAGTGTGATCTGAATCCGATTCATCCTCACTTGAACTTGAATCATCCCACGTAGCTTTGAGAACTTTCTTGTCCTTTTTTTTTGAACTAGTGTCCTTCTTGTATCAAGTAGGACATTCACTCTTTACATGACCTGGTTTGTTACAACCGTAACAGATTAACTCTACAGGTTTTTACTCGGGCTTCTTTTGTTTGTGAAACTTTGAGTAAGAGCCACTCTTACCGTTTCTTCTAAGTAACTTGTTGAATTTTCTAGATAACATAGCCATGTCATTTTCTGAGTCTGAATCATCTTCAAAATCAGTTTCAACATTGAAGGCAATAGATTTCTTTTCTTTTTCCTCAACCTTGACAGGGCATATCTTATCTTTTAACTTCATTTCATGAACTATTAATAAACCACATAGTTTATCAAAGGTATATTCAACCAGATTTTTGGCTTTTTCAATGGTCGTGGCCTTGGGTTGCCAGGCTCTGGGTAGACCCCTTAGAAACTTTCTAACAGTTTCTTCTTGGTCATAGCTTTTTCCTAGGTTTTTCATCTTATTGATGTTTGTTGTAAACTTAGCAATAGCCTCGGCTATTGAATCAATTTCCTCCATCCTATAAGTCTCATATTTTTCAACTAGCATTTGGAGCTTTGCCTTTTTAACTTGCAAAGTTCCTTCGTGGGTGACCTCTAACTTATTCCAGATTTCATTAGCCGTTTCACACACGCTAACTCTATTGAACTCTTTAACGGATAAACTGCAAAACAAAATGTTTACAACTTGGTTATTTAATAACTCTCTTATCTTTTCCTTGGGATTCCATTCGTCTAACTCCTTAGGGACAGTGGCACCCTCTACTATTTTAGCAGGTGTTAAACAACCGTTTGTAACAACATCCCATATTTCTAAGTCTCATGCTTTTAGGTAATACCTAATCTTTGTTTTCCAATGAGAATAACTATTTTCCTTGAACAATGGTGGTCGGTTAGTGAAGTTTTCTTCACCTAAAAGAAAACACTTCTTGCATTTTGTCCAGTCATACTTAATCAAAGATGGTTAGATTTTTTGACGGTTAACCTATTCTGATACCAATTGTTGGCCCAGATATGTCCAAGAGGGGGGTTAATTGGACACTTAGTAGATTTTAACCTTTCTTTTAAATGCAAGAAATATTGAAAGCAGATTAAATAGAGTATAGCAAATAAACAAAATAGGAAGGTAAAAATAGAGAGTGCAAACATGATTTATAGTAGTTCGACCTCACTTACATCCACTACCTAGCCTCCTCAGTTAGGATTTGTCCAAACTCCACTAAGGATCTTCTTACACTTTCTCAACTTACGGGTGTGAGAAGAACCTTTTCTCAACTTCTAGGTGTGAGAAGAACCTTTTCTCAACTTCAGGGTGTGAGAAGAACTGTTACAACTTTGAGCTACACTGGCTCTAGCCCAGTGACTAACAAGCCACTAATATCTTAATACAAGATGAGATATGATTCCCTTTACTTAGAGTCAAAATAATACTTACAAAGCTTTGGATTAAACTTTCTGTTACCATAGATTCAGCAAAATATGTATGATGAGGTTCGGCTGAAAACTGGTTCAAAAAGCTTTTGTCTTCTTCAATGGATTCTTGAAAATGATATAGATGAAGATCACATAATCCAGAAGACTTAACGTATTTCAAAAGATCGTGAGTTCAAAAGTAGAGAGTAGAAGACTAACTTCTAAAAGTTTTTGCACAAGTGAAAACTGTTAATACGTTTTGAATAAATTTTAGTTTTTGTATTGATTGATCTGCTCTAAGGCAACATATATATAAAAAATAACAGAGGCGCAATGGACTTGGAGATTTTGGCGCACAAAGTCATTTAAAAAACAATGAATACATTCTTTCCCGAAACAGATCAATTCAGCCCTATGCATATTACGACGATAACACCTGAATCGTCTAATCTTTCGCGAAAGAGGAATGTTCTAATAAAGTTTTAAAACATTCTGAATAGACTCAAAAAGTTCTGAAAAGTTTTGTACAGTTCTGAAAAAGTAATCAGAATAAGGGTACGTATCAGAGCAGTGACAATGTTGAATTAGCGTCCTGACGCATAACAACAACTTTGTCATTTTGTTCCTTAAGGGTGCTCATGAACCATAAGTGTCCTGCTGAACTGTGAAGTGAGAGCGCTACTTAATCGTAAGTGTCCTAACTTACTTTGACAATTAAAACGACTAAACTTCGTGAGGGCGCTAATCTAAAATTAGAGTCCTGCCTTGTTTTAAACTATTTAAAGTCACGAAGGTGCTACTAATGAGTAAGCATGTTGGTGTTTTAAAAACAATTTAAAACTTCGGAAGACAGTAAGTGAGCTTATGCTAGATCAGCGTCCTGACTTCACAGGTGTACTAAAATGAGGCCCTACTGAGGAAGTAAGCATCATGTTGAATAAGTACAATTCAACCTTGAACAGTATTAGCAACCTAATGTATTATTAGCGTTTTGACTCACCAAGTCCAGGAGGGCGCTACTAAGACATTAGCGTCCTGATAAGATGTATTAGGTTCCTGATGGACACTCAAAAACAATTTTGATTTCTCATTTAAACTAGATAAATACATTTAAAATCTCAGTAATTTCGAATCAAATCAAACATAGAAAATTCAATGCAAATGATAAAAAAAAATTCGACTAAATCATGCAGTCATGCATCAATCTAAATCATATGTTAGTGAAAATTCTACAACCTAAACACAATCTAATCATACAATTATATATATCTACAAATGATCATGGTCTTCAAGTAGAACTTAATAATACGTTCACCACGCATCATTGATTCTTCGAAACCTTCAAGTAGGATTAGATATGCCATGTATGCAGTATTATCATAAACAGAATGTGGTTTGTAATCAACAAAATGTTTTTCACATTAGGGACATACTCTTGTAAGGGACATGAGAATAATTGGTTCAACATCTATAAGCTCGACTATAAGAAGAGTATCCTAAGAAGATTCCTATATCTGATTTTGGCTCGAATTTGTCTAGGTTGACTTTGTAATTTAGAACGAAGCACTTACAACCAAACACTTTGAAGTAAAATATATTAGGTGTTCAACCTTTCCATAACTCATATGGAGTCTTTTGCATGCTTCATCTAATCATAGACCTGTTCATTACATGAAATGCAGTATTAATTGCTTCGGCCTAAAAATAGGTGGCTACATTGTATTCACTTAACATTGTTCTACACATTTCCTGGAGTGATCTATTCTTTCTTTCTACTACACCATTTTGTTGTGTTGTTCTAGGAGCTGAGAGATGGTTGGTGTATCCTTGTTTGCTAAAACAGTTTTCAAGACTTTTATTCACAAATTCTCCACCTCTATCACTTCTTATGATATTAATTTTGTATCATTTTTCATTTTCTACTTTTCAACAAAACTTAATGAACAAGTCACATACCTCATGCTTATGTGCCAGAAATAATACCCATGTAAATCTTTTGAAATCATCAACAATCACAAAAACATATGATTTACCTCCTAAACTTTAGGTTCGAGTTGGTCCAAAAAGATTCATGTGAATCAATTCAAGAGCTCTAGTAGTAGATAAATATTTCTTGCTCTTAAATAATGATTTGATATGCTTGCCCAATTGACATGATTCACAAACCTTGTCTTTCAGGTATCTCCCTTAGAAATACCTTTGGCAAGATCATTCTTAACTAGCCTAGATATGTTGTCCATACTAACATGTGCTAGTATTCTATGCCAAATCCATGAATCATCACAAGTTATAGCACTTAAACATAACACATTTTGTTTTTCCATATCATCAAGATTTGTGCAATAATCATTCTTATGTCTAGATGCTATAAATGCAATTGAGTTATTTGAATGCCTAATTATGCATCTATTTGCTTCAAAAGATATTCCATAGCCTTTGTCACATAATTGACTTATGTTCAAGAGATTATGTTTAAGGCCTTTGACAAAAAGAATATCACATATGGAAAGAGAATCGTTACCAATAGTACCAATACCAGCGATTTCACCTTTGTTGTTGTCTCTGAATGTCACATTCCCTTCTTTCTTCCTTTTTATGCACAAGAACTTTGACTTGTCTCTAGTCATATGTCTTGAGCATCTACTATTGTCTCCAATTGTGTCCATCTACACAACATAAAACACTTTTGATTTTGGTACCCATGTTGTTTTGGGTCCATGCATGTTAGCATTAATAAGCGCATCCTTTTCTACCCATGCTAGTTTCCCTTTCTTAATTTGTTTAAGTGAGCATCTTAGCACAATGTGAACTTTGTTGGCCCAGTATTATCATCCAAGAGGGGGGGTGAATTGGATTTTGTAGATTTTTCGCTTTACCTTTTTAGTTAATTTAATTAAACAATTAAAGTGAGCAGATGGTAATAAGCAAAGCAGTAAATGGCAAGGAAAATAAATAAATGTGCACAACGATTTAAAGTGGTTTGGTTCCCCTTGAACCTACGTCCACTACCCAATCACCATGATCAGGATTTTTCAATACACTATTGGCTAGTCAACTTACGGGAGTGACTAGAAGCCGTTTACATAAGTCAACATCAAGGCTTCGCTCATAACCTTACACTGACCGACACAAGGACTTGGTTAGAAAGCCACACACATGCTAACCTACACAAGGGCTTGGCTAGAAAACCGCACTCTAGCTTACACCAAGGCTTGGTTAGAAAGCCATAATGTAACCAACTTAATGGCGTGGTTACAAGCCGTACAATATATGGTATTAGTCCCAACTGACTTAACCAAGTCAACAATACATCAAGATTACAAAGATATAGAGAAGTGAATAACAACACTCTCAACAATTTAAACTTACAATCTTGAATGAGTCAACAATCGCTATTCCAACCACTATGATTCTAAATGAAGTGCAATGTTGAAATAGTTTCTCAAAAATACATGCAACCGATTCAAAGTATTTTTATGCAAGTTCAAGAATCGTATGCATATATGTATTTCCAAATATTGATTCTAAGTATGATTAATGAAGCATAAGAATCAATATGCAAGTTATTGATCAAAACTTATTGATTCAAAATTATCAATGTTCAAGCATGTGAATCAATATGCACAAGTTATGATCAAAACAATCGATTCAAACAATATATGTATTAAGCACAAGAATCGATGTCAATCTAACCACATGAAACCACTATCAAGATAATATAAGATGAAAGCACAGGTATGGTTTCATACAATAGAGAAATTTTTTTTGATAATGTATTAAAACAAACAATAAAACCCATTTCTACTCAATACACAAACACTAGAATCGAAAAAGAGAAGTTATCCAACTTAGGTAAGATGAAGTTCGTCGATTCTCCAAGGTGTATGTGGTTGAGAGATTTCTCTTCCAAGGATGATCAAGATCAACAAGTATGTGATGAAAAACACTTAAGAACACCTTGATCAAACACTCTAGAATTCTATTATAGTTTCTCAAAGATTTTGGAATGGTTAGGAGAACTTTTCAAAAGGTGGAATAAAAAACTCAAATGTGGTGAACTTTTTCTTTGAATAAAGGATTATATGACTCAAGAACTTGTTTTGGACGAGTATAAATGATATAGTGAAATCGCAGAAGTTCTCCGAATTTTGCAAAAGTTGCTCTTCAAATGAGAAAGTGTGGTATTTATAGATAAACACCACACTGAGGCACAAGAATGCGTCCCTTAACACAGGAGCGAGTTTCTGGTTTGAAATTTGAAAAAATTCAGATTTTTCTCTAATTAAGGAGCACGTTCCTTTTCCCTGATTAGAAAAATTCTGAGTCTCGGAAAATGCAACAGGAGTGCGTTCCTCTTACAAGGAGCATGTTCCTTAAACCTTGATAAAAAATCTCTGAGTCTCGGGAAAAAGCTTAGGAGCGTGCTCCTCACTATAGGAGCGCGTTCCTTTACTAACAAGTGAAAGAGATTTGATTTTTTATCATTTTAGGTTTAGGACATTGTAAAAAACATAGACTTATATTTTAAAAAAAAATAAAATATTTTTTACACGATTAAGGTATAATTAACACAGTTAAAACATGAGTAATTGAATCGATTAAATCAATAATTAAAGCAATAAGTACAATACATGTGAGACGATAAAACCATGCAAAGTTGACAAGATGGATGCATGTTAAACGCTGAGCATTATATGTATGATAAACAATTATGACTAAGTGATAGTATAATTATCAAACTAAAATAAGTGCATGCATGATTAATCATATAATAATGTATATGCATGAGTGTATTAAACTATATGAATGATTTTAAAAAGAAGCAAATCATGTGTGATTGGAACAAGTAAAACCTACTCTACAACACTAAGATTCTAATAAAATAATACAACCATGAAGCTCTTGAATCTTCATGAAATGTTGTTCCATTCACATGCTTTGACAGTATAGTTGAATCCAACAGATATAGTTTGTTAGCACTGAAACAACTTAGTCAAAGATATTAGTACTGTGATTATATTGTTTGTAAGCATCAAAACACTTAGGAGAATACTAAGTAGAAAACCACATAGATTAACAACCTTTCATATTACAATGATGGTCTTTTGATCAAAAGGGTTTTGTAATCTTTTTGTTTTGACCCTTGAGTGAATCCCATACCGACTTTATCAAAAGCATATCTTTGGGCACCTAACATCATACCAAACATTTTTTGCCCATTGGTGAACTTAAGCGCTATACTAGTCAAATCTTCAACACTCTTTTTGAGTGTTTCATTTTCACTCTTCAACCTATTAAACTAACTTAGTTAGTTGTTCATTATCTAGGGATAACTCATCAATTTCTCTATCAAGATTGGTCTTAACAATGTTATAATCATGTGAATTGAATAAATCATCATAATCATCAAATGTTTAAGATTTTACCTCAGCATTTTCCATAAGACAAATGATGGTTTTGTTATTTTCAGAATCTGAATCACTTTTGCTTGAGCTTGTATCATTCCAAGTTGCCTTTAGCACCTTCTTCTCCTTCTTCTTTGAGCTGAAACTCTTCTTATAAATGTTAGGACATTCACTTCTCACATGACCAGGTTTGTTACACCCAAAATATATTAGTTCACTAGGTTTTGCTCCAAACCTCTTTTCGTTGTGGAACTTTTGGTTTGAGACTTCCTTTCCTCTTCTCCTAATGAGCCTATTAAACTTCCTAGACAACATTGCTATGTTCTTATCGATGTTTTCATCTTTCGATGATCTTTCTGATTTGGTGTTAACATTCAAGGCTATGGTCTTTTTTCCTTTGTCATCTATTTTGGGTTGAACTTGATAGTTTTTTAACTTCATTTCATGAACGATCAATGAACCACATAGTTCATCAAAAGTGTACTAGGCTAGGTTTTTGGCTTCCTCAATGGCGGTTGCCTTAGGTTCCCATATCTTGGGTAAACCTCCTACAAACTTCCTAATGGTCTCTTCTTGATCATACACTTTGCCTAAGGTTTTCATCTCATTGATGTTTTTGGTAAATCGAGCTATTGCATCAGAAATTGTCTCGATTTCTTCCATCCTATGGGTCTAATAAACCTCTATATATATTTGTAGCTTTGTTTTCTTGACTTGCAAGGTTTCTTCATGTGTAACTTCAGGTTTTTCCTAGATTTCTTTTACTATTTTACAAGCACTAATCCTATTAAACTCATCATTAGATAAACTATAGAACAAAATCATCATGACCTGGTTGTTTAACAACTCTCTCTTTTTCTCTTTGACATTCCACTCATCAAACTTGTTGAGAACAACCATACGATCTATGATGTTGGTGGGTTTTGGGCAACCTTTTGTCACAACGTCCCACATCTCTAGGTCTTCGACTGTGAGATAAAATCTAATCCTAGTTTTTCAATGAAGATAGTTTTCTCCTTTGAAAAATGGTTGTCTGTTTGTGAAGTGACCTTCACCAAGAATAGTATCCTTAGAACTTTGTCCTGCCATAGATCATCAAAGATTGTTAGATCTCTTGATTGGTTAACCTGTTGACCTAAGTGGTTTTCCACTTAGACTTTTCCTAGTGTTTTGATGCTAACAAACAATATAATAGTTGGTGCTAATGGTTTAATTGAGTATGTTTCAGCACCAAATATCAAAGGTAAACGACCAATACAAGATTCAAGTGATCTCAAGTCAACTCAAGTGGATCAAACAAAATCAGAGGCAAAAGATTGGACGTGTTGACTTGAAGACAATGGATGAGTGCTTACGAGTACTTAAAACTAGGTTGTAATCTTTCTTGCCTCTATATTGCTCATTTATTTCCAAATCATTGCGTGCATGTATCATATTTTAAAATCATTTGTTTTGCTAAGTCAAACCGATTTTCATTTTAGTCAAATGTTTGACTTTTACCAAAATTGATTAAAACACTTGCATGAACATTAATCTGATCATAACCCAATGTTTTTCAAATGTATTTAAGTTTGGTTTTTCAAGAAATCATATTGTGGACAGAAAAATTTTAAAAAATCAAAACTGTGTTAGCAGAAACGCTTTTCTTCCTTAAGAAATGTGCTTCCTTGTTGTCTAGAGAGAAGTTTCTCGATTGGACATACAAAAACGCGCTTCTTGTATTCCCCGAATGATGAACTTTTCTCAGAGACAAGGAAACGCGTTTGTCCTCTAAGAAACGCGCTTCTCTCTTTTTGGGCATTTCAGAAAATTACACAGAAATGTGCATCCACCAGAGAAACACGTTTCTCTCTTTTTGGGTATTTCTTAAATTCAAACAAAAACGCGCTTCTATAATAGAAACAAACTTCTCTTTTTTTGTCAAATTTTTGATTTTGACAGAAATGTGCTTCCTTACAAAGAAACACATTTCCTCTTAGAAAACAAAGAGCTATTTTCTAGTTCATTTTGAGCAGAAACGCAATTCCTTCACAGGAAACGTGTTTACTACTTTTTGAACAAAATTTTTCTTATTTCATTCTAATTTTTGCAAAATCTTTAGAAACTTGTGCATTTGTGTTTTTCTCCAGGTTTTCAAAATCAAACAAGTTTCCACAAACTCAAGTGTTTTTGTTTTTGATTTGAGAGAAAAAGGTTTTGATTTTCAAGTGCTCATCATCCTTCAAGTTTTCTCTTTACTTTGAAGAAATCTCCTGTGCTTTAATCTTCAATCTTTGAGAAGATCATTTTGAGAGATTTCAAGCACTTCTTGTTCTTGAAACTTGTGTTAATGTTTTTGTTCTCCTTATTTTCAAAAAGAAAATCTAAGTTTCTACAAAATATTTTTCAACTTGGTTTTCAGAAAAATCATTCAAGTGTCCTAATTAATTTTAACAAGTGTTCAAATGTTTTTACAAACATTTCAATATTTCTCTTTTAGGTTTTCTTTTCAAGCTTCAATTTGAAATCTTCTTTTGAGAGAAACCTATCTTGATTCTTAGGGAAATTGTGTGCTTGATTTTAAATCCAAAAGTTTCTTTAGAGTTTAAGTGTTTTGTGAGAAAATGAAAGAATGAGCCTTTGTCTATATCTTCTTTCTCTTCTCATTTTCAAAACACCTAGAGAGAGACAGAGTTTGAATGAAATTCATCTTGGTGATTTTGGAATTTCACTTTTGCATCAATCATGCATGTTTTCCAACATCCTTCAAATGAGCAATATAGATACATGAAAGGTATATGGTTTTAAGTTTTCTCATTCCATGAGCTTTAAATTCATATCATGTATTGAATGAAATTGTAATATCCTGCGCTTTATTGTAATTGTTCCAAGCATTTGGGAACAAACATTTATGATTTAGTTCACTAAGGATTCCTATGTTGGAATCTAGGTTTAGTTTCACCCTTTCTCTTGAAAAGGGTCAAGTGGTTCTTCCTTAGCTCGTGAAAAGAAAATCGATTTTTCCCTTGCCCGTAAAAGAGAACAAGTGGTCCATCCTTAGCTCGGTAAATGATATTAGGTTCTTCCTTATCCCTCAAAAGGAAGTAGACAGTTCATCCTTAGCCTGTAAAAGGATAGGTTTGTCTTGAACCTGTAAAAAGGCAAGTGTAACGGTTTGATTTACATTCATTAAGTGAATTTGAGGTAGTAGAATCCTAGAGAGGTTTTCTCTAGGCGTGGACGTAGGAAATTGAATTTTCAAACCACGTAAAAATCTCATGTCTTAGCATTTAATTTCTAGACTTTATTATTGTAGATGATCTATTTGATTAAATGCCTTAACAAATTTAAGGATCATACAAGATCAAAATAGATGAATTTAAAATTAACCAAATTGGCCAAGTCGCCAAATTCACTCCCCTCTTGGGTGACCAAAAATTGGTATTAGAGCGGGCGCTCATGATTTAAGGCTTAACATCCTTGAGCTGAAGATCAAAATGGCCAATATCATAGGATTTGACTTAGGTGATAACCCACTATCTCCACCTATGCTTAATGATCATAATTTCACATCTTAGAGAATTAGGTTGAGAGCTTTCATTAAGGCCCAATCATTTGATATGTGAAACATAGTTGTAAATGAACCATATGTGCCTATTAGAATCATAAATAGAGTTGAAGTCTCCAAAACCAAAGAAGAAATAGAATAGAAAAAAAGCAACTTACTAGATTTGATAACTTAACTAAAATTCCAATTAACCCGTATGTACAAGTCAAACTTGGACGTTGACTTATACGTATTGTTAGGCATATTTATACACGACTACATATGTACATGACCTTAGAATGATGAAAATACAAATATGGTAGGGTTATTGATGCACTAGGGTGATAGTTATATCATAAAATGTCTCATTCTTGGTGAAAATTTCAACTAGATTCCACGGAACGCCCTGGGAGGAATGCGCTCCTGTGGTGAATTCCCTAGAGCTCTATTTTTCAGACTTTCTCAAAGAACGCACTCCTCATGGAAAAAAGAGAAAAAATAAAATAAAATAATTTCTTGACAGGGAAGGAATGCGCTCTTTTGAGTCGTTGATAGTTTCTTTAAATAGGTCGGTTACTGGTGTCAAAATCCCAAAACTCCAATTTTTTGGCTCATTTACACCAAAACAAGCTAGGAGAAAATTGAGAAAAGATAGAGGAAGAAGGGCAACCAAATCTAAGGTAAGAATCCATGATTTTTCGTAAAAAATTACAGATTCTTGTGCCTCTCTTCAACTTGTGCAACATAAGTGAAATTTGTATGATTTCCATGGTTAGATTGGAAGATTTTAATAGTGGGTACGGATTGGAAATCTTGCCAATTGATGGGGGAAATCATGGGTAAGTAGTTCTTTGTTGAATTGTGATTGATTTGGTGATTAATCGGCTAATTTTCCATGGTTGGAAATATGATTCCAGATTTTGTTGGATGTGAATTTTGAGCTGGAAAATTAGTGAGTGTTAAGTACAATTGGAAGCTATTGTTCTCTTGATTATTTTAAGTTCCATAATGGTTAAATTGAAGAAATTTGATGGTTGAAATGAGGGTTCCTACCAACCCAATTGTGCAGAAATAGTTGTGAGTTTGGGACCCTATTTGAGTAATGAATTGTTGTGTTTTTTGTGTTTTTGAATGGAAAGTGATTATGAATGATTGGAAATGTTGAATTGCAAAAATTTGTAGATGAAATTGATGAAATGAGATAATGGACAACAAGTCAATTGAGGTGTTTGAACTGTAACTTGGACTATTGAGTGTGAAGTTGGGCAATTTGAACTAGTGTGGACTTGGCCAAATTTGTTGTGTATAGTGAGTATTTCTATTTTATGTATGGCATTGTATTAAATAAACCCTGTTTTATGAGATGTTAGCATGTATGATTGCTAAGCTTTACATTATTCCTTGAAAGCATGAAATCTTGATTTGAGTATCGAACATACTTAGACTTGCGTGATGTAAGGAAAGTAGGTGATCAATTCCATTGAGGAAAAGTTTGTAGACTAGACCTCGGAATGATCGAGAGGATGGTTGGACAAGTCGAACTCTCCCTATAAATGCATAATGGGCATATAGATTCACTTACATACTTGAGGGTGAGGATTTGTTGTTTATGCATTGTGTGATATGTATAGAGTGGCGCAAAAATGTATTTGAGTCATGTATGGATACTTGCATGTGAATTGTATATCGGGTTTGTAATATTGCTTAAACGTCTTGTTTTCTTATAAATGCATAGATAATGCCATTATTAGATTACTCACTAAGCTTGTTACAGCTCACCTCACTTCCTTTTTATTACAGGTGCAGATTACAAAAGCAAAGGCAAGCCTTTAGAAAAATGATCTGAGCCTATTTGTTGCTAATGTAAGTATGTGTGTAGGGAAATGGTTGTGTGTCATTTTATTTTGGATATGTATATGTATATAACGCCACTCTATGTATAAAATGGTAGTGAGTTGTATATATATGGCTAGTAGATATATGTGAGGTTTTGACCTGGATCATGCACATATGGATTTGAATGTATAAATGGCAATGATATACAAGTGTATGGTTTTGAGATTAAGTTTTGTGAATATTATGAGACTTGAATGAATTGAAATCTTATGAGAGTATGGTTATATTTCCATGAATACTTGGGATCATGAAATGGATTGATGTTGATGTATAAAATGGTAGTGAGTTGTACATATATGGTCAATAGATATATGTGAGGTTTTGACCTGGATCATGCATATATGGATTTGAACGTATAAATGGCAATGATATACAAGTGTATGGTTTTGAGATAAAGTTTTGTGAATATTATGAGACTTCAATGAATTGAAGTCTTATGAGAGTATGGTTATGTTGTCATGAATACTTGGGTATCATGAAATGGATTGATGTTGATAATTTGATGATGTGGACTATCAGGTGTATGTGGAACCTCGTATTTATGGGGAGGTTCTGTTAAATTTTTTAGTGAATTCTGTGTTTGTTTTTAAGAATGAAGGTGACAGAGTATCGTATAGGTCTATGTATGGCGTATAAGGTATTCTGTGTTGGTCGTGACGTCACCCTACGGAGGAGGTTGTGACAACTTTGGTATCAGAGGGAGAGTTGAGAATGTTAGGTTTAAAAGCTTTAAAAAGATAAAAGTCTTATTATGATATGTTTCTATGTATGGGTGTATGTTTGGGTAGTTAGATTATGATAAATATCATGATCAATTGACTAATGATCTCTTATATTTGTGAATTTCATATTGAAAAGAGATAGTTAGGGAAGATCATGGATCCAACTGATCAAAAGAAGATCAGAAGGTTACAAGAATTATTGGTTGACTAACAACAACAGAATGCCTAACTGAGGGTATTAATGGCAAAGCTGTACGCTAACAGGCAAAGACCTGAAACACCAGTAGTTCATGATGCTGAAGCTAGCAGTGTGGGTGCACCTGCAGCAGCATGTGGCTAAGGTTGATGCCCCAGTGTTAGATGTCAGGAGGGACATCTTAGAAAAGAAAAGATATGAGGATGTAATAAAGGCTTTTAAGAGGTGAGATTCACCTGTGTTTTTAGGCGAATAGGAATTAGAAACAACATAAAATTGGTTTTTGAGAATGGAAACCATCTTTGATGATATGCAAGTTCTTGTGAAAGACAAAGTGAGATTGGTTGAGTTCAAGTTTGTTGATGATGCTATGAAATGGTGGAAGTCCATGGAACGAGCACATGATGAAATCAATACTTGGGCCAAGTTCAAGAAAGTGTCTTATGACTCCTTTTATCCCAAGGCTGAGTGTGATAAGAAGTGAGTGGTTTTTATGAATCTGAAGCAAGGGAACATGACAGTGCGTCAGTACAAGCACCAGTTTAATAGACTATTTATTTATGCACCTGAGCTGGTACAGACTGATGAGAGCAGATTGAGATAGCTCCGAGATGGGTTCAAAGATCCCATTAAACATGATTTGGCATTATCTGGGGTGCGGACGTATGAGCAAGCCTTACAACAGGCAATGACTTTTGAGACTATGAAAGCAGCAGCAGTCAGACCCATTATACAGATAGCGCCACCAGTACCACCTCCACAACCAACATATGCAGAGCAGTATTTTTTGTTCCCAAGGAAGAAAAAGGGAAAATGGGGAAAGAAGTTTGGGGCTGAGATGAAAAAGGCCAGGATGGCCAAAGCATCCAGTGGTGAGCCTCAAATGACACAGGTGGCACCAGTCCCAGGAGTGCCATATGTGCCTTCACTAGCAGGCAGAGGGACACAAATGAGACGGAGACCTCTAAGTCAGAGTTCTCCAGGTAAGCCGTCGTTGCCACAGTTGAAGGGATCCAATGGTAGTTGGATTCTAGTGCCTGGTTCAAAGTCCCAGACAACTTCTTCTACTCCCTGACCATCGATTACATGCTTCAGGTGCGGCATCCAGGGCCATAGAGTTAAACAATGTCCTTTTCAACCAGTTCCAAAGACTTCGGCTACACCTTCCAGTGTGACACCTTCTGGTACACGAGAGTAGGCTAGAGCAGTGACAGAGCCAGATACAGATGCCAGTAAGACGTTGATAGAATGTATGATCAGTATTTGTGATACATTGATGTAAGTTTTAATTGATGTTAGATCTACCTTGTCTTTCATTTCTGGTAGTATGGTAGATAGACCGCATTTGACTCCTATTAGAGCTAGTACATTATTGATTTTGAGTACAACAGTAGGAGAGAAAATCTACCCTAACATGGTCTGTCAAAACTGTATAATCTCAAGCCTTACAACAGGCAATGACTTTTGAGACTATGAAAGCAGCAGCAGTCAGACCCATTGTACAGATAATGCCACCAGTACCACCTCCACAACCAACATATGCAGAGCAGTATTTTTTGTTCCCAATGAAGAAAAAGGGAAAATGGGGAAAGAAGTTTGGGGCTGAGATGAAAAAGGCCAGGATGGCCAAAGCATCCAGTGGTGAGCCTCAAATGACACAGGTGGCACCAGTCCCAGGAGTGCCATATGTACCTTCACTAGCAGGCAGAGGGACACAAATGAGACGGAGACCTCTAAGTCAGAGTTCTCCAGGTAAGCCGTCGTTGCCACAGTTGAAGGGATCCAATGGTAGTTGGATTCTAGTGCCTGGTTCAAAGTCCCAGACAACTTCTTCTACTCCCTGACCATCGATTACATGCTTCAGGTGCGGCATCCAGGGCCATAGAGTTAAACAATGTCCTTTTCAACCAGTTCCAAAGACTCCGGCTACACCTTCCAGTGTGACACCTTCTGGTACACGAGAGTAGGCTAGAGCAGTGACAGAGCCAGATACAGATGCCAGTAAGACGTTGATAGAAGGTATGATCAGTATTTGTGATACATTGATGTAAGTTTTAATTGATGTTAGATCTACCTTGTCTTTCATTTCTGGTAGTATGGTAGATAGACCGCATTTGACTCCTATTAGAGCTAGTACATTATTGATTTTGAGTACAACAGTAGGAGAGAAAATCTACCCTAACATGGTCTGTCAAAACTGTATAGTTAGACATGAGGGACATGAGATGATAGTGAATCTCAAGATATTAAAATTCTTGGAATTTGATGCAATCCTAGGTATGGATTGGTTAGCTGGATATCATGCCTTAGTGGATTGTTTTTCCAAAAGAGTGGTATTTCATATACTTGGACAACCATCATTTGTGTATAGTGGTACAGTTACAACTAAACCACCAACTAGAGGTAGATTGGTTACAAATGAAAAGATTGAAATTTTGGCTAGTATAAAGCTAGGGGAAAGAAAGATCAGGGTATTCAGTTGTCTGAGATTCCCATAGCGTGTGAGTACCTGGATGTATTTATGATAATTTACCGGGATTTCCACCTAAATGGGTTATAGACTTCATTATTGAACTGATACCTAGCACAAGACCTATCTCTATTCCTCCATATAGAATGGCATCAAAAGAGTTTCAAGAACTCAAGGTGCAGCTTGATGAGTTGATAGAAAAAACATTAATTTCACCTAGTATTCACGATGGGGAGCACCAGTATTGTTTGTGAAAAAGAAAGATGGTAGTCTACGTTTGTGTATAGATTACCATTAGTTGAACAAAGTGACTATAAAGAATAAGTATCCTCTACCAGGCATTGATGATTTGTTTGATCAATTGAATGGGGCCAAATTCTTTTCCAAGATTGATCTTCGATCAGGGCACCATGAGTTGAGGACTCAGAAAGAGGATATACCGAAAACTGCATTCAGGACTATATATGGACATTATGAATTCCTTGTGATGCCATTTGGTTTGACCAATGCACCTGCCATGTTTATGAATTTGATGCAGAGGGTATTTAAGCCATATCTGGATTAGTTTATTGTAGTCTTTATTGACGATATCCTGATTTAATCGAAGACTCGAGAGGAGCATGAACATCACCTCAGGATTACACTCCAGACACTTAGAGAGCATAAGATGTATGCTAAGCTCAGAAAGTGTGAGTTTTGGATAAATGAAGTGAAATTTCTAGGTTATGTGGTGAGTGCTGATGGGATATCTGTTGATTCTGCCAAGGTGAAGGCAATTATAAACTGGCCAAGACCGACCACAGGGATAGAAATTCCAAGCTTTCTCTGTTTAGCGGGCTATTATAGAAAATTTGTGGAAGGTTTTTTCCAAGTTAGCTATACCACTTACTAGGCTGACTCAGAAGAACGTACCATTTGTGTGGACAGTAGCTTGTGAAGAGGCATTAACAAAGCTGAAGAGAAAGTTCACTACTGCACTAGTGTTAGTACTTCCAAAGCCCAGAAAAGAGTTGGTGATCTATACAGATGCATCACATTCCGGATTGGGGTGTGTATTGATGCAAGAGGGTAGAGTGGCAGCTTATGCATCTAGATAGTTGAAGGTGCATGAGAAGAACTACCTTGTGCATGATTAGGAACTGGCTGTAGTTGTCTTCGCATTGAATTTGTGGAGGCATTATCTCTACAGTGAGAAGTTCACGTTATTTTCTGATCATAAGAGTTTGAAATATTTGTTTGATTAGAAAGAGTTGAATATGAGGCAAAGAAAATGGCTGGAATTCCTAAAGGATTGTGACTTCACATTAGAATATCATCTTGGGAAGGCCAATGTAGTTACTGATGCATTAAGTAGGAAACGTACAGAGACTGGCGTGGTAGCTTGTCAGATGGCCCACGAGTGGCCATTACTAGAGAGAGCTATAGTGTTGAGTGTATTCTCTATCTCCCCACATGTTGATATTTGTGCTCAAATGCATATACAGCTGACAGACACTCATATTCAGAAGATTAAGGATTTGCAGCAGCATGATCTTGATTATGATATGTATAATTCATGGGCTGATAGAGCTGAACGTGTTGACTGGCAACGAGATTCAAATGGTATATTATGATTTCAAGGGAGATTATGGGCTCCTATCAATTATGAGTTGAGAGCTGAATTACTCCAGATAGCACATAGATCTCAGTATACTATCTACCCAAGATCAACCAAAATGTATCATGATATGAAAATAACAGTTTGGTGGTATTGGCTGAAGAAGGATATTGCTGGGTATGTTCAGAAATGTGGGGTGTGTCAGTTGGTTAAGGCTGAACATCAGAGACCTATAGGGCAAATACAACCATTATCTATTCCAGAATGGAAATGAGAGCATATCACTATTGATTTTATTACAGAATCACTCAGATCTCAGAGTAGATACGATACCATCTGGGTTATTGTTGACAGGCTGACTAAATCTGCTCATTTTCTTTCGATAAACATCAGAGACTCTGTTGATAGACTAAGCATATTGTATATATGTGAGATTGTGAGATTGCATGGAGCTCCCGTATCTATTGTATATGACAGAGATCCAAGATTTACATTGAGCTTTTGGCATTCGATGCAGTCATTTGGGACTATCTCCGTCTCAATACAACATTCCATCCTCAGACAGATGACCAAACTGAGAGGATGATACATATCCTGGAGGATATGCTCAGATCTTGTATATTAGAGTATGGTGGGAAATGGGGAAAGTATCTCCATCTGTGTTAATTTACATACAATAATAGCTATCAGGCTAGTATTGGTATGGCACCTTTTGAAGTTTTGTACGGTAAACCTTGTAGATCTCCGGCTTGTTGGTTTGAGGTTGGAGAGTCATAGTTATTAGGGCCAACAGTTATTATGGATCACACATAAAAGATTAAGCAGATCAGATAGAGATTAAAGACAACCCACGATCGTCAAAAAAGTTATTTTCACAAGAGGCATAGATCACTAGGGTTTTCAGTGAGGGACCAGGTTATGTTGAAGGTTTCTCCAATGAAAGTTCAGATGAGATTTGGGGTTAGAGGAAAGCTCACACCGCGATTTGTTGGACCATTTAAGATCCTTAAGAAGATAGGTCCATTAGCTTACCGACTTGCTTTACCATCACAGTTGGCTGGTGTCCATAATGTGTTTCATGTTTCTATGTTGAGGAAATACCATATAGACCTGACACAATATTCAAAACCGTCACGTATTTTGGATGTAACACAGTTACAAGTTGGGGAAGACACTACATATCCTGAAGAGCCATATCAGATTGTAGCCAGAAGAGTTCAGGAACTCAGGAACAAGTAGATTTCACTAGTTAGGATTAAATGAAAGTTTTATGATATTGAAGAACAAACTTGGGAGTGAGAGGATCAAATGTGGGAATAGTTTCTGGAGCTATTCACCCATTGAGGTATATTCCTTGATTTAAATTTCGAGGACAAGATCCCTTAAGTTGGGGAGATTGTAACGGCACATATGTACGAGTAAAACTTGTACGTTGACTTATACGTATTGTTGGGCATATTTATAAGCGTATACATATGTACATGACCTTAGAATGATGAAAACACAAGTATGGTAAGGTTATTGATGCACTAAGGTGATAGTTGTGTCATAAAATGTCTCATACTTGGTGAAAATTTCAACTAGATTTCAAGGAACGCGCTCCTTGGGAAGGAATGCGCTCCTGTGGTGAATTTTCAAGAGCTCTGTTTTTCAGACTTTCTCAAGGAACGCACCCCTTACTTAAAGGAACACACTCCTCATGGCAAAACAAAGAAACAAATAAAATAAAATAATTTCTTGACAGGGAAGGAACGCGCTCCTTAGAGTTACTGACAGTTTTTTAAAATAGGTCAGCGTGGCGGTTTACAAGTGTCAAAATGCCAAAACTCGAGTTTTTTTGGCTCATTTGCACCAAAACGAGTTGAGAGAAAACTGAGAAAAGAGAGAGGAAGAAGGGCAACCAAATCTAAGGTAAGAATCCATGATTTTTAGTTAAAAATTACAACTTCTTGTTCCTCTCTTCAACTTGTGCAACGTCAGTGAAATTTGTATGATTTCCATGGTTAGATTGGAAGATCTAAAAAGTGGGTATGGATTGGAAAGCTTGCCAATTGATGGGGAAATAATGGGTAAGTAGTTATTTGTTGAATTATGATTAATTTGGTGATTAATTGGCTAAATCATGGTTGGAAATATGATTCCAGATTTTGTTGGATGTGGATTTTGAGCTGGAAAATCAGTGAGTGTTGAGTAGAATTGGAAGCTATTGTTCTCTTGATTATTCTAAGTTCCATAATGGTTAAATTGAAGAAATTTGATGGTTGAAATGAGGGTTTCTACCAATCCAACCGTGCAGAAATAGTTGTGAGTTTGGGACCCCATTTGAGTAATGATGTAGCACCCGTACCTTTGAATGATGTCATTTTGACCCGTAAAGTACCTGTATACGTATGCGTATGCATATTTGATGCTCGACGGGCGTAGGTTCAAGTGTCATTGCATGCTTTTATGTTATTTAGAGTGCGCGTGAAGTTTCAGAATGATCGGAGATCCGTTCGACGTCAAAACATGTTGAAAATGATGTTTTGGATCAATGGAGTTTGCTCCATAGAAGATGAAATTTCTGTCACCGATTACATCAATAACTGGATCTTCTAGATCCGTGATCTGATTGATCTGAAATTTTGTCAGCTTATTCTCCTCTGATATATCTTCATTATGCAAGGTGAAGATCTTGATCGGAGTTGTCTACTGTGAGATATAAGACTCAATTATTGTTTCTCGGATTTGAGGATTTTCTTGCGCAGTTTTAATCAAATAGTTGGATCTCACAAGTCCACCGTGGATTGAGCTGAAATTGTACCAGAAGTTTGGTAACTGACTCATAAAACCTTTTAACGGTTGAGATGTTAAGTTGGTCAGTGTTGTGCAAGAAATGGATTATCTAAGTGCAAGTAATTGTAGCAGAAAAATCTAATTTTTGGCAGTTTTTCATGTGGGCCCAAATTTTTTCTATAAAAGAAACCACACTCTAATTTTTGGCACACTTGCTCATTTTTCACTTTGAAGATAGGGAAAAGAGCTTAGAGAAGAGGAAAAGAAGAGGAGAAGAGAAAGGAGAGAGAAAGACTAGGGTTTGGTGCATTTTTGCCCAAAATCCCTCCAAGGTATATTCATTCTATCTCTTTCATGTGTGTTTGTAAGTTTTATTTTGACCTAGGCTTTGTATGAATCTCGGATTTGGTGGGTTCTTGACCTAGGGTTTACATGTTTTAGCTATTTTTTGCTTGTTTATGATGTTAGAGACCTTCCCTAACCTAGAAAAACCCCTATTGATGTGTTCCACCTAGAATCCTGAAATTTGTGGAGGGTGTTGGAAGAACACATTTTGGAGTTAGGGTTTGCATGTCATTTATGTTTAAGTAGAGGCCATTGGGAACCTATTGAAGGTAAAACCCCGATGAAATTGAAGTGGTTATGTGTATTGACCTAAACCCTAGATTTTAGACTTAGGGTTTGCCATTGGATTTGCATGTGATGTATGATGAATAGATGGGTAAATGTGGATGTGTAGTTGTCCAATTTATTGATTTTAATGGCTAGAAACCCTAGGTATAGTGCAATTTTGGCCTAGGCCATGTGAATTGAGAAATTGCAATGGATTTGGGGATTTGCCCAAATTTGGGGATTTTGACCTAATTGATGTCAATTGACCAAATTGACTTGCAATTAGTCTAATTAACCCTATTTATGATTGAATGTCATGTATTATAGTGATTGGATCAGCCTATTACATTCAATTTGGGTTAAATGTGGGTTAATGTAGTATTAAATAGTTAAATTGTGCAATATGGAATTGGCTCATGTATTAGACTATTTTAGAATCTTAATTGGCTTTTGATTTGGGTTTATACATGGTTGGGTGGCATACTTTAAGGTTGATTTTCAGTATTGAATGAACCATGTTATTTCAGGATTTTGTGGTTGATCTATATAACCCAAATAGTCAATTGGAGGTTGTGGTGCTTGGGGTGATTGTGCATCCAAGTACTTCTTATGGAATTGGAATTTGGATTGGATAAGTCTAGCCAATCAAGTTGTGAGTGTCTCTTTACATATGGATTTTTATATGTGGCATTGTATTACATAAATTGATTTGAATTGATATCTATAAGTGTTATGCATGTTTTAATATTCCATGAAATGAATTTGAGCATAGTTTATTGGGTTAGCAATTTGGTTGGGTCTCCTAGTTGAGATTTCCCTTGGAAAGTCTCGTAAGTGTACTGGTGATCCCCAGTTGTGGACTTGACAGAGGGTTTTATGGCTTGTGTATAGGTAGGATAGCTTAGGCTGATCCTACGTGCTGCACGACCCTAGAAATCCTACTAGAATACGAGTATTATTTGGTCGGATCGGGCGCTGTGTATCGCGCACCAGGCCTTTGATCGCTTTTGCTCAGGAGTGCTGGCCCACTCAAGAGGGGGTGAATTGGGTGCGATGGTCAATTTTAAAATTATCTTCTAATAACTCAGTGATGTACATGAGTATATTGGAATTGGTTGCAACATAGAACACAAACTAAATTGCAAACTTGTGACACACTAATTTTTAGTGGTTCGACCAAGCCTACGTCCACTACCTAATCTCCCGATTAGGATTTTCTCAATCCACTAACTGATTCTCTTACGGGTGAGAACCAAACCGTTACAACTGCCCTTTTACAGGTTAAAGGCAAACCTATCTTTTTACGGGCTAAGGATGAACCGTATTTCCTTTCTCCAGGATAAAGAAAAACCCATGTTGCTTTTATGGGATAAGGAAAAACCGTGATCCTCTTACGGGAAAAGGAACAAACGTTTCTCTTTTACAGGTTGAGAGAAAACCTATTATTTTACAGGTTAACGACACACCTATCTTTTTACGGAATGAGAATGAACCGATTTCTCTTTTACAAGTTCAGAGATAACCTTACATGATTTCAATCCTGAAATCATTAAGTGAATTTCATTCACTTGTCCTGGTTGTTTTAGTCCAGAAACACACCATGATTACAACACAACTGAGTAAAACACTTTACAATTAAGCTCAGTACATAGCATTACAAAGCTATAAAATATGAAATGCGTAATGCTAAGTTGAAATACATTCAGTCCTTTACCTTTCAATGTTCGGTATTGGTCAAGTGCAGTTTCGAAAAACATGAATGATATAATATGAAAATAAGTGCTTCTTTGAAAATAAAGTATACCAAATAAGCATTGACGTATAAAACGAAGGACTGGTGTAAATCAAAGACACAAACAATTTTCAAAATAGATATTAAATATAAGTATGAAAACTTCTGGTTCAATGATCAGTAGTTAATGCAACTACTGATATAGTTCAATACAGTACTTAAGATATGAAATCAAGTACAACTGTATATCTTGAACTATTTCTCAAATTCTATCTCCAGCAAGAATGATACCAAATATGAATCAGTGCTGAGAATTTGAGTTGATACCAATAAAAATAGATTTTCAAAGATATAATATAATTGAAGCTGAGTATGAAAATCTATTGTAATCGTAAAGGTATCAGTGAAAAATACTTTAAAAGATTAGATAATGAAATTTATTTTGACATAAACTAACTTTCAAAAAGTATTGGCATAATATAAAATGATTGGCGAGTTGTTTGATCTTAAGTGCTAGTATTTATAGACTTAGTGGGACATAGCCGTTAGACATTTGAAGTTCAAATAATATGAATGTTTACACACAATGGCTAGAATGTTATATGAAAATGGCAACTACAATTTTTATTAACATTCTGGTTCTTTTCATATTTCATGTATCAGATACGATCTCTGATAGGTCTGAAAAGGACTTTGTGCAAAGGTCTGTTCTGAAAAAGTAAACTTACATAGTGTACTTGTTCGAACAGTGACGGTTGTTGAATTAGCGTCCTGACGCATAATGTCAACTTTGTCGTTTTGTTCCTTGAGGGCGCTTATTATGTATAAGCGTCCTGCAGAACATTTAAGTGAGGGCGCTACTTACTCGTAAGCGTCCTGACTTACTTTGACACTTAAACGACTTAACCTTGAGGGCGCTAATGCACAATTAACGGCTTGCTATGTTTTAAAACAGTTAAGTACATGAGGGCGCTACTATCCGAGTAAGCGTCCTGCTTTTAAAACATAAAACAAAACATGGAGGCACTATATTACATAAGTGTCCTACAAGTTAAAAATAGACACAAACACGCTGAAGGACAATCAGCGTCCTGAAAGTTGCTAAGTTGATTCTCGAAGGTGAGAACGCTTCTATCCAAAAAATGTCCTGATAGATTGTTCAACTTATAACTATCAACGTCCTCAAAGATATATTCTTTGAAGAACTTAAGACATCTTTCAGTGAACTGATGCTGAGTCAACTTCCTGACAACTACAGAGGTTGACTAATAAAGGAGGCTGCTAATATACAAGTAAGCGTTCTGATAAATCAATTCAATTCAACCTTAAACTATTAGCGTCCTGACTTATCAAGTTTAGGAGAGCGCTGCTATTTCATTAGCGTCCTCAAAGACTCTTTAGAAACAGTTTTGACACGTGATAAAATATACAATAAATGCGAATAAAAACTCGATAGATTTCAAATTAAATATATAGTATTAGATCATTTGAAATACCGTAAAAACATGAAATCAATACATGCAAATTAGAAAAACATATGTAGAGGATTTGTGCATGGTTTTGAAAAACATTTTGAGCAATAACGATTAGAGAAAGATATACATTAAATACTTTGTGTATTTCTCTTTTCTCATAACCATTAAATCCAACTTTTCATTATGAGATCTTCAATAAGATCTTTGTGCTAAGTAGAATAACTTGAACATTGATCGAGAGATGTAGTCTTGAAGCTTGATTGAATCGTTTGAGTGAAGTGATCTTGAAATCATGATGTGATCGTTGAAGTTCTTTGATTGAGACGAACTTGACCATTGGATGTGATCTTTGAGTTCCTTGATCAAGTTGTTCCTTGGCTTTTTGCTTTCCTTAGGTGCTCAGATGAAGTCTTGATACACGCACGCTTAACACTGAAAAGTACTTTGTTTGTGATCATCAAAATATACTATATCATAGTATATTTAGGGAGGAGCAAGTGATGAACCGTATAGGTTAACAAGGAGGTGTTAGGATTGCATTGGCATGTTTAGAAATGATATGCATTGTCTTTGTTATGACATGATGCATTATATTGGCATGTATGTAATCTTTTTTCATCACCATGATAATTCAAATACTTTTTATGATCTTGGCATGTTTTTATAAATGCATGTATATTTCCACTTGTAAATGACATCCATTGAGCTTATTGTAGCTTACACCTCACCCTTTTTTTTTCAGGTTCGGATAGGAAAGCGAAAGGGAAGGCTTGACTGCGGAGCACTCCCTTGGTTTTTTTTTTTTATGTAGGTGTTGTACATTTTTGTATTTTGATATTATGTACATGATAACACCTATTACATGTATAATTAACACATAGATGAGATGTGTTGGGTTTCGTATATTTTGTGGACTTATGAAATTTTATATTTGGTAATTTTGGAGATATAATATATTTTTACTTTATTGTTATTGGTTTTGTATAGATGGATGCTATATTAGAATTATGTTTCATTTTGGGTTTCATGTATATTAGATGACGGGACGCCGGGTGTACCGATGGAGGGTATACCCAGGGGTTTCGTGCCGGTCATGACGTCACGTATAGTGGGTCGTGACAAATGAATTGTTGTGTTTTTTATGTGTTTTTGAATGGAAAGTGATTATGAATGATTGGCAATGTTGAATTGTGGAAATTTGTAGATGAAATTGATGAAATGAGATAATAAACAGCAAGTCAATTGAGGTGTTTGACTTGTAACTTGGACTATTGAGTGTGAAGTTGGGCAATTTGAACTAGTGTGGACTTAGCCAAATTTGTTGTGTATAGTGAATATTTCTATTTAGGTTTTATGTATGGCATTGTATTAAATAAACCCTATTTTATGAAATGTTAGCATGTATGATTGCTATGTTTTACATAATTCCTTGAATGCATGAAATCTTGATTTGAATATCGAACATACTTAGACTTGCGTGATGTAAGAAAAGTATGTGATCAATTCCATTGAGAAAAAGTTTGTAGACTAGACCTCGGAATGATGGAGAGGATGGTTTGATAAGTCGAATTCTCCCTATAAATGCATAATGGGGATACAGATTCACTTACATACCTGAGGGTGAGGATTTGTTGTTTATGCATTGTATGATATGTATAGAATGGTGCGAAAATGTATTTGAGTCATGTATGGACACTTGCAAGTCAATTGCATATCGAGTTTATAATATTGATTAAACATCATATTTTCTTATAAATGCATAGATAATGCCATTATTAGATTACTCACCGAGCTTGTTGTAGCTCTCCCGGCCCACTCCCTTTTTATTACAGGTGCAGATTACAAAGGCAAAGGCAATGCTCTAGAAAAGTGATTTGAGCCTGTTTGTTGCTAATGTAAGTATGCATGTAGGGAAATGGTTGTGGGTCATTTTATTTTGGATATGTATATGTATATAACACCACTCTATGTATAAAATGGTAGTGAGTTGTATATATATGGGTAGTAGATATATGTGAGATTTTGACCTGGATTATGCATATATGGATATGAATGTATAAATGGCAATGATATACAAGTGTATGACTTTGAGATAAAGTATTGTGAATATTATGAGACTTGAATGAATTGAAGTCTTATGAGAGTATGGTTATGTCGTCATGAATACTTGCGTATCATGGAATGGATTGATGTTGATAATTTGATTATGTGTTTGAATTTGATGATGTGGTCTATCAGGTGTATGTGGAACCTCGTATTTATGGGAAGGTTCAGCCAAAAATTTTAGTGAATTTTGTGTTTGTTTTTAAGAACGAAGGCTGATAGAGTATCGTATACGTCTATGTATGGCGTATAGGGTATTTTATGTTAAGCGTGACGTCACCCTACGGAGGGGGTTGGACAGCCTTTAACAAAAAGATATATATATATATATATAATTTATTCATGTGCTTCCATTTAGATAGGTAGAACATGTATCTTGAGCTAAATGGAAGTATCATTGAATAAAAGGAGAACTTAGAGCTTAGATTAAACTTAGATAAAGAAATGACCAATATTAGAAAGACAATTTGGAAAACCTAAGGTTAGATATTTAGAATCTGAAACTAGCCGTAGGAATTCTAGAAATCGTTTTTAAGGATAAATTTATATTTTTGAACCATAGGCTAAGTTGTTCGGCTTGAGACACTTAGGCTTTAATCACTTTATGCATCTTCCATATCTTTATGTCACACATGTTGATTTATATTTTATTTGTGACACATGGAAGCATTTTAGGCTCAATTAAATAATTTTGATCTATTATGCTTATGCTTGCTTAAAGGTGTTGATCACATTGAACTTATTTAATGCTTAATTATACTGTTCAATGTTTGATTGATGCAAAACACACTAGTTATGCATCTTGGAAGTATGAACTTGCAAATTTCATTTCCATTTATTCCACTATCTCATGTGAACATGTTTATATTATATATATTGTTCACTATTGTAGAAGCATACCTTGTGCATTTACTATATCATGTAAATTGTATGCTCATATTAAATGGAATGTGCTTCATGATTTCATTTATGAAATTCCATCCATTTAGTAATTTATGAGATTTTGTGAACATAGTCAAAATATTTGATTATAACATGAACTTGCTTAAAATTAAATTTTAATTGCTCATATACGTTCATGTGCTCATATTTTTGGAGTTGGACTAGAATTAATACATATCATTTCAAGGCCACCTATCTTGTATTTCTAGAATTTAAATGATATATATCATTTGAAAATACAAGATATTGAATAGTTGAAGTGGCATGCACTTCAGACATTATTCAATCCTAGCCATTTACTATCTCATTCACTTCTTTGGAGATGATCAAACTGAATCTAAGAATATATAATTCTTAGTAATTATGAGAAGGCCTCAAAGGCGATGGCTCAATCTCAACCAAAGAAAAGGGTTAGTAAAGGTAAGATAAGTTGATCCTTAATTTGAGCTTAATGAAACATATATTTTGAGGATCAAACAAAGTGAGATTAAAAATGATCTTTCTAGAGACCTTGAATTAGAATAAAATCCTTTGTCTTTAGAAATCATTAGTGGACAATGAACATGCTAGCTTTCATGAATAGGGCAATATGTGTGGATTATTTATTTACATCATATCATGTTTCATCATGCTTATATAATATCATGAATTTTACGCCTTCTTCTACGATTGAACAAATATCTATATTTGCTTATCATATTATAAGGACACATGTTCAAATAAAAATTTACCATGTCATGGTTTGTACCTGCCATTGCTTATCTTTTTGTCATGATTATGCCTATGTATTTATTCCATGCATGCTCTTATGCTAAAAATTCGATTCTTCGCTTTGAGTATGCATATAAATGTTTCATGATTCATTATGAGCTTTGATATATGATTGATGTGTTTAAACATAGATCTTAGACAATCATGAAAGCTTATATGATCATGACTAGTATCCTTTTAGGATAAATGAGTTAATTGATGTATACCTTCTATATTTATTCACTCTATGTTGAAGGAAGTGAATATCGAATGACTACGTTGACTTAAAATTTCAATCTCATGAAATTTCAGTCATTTCCATTGATTATAATTGAATTTGTCTCAACTATTATTTAGAATCCTTCATGACAAATTCAAACTAAGAAGACCCTGTTGATCATGAGCCTCAATGACCATTGTTGGCCTAGTATTATAGTCCGAAAAGGGCGGAGGGGTGCTTGGTGAATTTTTGCATTACCTTTAGGTTAAAATAATTAAATAGATAAAGTGTGCAGTAGGTAACAATCAAAATAATCAAGTGCAGGTAAAATAAATGGACACAGCGATTTAGAGTGTTTGGTTCCCCTTGAACCTACTTCCACTACCCGATCACCATGATTAGGATTTCTCAATACACTATTGGCTAGTCAACTTACGGGTGTGACTAGAAGTCGTATACATTAATCAACACAAAGGCTTAGTTAGAAAGCCACACACACTAACCAATAGAAGGGCTTGGTTAGAAAGCCACACACACTAGCCTACACAAGGGCTTGGGTAGAAGTCACATTGTAACCAACTTACGAGCGTAGTTACTAGCCGTACAAATATATGGTATAGTCTCGGTTGACTAACACGTCAACAATACATCAAGATTACAAATGATAGAGAGAAACATTTTAAAACACTCTCAACAATATTAAACGTACAATCTTGAATGAATAATCACTACTATTCCAACCACAATATTTTAAATGATGTTAAGTGTTGAAATAGATGATTTCAAATACATGCAATCGATTCATATATTTATGATATGAAATCAAGAATCGAATAAGCACATGTATTCTAATATTGATTCTAACAATGATATGTATGAAGCTCAAGAATCAATATGCAATAATAATCAATACTTGTTGACTCATATTCATGAATTGAGATTGGTTTTGATCATGCATGGCATGTATATCTTTTAGATCAAAACTAAGACTTCGCGAGGCTATGAAATGTTTGAAATTTATCATATTGCCTAGAATTCATGTTCAGAGCTAGGCCATGATTGCATTGCATATTCTTGTTGCCTATACTCCCCTAGTTGAATTGTGATCATGCTTGAACCAAATTTATTATATAATCCTTATATGTGCATCATTCACATCTACATGATTCAAGTATGTATGATACGTGATTAATATCTTTCAAATGCATCACTTTGAATTCATGACTTAGACTATGCTTATATTCATATTTTTATACAGGCCTAATTCATTAGAAAGACATTGCCCTTGCCTATGTGTATATATATTTTTGGCATGTTCTTTCATTTACATGACATTGATGCATTATTTGAATTTGTAATTCTATATGCATCAAATGTTTTTGAAAATTGATCTCTAATAGATGCCTTATACTTCTCAAATCATCTTTTGCATCTAATTAGAATCAAAATAGCTAGGTCATGCTTGAATCTTGATATTTTTTCCTATGCTATGTCTGATATATGCTCGTTCTTATGCTTGTTTTGATATATATGATGAAACATATATCATATTAGGCCATGCTTATAATTTTGATCATGCTTATACCTACCATCTTGAGATGAATTTGCCTATGCTTAAATTCTGTGTGAATCAAATCCACTTTGACAAATCTCACTCTTATTTATACATGTCTAAATGCCTAACATAGATTTTAATCTTATATATATGCATCTACATGTACATTTTATTGGCTATGCTATGCATTTATTTTAAATCTTATTTAGCTTGCCTATGTATGTTCTTAAGTTGTGTTTTACACTGTCATCACAGCTACAGATCGAGTGAAAGGAGTAGTCAGCTTCTTTGAAGACCTCTTCAAGGCTATGAACAGTAGGGGATGCATTCTACTATTTGGTATATTGCCTCTAGTATGAAACATTTGCATTGCTCTTCCGTCTGTTGGAGAAGAAAAGGGTAGAGGTTCCACCTGCACCAAGAGCTTCAGCCTGCACAAGTCCCCAAGGACCTCATGAGTCTAACAGACTTCAAGGAATATTAGAATGTGAAGATGAAGATGAATCGGATGAAGAGTCATTGCATAGAATCAGTCGAAGAGTGTCTCCGCCCCCAGATCCCTCATCGAAAACTTTCCCAGATCCTAAACGCAAGCGACCAATCAGGCCAGAATTTGAAGGTCATACACTTTCTCCTGATTTTGCTCAAGGTCTTGCGGAACGGAAAGCTGAAGGCTTCAAACCCAGTCCACCTCTTGATCCATTTAAATTTGGTGTTTCGAAGCATGCTCATGAAAAATTCATTGAAAAATCTAAAAAGGGTATTGTAATTGGTGAATCTGTCAGTAGTGTGAGACAAAGCAGATGTGGCTCTTCAAGACCACAAGCACCAAGGAAACCCAAGAATTCTGCACCTAGTTCCAGTGGATCCAAGAAGGATGAGGTGGCCGAAAGAAAAAGGAAAGGGAAGGGTCCCAGTACGAGCTAAGCCTACCCACTTTTTGATGTTTTCAAAAGGGGGAGAAGAGAAAATGCAGATATTAAGGCTAAGTTAGCTCTAGAGAGGGAAGCTACATGTAAGGGGGAGTTCTATCTAAGTTATTGTATTCATTCTTGTACATAATACTGTTTGCAACTCATCGTGTAATTCTTTATGATTGAAATGAGATAGAACTCATATGTATGCAGATACCGTTCTAAATTTGTTATATGTTTAATTCATGAATATAATTATCTGCATGATCTCTAAGTATTTGAAATCATCAAAAAGTGGGAGATTGTTATCTTAATGAACCCGATGATATAAATGTTTTGATGATTCAAATATCTTCAGTTTTGTGTATCTAATAATCTTGTCAAGTGTTTCAGATTTTTCAAGAATCAAGATCAAGGAATTGTGCTCACAAGCCTATTGAACATCACAAAGTAAAGTTTCGAGTATGTCAGTACTTAGGATGTAAAGTCTATATCAACTTACTCTCAGCAAGATTTTTATCGTTTGCATATTTTGATCATAACATTTTAATCGTACCTTATGATTTCTAAAGTATTTGATTTGATTAAGAGAAACAATGATTTTTATCGAGCTTTAATTAAGAAATCAAAAACTACTTTTGTAAAGTCTTTCAGGACGCTAATGTTTTAGCAGAGCCCTCCTGGACTTGATGAGCCAAGACACTGATAAAATATTAAGAAGCTCAAGGTTGAATTGAACTGATTAATAAGGAAGCTTACTTGTTAGTAGTGGCCTTTCTTTTATCAACCTTTGAGAATGTCAAGACGATGACTTAGTTTCAGCTCGCTAGAAGTTCTCTTTGCGTTTTAAGTGATTTCTATCTGTTAGGACGTTGATAAGTTATAACTTGAATAAATTATCAGGACACTACTTGTGTAGGATCGCCCTCATCTTTAAAATCAACTTAAATAACTTTCTGGACGCTTAACGTCCGTCAGCGCACTTAACATTGTTTTAAAACTGCTTTTAATATCAGGACGCTTACTCTTGAGTAGCGCCCTCACGTGTTTAATGTTTTAAAACAAAGCAGGACGCTAATTGTGAAGTAGTGCCCTCATGATTTAAGTGGTTTAATGGTTAAAGTAAGTCAGGACGCTTACTATTCAGTAGCCCCCTCACTTCATTGTTCAATAGGACATTGATGTTCTATGAGCGCCCTCAAAGGAACAAAACGACATAAATGATATGTTTTCTTGTTCTAACATGTATGTCCTTTTCGCCATCTTTTCAGAACAACTTTTTGTACAAAATCAATTTTCTTTATTTGTAAGAGATATTCTCTGATTCACGAACCACGTCTTCTAAAACTTTCCTTATTCGTGTATCTGGAGAAAAATCAAAACATTCATGAAATG
This sequence comes from Paratinospora sagittata, assembly GCA_035771175.1. Lineage (NCBI taxonomy): Eukaryota > Viridiplantae > Streptophyta > Magnoliopsida > Ranunculales > Menispermaceae > Paratinospora > Paratinospora sagittata. The sequence goes on along the minus strand of CM069609.1, from coordinate 9,415,316 downwards.
TGCAGTTGCCATTTTCGTGATATATTCTAGTTGTTGTGAATAAACGTTCATATTTGAAATTCAAATTCAAATTCAAATGAACAAAAGCTTCATCTCTACAAGTCTATAAATACAGACACTAAACAATTTGTTAAGACCAACGAAAATTCTCTATGCTAAAACACTTTTTGAAAGTTAGTCGAATTTTCATATGATTCAAAAAGCTTAAGTTATTCTAATTTCAAAGCATTTATTTGAATCATTACTTATTCAAATGATTTTCATACTAATCTAAGATTCTATCTTTATCTAAAAATCGATTTGAAAGTTTGAACTGTTTTTCTCTCAAATTATTCAGCATTGTTTTTACTTACGTCATTCTTGCTGAAAGAGAAATTGAGAGATAGTTTATAAGATACAATTGTACTCAACTTCATATCTTGTATAGTGTATCAAGGTTGTAACAGCAGTTAGGTAAACCACTGAGTTGATATTTTATATTCAACAAGGTCAGGTCTTCTCACACCCGTAAGTTGAGAAACGGTAGTTCTCACACCCATAAGTTGAGAAAGCTTAGGTCTGTCTCACACTCGTAAGTTGGGATAGGTTGGTCTCACGCCTGTAAGCTGAGCAGTGTAACGGTTGTTCTCACACCCGCAAGTTGAGAAATGGGGTAACGGTTTGATTCTCACCTGTAAGAGAATCCCTTAGTGATAAGGTTCAAAATCCTAACTGAGGAGCTTAGGTAGTGGACGTAGGCAAGTAGCCGAACCACTATAAATTGACTGTGCATATTTGTTTAATTTCTGCACTTTATTTTTGCCATTGTAATTTCTTTTAAATTGTCTAAATGTCTAATTCACCCCCCCTGTTAGACATATCTGGGCCAACACTCATTTGTATCAATTCCTTCATTTAAATAAGTGGAATAATCATCATTGTCAATATTTGGCAATCATAGTAGGGATTGATGGTTGATCGATCAAAAGACACTGTGTGCCCTCTCACAAACACCTTGTAATCATCACGTTCTCGGGCATTTACATAGAATTCTCATACTATGGGAATAACAGCAGGGGTCGGTTGGCGCACAAATGTTCCCCATTGTCTAGCAGCAATTATGTTTGAAATTTGAGGAACGAGTGCCACAGAAGCATTCATACCCTTTTTCTGTACGAAGCTTCTCTTCACCGTTGATTTATTATACTGCTTTTTGTTTCAGCACTAATAAGCCTTTTTTGATCAAAGGGTGGAGCAGAAGAAGAAAATTCTCGCACCCGTTTTGTTTTCGGTGCGATGTCTACACTTGTTACACAGACCTAAAATTTCAACACAAGGAATTGAATCCAATATTGCTCAACATCAACGCCCAAACAATCTAACACAAACAGCAACGAGTTTCACACTATCCAAATTCAATGCTCAATACAATCAAACAAAAAAATTTCCAACCCACGAAGGCACAATAATCGCAGTAGGTTGCTTCCAAATCAACAAAAATAAAGTGCGAAATCCACTTACAAAGTGTGAAACGAAAAAAATCCCCAATCTCGCTGATGCCCTAGCTTGCCATCCGTGAATCACACCTTCTCCTTGAATCCAAGAGAACCGATGAAGATGAAACACGGAGATGAAGAAATAAAGGATGAAAAGAAGAAAATAAAGAAGATTTGAAGTAGAAATGGCGAAAATAGTGCTGGGGAGTTGGTTTGGGGAGGGGGGCGGGGTTTCGTAGAGAAGAACGAAAAAGAAGAAAGAAAGAAATGAATTTTGTTTCTTCCTTTCTTCTTTTATTCTTGTTTTTTTTATCATGTTAGAGCCGCGATGGGCGCCGTGGCGCCCAGAAGCCATTTTTGCATTCCATTAGAGTCGCGACGCCCAAACAACATATTTTTTTTTTTTTGAAATTAATCTCATCCCTCCCAACTTGAATTGAGCATTTCCCTCAATGTGCCAAAAAAGAGTTGTTAAAGCTCCTCATAATGCGCTCCATCTATTGCTTCGCATAATCCAACAAAAAGAACTCCACTCTTTAGAACCTGGACAAGGATAAGAATACAATATATCAATGCTCAACCAAACTGAAAGGAATGTTATGAATAAATGAATTAATGAAAGGAAAATTTATGAAAAATTCAAAATGAAACCGATGGGTTTCCTCCCATAAAGCGCTTAGTTTTAAGTCCTCAGCCCGACTTCTTTATATCTTCTCATGGGTCCGCAAGGGTAGGTGATCGTCACGCCTCTCCTCTTGTCCATAGTAGTGCTTCAATCCTTGCCCGTTCACTTTAAAACATGACCCATCAACATTTTTCAGCTTCACTGCACCATAAGGCCAGACTCTCTCTACATTAAAGAGTCTCGACCACCTAAATTTTAACTTGCCTAGAAAAAGTTTTAATCTGAAATTAAACAAAAGAACTTGTTGGCCCTGTAAAAAGTTCCTCTTCAAAATCAGGTTATCTTGCCATTGTTTGGTTATCTCATTGTAGAGCTTGGCATTCTCATATGCATCGCTTTGGAACTCTTCCATCTCCATAAGTTGTAACAATCGTTGCTTTCCGACAGCTCTCAAGTCAAAATTCAGCTTCTTAATTACCCAATGAGCACGATGCTCTAACTCCGCCGATAAGTGACAACTCTTCCCAAAAACAAGGCGATAGGGAGACATCCCAATGGGTATTTTGAATGCGGTCCGATATGCCCACAAAGAATCCTCAAGCTTAAGTGCTCAATCTTTTTTTTTTTACATTCACCGTCTTCTCCAAAATTTGTTTTACTTCCCGGTTGCTTATTTTGGCTTGCCCATTAGATTGAGGGTGGTAGGCAAGTGCTTTCTTGTGCTTCACAACATATTTAGCAAGTAATGAAGTAAAGAGCTTATTGCAAAAGTGGAAACCCTCATCACTTATGATAGCTCGAGGGGTACCAAATCGAGTAAAGATGTTTTTTTGCAAATATTTTACCACTACTCTCGCATCATTGATAGGCGTAGCAATCGCCTCGACCCACTTGGAAACATAATCAACCGCAAGAAGGATGTAAGATTTACCACACGAAGACGGAAACGGGCTAATGAAATCAATGCCCCACACATCAAAAAGCTCAACCTCCATAATATTGGTTAAGGGCAGCTCATGTCTCCTCAAAATGGTACCAAAACGTTGGCAACGATCACACGTTTTCACAAAGATATAAGAATCTCATAATCAAGTGGGCCAATAAAACCCACTTTCAAGTACTTTTGTTGTCGTCCTTTGAGCACCAAAGTGGCCCCCATAAGTGGAAGAATGACACCCTCGAATAATATCATGAATTTCATCCTCCGGTACACATCTTCTAATCATTTGGTCATTACACCTCTTGAAAAGTAACGGCTCATCCCACATATAGATTTTCACATCATGCGAGAACTTCATCTTCCTTGAATAAGAGAGATTCGGAGGTAATGTCCCACACTAAAATATTCACAAAATCAGCATACCAAGGGACTTTTATCCCCAAACTATATAGTTGTTCATCCGGGAACGACTCTTGAATAGGAACCACATCCTTCGTGCCTTCAAGCTGTAGCCGTGATAAGTGATCGGCCACCACTGTGGCGACCCCGCACCCCGGACCACCAACCACGCAAGGAATGGTGTGCAGAATGCCGAAGCGGGATGCCCAACGTAGGCATCTCCAACCACTCCTCAACCCTCGTGAGGTGGTTGAGACCCTTCAAGTCTTATCCCAAACAATGACATAATATAAAAAGGTACTAAACAAAACTACCAACCGTATTAATCATCCAAGACAAGAGATAATCCATAAAAATGAACCATAATCTCTACAGTCCATCAAGATGGACATACACATAAAGTCTAAAACTATGGGTACAAAAAAACCGTCATATGCCCACATGGTCTATCTAACAAGTTCCAACTCACCCATACTACAATGTGGTAAGTGTTATAATTACATAGTCCAAAATATAATACATCATAATTTAAAACACAGTTCAATCAAAATGCCTCTCAACTCACATCGAGGCCTTGGATTCTCTCGTCGGCAAGGCCCTCAAGATATGACAACTCCTTTGCCCTTATTTGGGACAGAAGGACCTGAAAGAGAAAATGAGGGTGAGCCAACGGTGCCCAGTGAATAGAATTCAAATATGCTATCAATACTCATTAATAAATATCATGTATGCATGTCAATGTGTAGCATGATTAAAAGCTCATAACATATAGATATCAAACATTTATAATAAGTTCGATGCAAGTAAAAGCCTATCAATTTGGATCCACATTCCACATGCATTGGGGTTACTAGTGCACGTCATTTCACCGTACCGTTCTCATCCCCAAATATTTCCTTTCTAACACCCTCCTATGATAAGGTTAAGTCTCCCTATTAGCCTGATAGATGGGCCAACCAAAGTCATAAGGTTTTCTCAAATTAATGCATCATTCAAAACATTAGAACACATTCATGCTTTCAACATACAGTATATATAAGTGATATGATGACATAAAAGATATAATCATAAATGAAGTCTACTCACAACCAAGCCTCGCGAGAGTATCTAACCACACACGCACACCAAACTGAATCAACCCAATCAAGGTCCTGAAACATTCATCAATATCCAACCATACATCAATTCCTATGCTCAATCACGTATACATTATACATCAACCTTAAATCAACCCACATATAGACAACGGGCCTAAATCCCATCTAATCCCATCATTCAACTCAAATCACATGACTTATAATGCAAAGTTCTCATTCATAAACCATTCAATTATTCAAAAATACTGATTTTCAAATCCTTAGGCATAAACATGCCCAAATTGGCCCATTTGATCACAAGTAGGCCTAACCCATGATATGGTCATAACCACCTAATCAGTAGCATAATCAACCCTAATCATGCTTAATTAGACATAAATTGCATCAATTCAATGATTCTAGGCCAAAAGCATCAAAAGCCCTAAAATATGAAATTTTCCATGCTTAGGTAGGCCATATTCCCGATTTACACTAGGTCACCATGTTCAGCCATGTATATCACTGATTTTGCATCATGGGTTCATCAACAATGGCAACTAGGTCAACATATTTGACATGCAAGCTATTTGGAAAGGTCTATGTTCATATTCTAAATTTAGGTCTAATACAAACAACCCTACCAATTTTCTATTTAATATTCTGTTCAGATGTATCAAGCTGCCAACAGAAATATTTAATCACCAAATCAACCATACAGATTGAAGTATATTAAGAAGCAAACCTTCTGTGCAAAACTCAGCTCAATCCAACGGTGGACCGAAGAGATAGGCCTCTTTGATGAACAAATATCTAATCAGACAATTTCTCCTTTCCTGCTGCAAATACTTGAACTCGGATGACTATATCACACAAAATACTTGTGCCATCAACATCTCAACCGTTCATAATGCAGAAATGTTAGTTGTGAACCATCCTCTAAAATATCATATCCATCCGACGGTAGGTTTAGCAGATCTATTAGTTTGATCTAAACTGCGCGAGAAATTCAAACTTTCCGACCAGCTTTGTTTGGGAGGTTATAACCATAAGATATTAACTTGCTGACAAAGTCTGAGCTCAATCGAACCATATATCACCAAGATCCAGCACTTTGATGGAAACGTTGCTGAGACTTCCCTCAAAGCAACTTCCTCTTTCTTTCTCTTCTTCTTTCCTTTCTCTTTTTCTTTCCTTTCTCTTCTTTTTTTTTTCCCTCCACTCATCTCACTCTCTAGGACTTCCTTGGAGAAGAGAAGTGGGCATGGGACACTTGTCCACTCTCATGCACCAACTTGACATGTGTTGGAAAAGAAAAATGGGGCATGGGATACTTGTGCATTCTCATGCACCAACTTGACATGTGTTGGTCTCATACACCAACTTGACATGTGTTGGAGAAGAGAAATGGGGCATGGGATACTTGTCCATTCTCATGCACCAACTTGACATGTGTTGGTCTCATACTACCCATACCAACCACATGTACTTTAACCAATCTCATGCTTGCATGTATTTTACATGTCGAATCCATCTAATACACCAAATTTTCATTCTCATTTATCCTTTTATTCAATCAATCCTAACCCATCAATTCATGGTTTAATGGGCCCATGCATAAATAATAACATATGCATTATACTTTAATTTAACATGACCCGTATACAATTTATAATGCACATATTTATATACATTATCAAGCGTCAAATATACAAACATTAAACAACCATCAAACAAACACCAAACATATCAAGGCAAACACATAGAGTTTGGGCAAAATGCAATTGGGTTATGGGCAAGATGAAATAATTTTTGGGGCGTCACAACTACATTCTCGGTCCCCTTCTTGTCCCAAATCTCTAGATCAAACTCTTGCAATAGAAGAATCCACCGAATCAACCTTGGCTTGGCATCTTTTTTCTCAAACAAATATCGGATCGCAGCATGGCCGGTATAAACAATGACCTTAGACCCAATAATGTATGTCCTGAATTTATCGCATGCAAACACCACCGCCAACAACTTTTTCTCAGTTGTAATGTAGTTTTGTTGTGCCACATCTAAGGTACGGCTAGCATAATATATAGCTTTGAACATTTTCTCATGTCGTTGTCCAAGCATTGTTCCAACAGAAAAATCACTAGCATCACACATAATCTCAAAATGAAGTTTCCAATCTGGCACCACCATAATAGGAGTTGAAATCAATGCATCCTTTAACACCCCAAACGCTGTCTCACATTCACCATTCACACAAAAAGGAACATCTTTCTCTAAAAGAGTGCAAAGTGGCTTTGTGATCTTAGAGAAATCTTTTATAAATCTTCTATAAAACCCGGCATGTCCCAAAAAACTTCTTATGTCCTTGACAAATTTTGGAAGTGGAAGCTTCTCAATAGCTACAATTTTGGCCCGATCAACTTCAAGACCCTTTGAAGACACTCTATGTCCTATAATAATGCCTTCTTGTACCATGAAATGACACTTCTCCCAATTGAGTACAAGATTCGTCACCTCACATTGCTTTAACACCAAAGCAAGATTATGCAAACATTGATCAAAAGTGGAACCAAAAACTGAAAAACCATCCATGAAGACTTCCATAATCTCTTCCACCATATCCACGAAGATAGCCATATACCTTTGGAACGTGGCGGGTACATTGCATAAACCAAAAGGCATCCTCCGGAAGGAAAATGTGCCATATGGGTAGGTGAAGGTGGTCTTTTCCTAATCCTCTGGTGCAATGGCTATTTGATTATAGCCCAAGAAACCGTCCAAGAAACGATAATGGTCAAATCCCGCCAATCGATCCAACATCTGATCAATGAATGAAAGTGGAAAATGATCTTTTCTAGTAGCTTTGTTCAACTTCCTGTAATTAATACACACTCTCCACCCTATCATTGTCTTTTTGGATATCAACTCCTCATTTTCATTTTTCACCACTATGATTCCACCCTTTTTAGGCACCACCTGTACTGGGCTTACCCATGGACTGTTTGAAATAGCATACACTATGCCCGCTTTCAAACACTTGAGGACTTCACCTCGAACCACCTCTTTCATCGCTGGATTCAAACTTCTTTTATGTTCAATGGATGGTTTGTATGAGTCCTCCATTAATATCTTGTGCATGCATTTGGAGGGACTGATTCCCATAATATCTGCAATTGACCACCCTAATGTTGTTTTGTGCTCTTTGAGAATCCTCAACAATTTTTCTTCCTCTATAGATAATAAAGATGAGGATATGACCACAGGATAGGTGGATTCCTCACCAAGAAAAGCATATCGAAGGTGTTCAAGTAGAGGCTTCAAGTTTATTGTAGGCTCATCAACTGTACTTGGAGAATTTTCATGCAAGTTTTGCACTTTCTTTGGCATCATTTCCACTAGTGTTGCCCCAGGAACCATAACACATTGTTTAAGTTCTTCACTCACATTCTCTACCACACTGACTGAGTTCGCTATGCAATTTTTCAGCACATTGTATGGAGTAGCTTCATTTACTACTTCTTTCACACACAAGAAGCAACCATTTCTATCATCTCAATCTAATGACAAGTGCTTCGCTCTGAAGGAAATGTGAGAAGGTTGTAAATGTTGAAAAGGACTTCATCATCATGCACCCTCAAAGTCAACTCGCCCTTTTGCACATCAATGAGAACGTGCCCCCGTAGCGAAGAAAGGTCTCCCCAAAATCAATGGTATCTCTTCTTCTTTTTTCATATCTAATACCACAAAATCAACTGGAAAGATAAATTTGTCGACCTTTGTTGAGTGCAAAACTGCAAGTGCATGGTGCCAACTTACAACATATCCCGATGAGAAATCGGGTATTATCCTCAAGGATATTTACTACACTAGCTATCACGTTTTAACCCTAATTTTATCTAGACAATCGAAATTGAGTGATTGTGTAATTAAAACAGCAATTAAACTAATTATCTATTAACTAGCAACTCAATATAAATCAAATAGGAAATCAATCAAAAAATATACTAGAGGTTCGATGTCACCTATATATATATATATATATATATATATATTACTAAATCAGTTCCTTAGTGTCGCAACCCACTCCATATGAGTGACGTCACAATCGACACTGAATACGATGTACGTCATGTGACGGCGTATATAATCCCTGTTAACCTTATCCAAAATCACATCTAAAAATTTTCTGAAATTTCGGCAAAACCTCCTTTGTTTATTGGTCATATCACAACCTAATTATCACAAGTTAAACACAATTACAATTCATATATATCATTCTCATTCCATTCATCATCTAAACCTCACATATACACATATACACGTCATTTATAATCATTCATACTCATTCTCACATTTCATCTATGTGATACATATAATTTGATAGTGTTATATACATATCATAACACAAAATGTTAACTAAACATTCTATAATTCTCAACATTTGCATATTTATCAAAAAGAGAAGGATTCTCTATCCTTCATGTGTCTTCCCTTTTCCCTTGGGATCCGAACCTGAAATGTTTGAGAATTGGGTGAACAACCACAGCTCAATGAATATTCTTAACTATGGCATCATATTTGCATTTAAGGAAATACATGGTTCAATGCATTCAATCTCATTCAAAACATGTAAATAATCTTTCACAATACATACATGCTTATAAAATAATTCCAAACATGCAAAGTTACAATGAAATCAACAATCTCCCTCCTGCTAGTAATAGAGCGGGTAAACACTCCCTATTATGCACCCATAAGGAGTATACGCTCAGACCTCACATTACCCAATTTTCTGCTATGAACCATTTCAAATTAGGACTAAATCCCAATCTCTTTCAAAAACTATCGCTCGGACCATGAGATTAATTAATCATCACGTGGGACTGTCTTCTGGAAATGATTTCATGTCTTGACTTGCTCTAGCAAGTCCAGAACATACTCCAAGTAAAGCATTTTCATGAATTCAAAACAATGCAATAACTAAATATATATTCATGATTTGAAACACATCATTTATATTTTATAATGCCATATACAAGAACCAAAGTCAAGAAATACTCACTATTACGGGATTTTCACTAAGTCCACAACACACACACTTAGCCAATTTCACCAATTTTCACCAACTTTAATCACCCAAGTACCTTACTTGTTCATGTCATAACTCAACTCACTGCAATTCAACATTGCACATATTCAATTATACATTCCAGCACATGAACTTAAATCAATTATTCATCAAGCAAATCACTAAATTAATCTCAATGCATCAGTGAACAACTTACCAATGCATTACCAGCGCTATAAACTTTCACCACATGTATTCAACTTGTGCTCATCATCCAACTAGAATTTATCAAATTCAGTATTTCAATCCTCTGTCAATCATCAACACTTGAAAATGGGTTCCAAAACCTCTACCCAACAAGGTCTGGAACATTTAATTCAACCGTGGAAATTCAATAAAATTATCATCAAACTACTCACCAGTTAACAAGGAATCAATCCCCCATGGTTGTAGTCTACAATTCAATCAGTTTCTAGCTCTCATTCACTCAATTTCAGTCCAGAACCTCCATTTTCCAGATTCAATTCTAATCATAGAAAGTCATTGCATGTTATATATGATGTATAAATAGAAGAGAGGAGTTCAAATCAGTAGATTTTGCACCAAAAATCATGGATCTCACCTTTGCTTCTGCTCTTCTTCTTCCTTCTCTTCCTCAACGATTCTCTGCAACTCCTCTTGCTCAATTTGGTTTTCTCTTCAAATCAGCAACTCAATTGATCTTGCCAGCAAGTTTATTTAGATCATGCCAGCAAACCAACAAGCCTAAACGTGTGCAATTCACTTTGCCAGCAAGCCATTATGTTTAAAAAAACAAAGATGAGCATGAGTAAAAAATTTATCCCATGCTCCCAAAGCCACTTAATAACCAACTTCCCCATCTTATAAATCATATCATTTATTTAACTTTAATTCATTTAACAACTCCCCCATCTTAATTCACTCACATACAATGTGTTCTCTTCGAAATACCCTACAGTTTGATATATAATATGCCCCCATAGTCGTGTGAAATAATTAGAACATCCCAAAATCGTCTAGTAGTTGCTAAAAACGCAACTTAAAAACACCTAGCACTACGGTGCTACTTCACCTAGCGCCGCGGCGCTCCGTCAATCTTCTTCCAGCGCCGTGGCGCCCAAAATGTCAACTTTTGGGACTTAGCCATTTTTTCGCTCCTTTTTGCCTTCTTTCTTGTGGACTTAAGTCATTTTTTCGTCCACTTCTTAACTTGGGTTCTTCATGAATCATCATCTAGGCTTCTCATATGTTGTGTCCATCATTCATGCTCACTTGAACACATCTAAATACCTACAAAACAATGCAAAACAAGTAATTAACACACTCAAAACATAAATTGATCCAACATATAAACTATCAAACCGAAATAATGCATAAAAACTAATTTATTCCTAAACTAACAAATCCATCAAAACTGACATAAACACACTAAATTAATGCATAAATCATTCTAAAACATGCTATAAATCCTATCTAAATATGCAACTATCAAATACCCCCAAACTTAGGACTTTGATCTTCCCGAGCAAAGGAAAAACAAAACTAAAACTCAACTAACATATCAATAAATAATCTACCATCCTATTCTCAAACAAATTAAGAATTTGATTCAAAATATTATGCAAAATCATCATTATGGCTTCCAAGATCACATTAAAAGATAATAACTCATCGGAAAGTTTCAAGAGTGTTAGAGATGTCTAGATTTTCAATCCATCTTCTAACCTAACCTCATCTTCCATTCTCAAACACATCATCACATAGTTAATCCCATACAACCCATTCATGAAATTCATAGATAAGTGCAAGCAAGCATAAAGTGTAAGTGATTTCAAATAGATATATATAAAGTGAATCTCATAGGCAAATCTTTCATACCACTCTCCACTAATGTAAATCACATGCCATTTAGAATCAATAGGTCTTTCTTAGGTTGTAATGCACGCCCAAGGTTCAAAGCTAGGGAAAAATTGAAATTTAGGCTCAAAACACCCTAAACACTTTGATCATTTACAAACATCCACGACATTACATATAGAACTAAAAACCCAATTTCAGCACATATACCCTTTCTTTAACTGGTCAATCTTTTCATTCCATTCCCCATTCTTTTGTTTGCTTGTTTTCTTATTTTCAAAGAACAACTACACCCCCAAACTTATTTCTTTTCATAATCATGGGCATAGCATCCTTTTCTTCAATAAAATTCATAAGCAAACTTTACATTTTTCTCTTCTTTTTCACCCTTTTTCTTCACTTTTCTTTCCTATTGTTCTTTCGTCCAAATAATAACACTCCTACATGATCAAAGTGTATAAGGTACATAGGTTGAAAAACAGGGAAATTAAACATGATAAGCTCAAAATTCCTGATGTATAGGTAACAAAGAAAAGGATATTCAGCTCAAAGTGGGAACTATGGGTATAATAAAAAGTAAGGTAGGCTATTTGGCTCAAATTTATTCAAACATGGCCTAAATCATTTTCCTCATAGCATGCTCTCTAGGATTTTGCCTCAAGTGATAATCAAATTTGTTCTAGGATCCATAGAGATCTGATATATAACTTTTACTTACAAAAATCTAATCCAAGCAAATCATGATTCCACAAAATTAACCACACTAGACATTGTAGAGAATGTCAAACAAAGCAAAGTTCAAAGTTAAATCACCACAGACTAAGTAATTTACTCTCTTCATTCTCCTAGAGTCATGTTCATGTACATGTTCTCTTATCATTGACCATTCAAAAAATAAACTAAAAATTAACATCAAATCAAAATTTGTAAGATCATAGGATATCCTAACCTAAAACTACCATATCTTCACTATGACCAGTCAAAAATCAAAACTCTCCCCCCAAACTTAAAGCAAGCATTGTCCTCAATGCTACACAATAAAAATAAAAATAGAGAATGAATGGAAATAAAATAAAGAGAGGTTGAGAAAACCCCCTGTAACCCAAAAGGTTAAAGTCGCCACATAAGCTCTTCATCAGCTCCATGTATCTCGCATAGGGACCCCCAAACTTACTTTAGAACCTAGAAAGGAAAAGAAACAAAACGTGTCAACGATATGAAACTCAAAGCTATACTACAATGACTAAAAACATAAAACACATTAAATAATAAAAATTCCAAAACTGATGGGTTGCCTCCCAACAAGCGCTTAGTTTAAAGTCCTCATCCCGACTTCTTTCAATCTCCTCAATTAGGGTCCTCTAAGGATATATCGTCCTCATGCACACGCTCTTTTTCATAGTAGTGTTTCACACGATGTCCATTGACTCCAAAGAGAAAGCCTTCTTTGCTACGCAACTCTTTTGTGCCATATGGAAACACTCTCTCAATAATAAAAGGACTCGACCACCTAGACTTCACTTTACCCGGAAATAAGGTCAACCTTGAATTTTATAAAAGAACCTCTTGTCCCAGCTTGAACTCCTACTTCACTACCATCTTATCATGCCATTTCTTTGTTCTCTCCTTGTATACCTTGGCATTCTCATATGCATCTTGGCAGAATTCATCCATCGCATTCAATTGGAGAAGTCTTTGGTCAACGGATGCCTTCAAATCATAATTCAACTTCTTTACAGCACAAAAAGCACGGTGCTCCAACTCGACCGGTAAGTGGCATGCTTTCCTGAACACCGAACGATACAGAGACATCCCAATGGGTGTCTTAAAAGCGGTCTGGTAAGCCCATAAACCGTCATCGAGCTTCAAAGCCCAATCCTTTCTCTTAGTATTCACGGTCTTCTCTAGGATTTGCTTCGCCTTCGGGTTACTAATCTCAGCTTGTCCTTGCTTTGAGGATGGTAGGGCATGGAAACCTTGTGTTTCACCCCATACTTGGCAAGTAATGCATTAAAGAGATTGTTACAAAAGTGGGATCCTTCGTCACTAATGATTGCCCGAGGAGTGCCAAAACGTGTAAAGATGTTCTTTTAAAGGAACTTCAACACTACCCTTGCATCATTTGTAGTTGTGGAAATGGCTTCCACCCACTTTGAAATGTAGTCAACCGCCAAGAGAATATATGTCTTCCCACATGTAGAAGGAAATGGTCCCATGAAATCTAAACCCCAAACGTCAAATAGCCCCACCTCTAAGATATTAGTCAATGGTTGCTCATGTCTCCTAGAAATAGTACCAAGACATTGGCATCGGTCACATGTCTTCACAAAAGCATAACTGTCCCAGAACAATTTAGGCCAATAGAAACCACTTTGAAGAACCTTTGTCGCTGTCCTTGTAGCCCCAGAGTGACCACCACATGGAGAGGAATGACAATCCTGGAGTATGGACTGCACTTCCGCCTCCGGTACACACCTCCTAATAATATGATCATTGCACTTCTTAAATAGCAAGGGCTCATCCCAAAGGTAGAAGCGCACATCATGTAGAAACTTCTTCTTCCGTGCATATGATAGATCCAGAGGTAAAACACCACTAGCCAAGTAATTCACATAGTCGGCATACCATGAAAGTTTCACAAACAGCCCATATAGTTGCTCATCTGGAAATGTTTCCACTATAGGCACACCATCATCTTTCTCATCTAGTTGTCGCCGAGATAAGTGATCCGCAACTACATTCTCACTTCCCTTCTTGTCTCTAATTTCCATATCAAACTCTTGAAGTAAGACGACCGAGGCTTTGCATCCTTTTTCTCGAACAAGTAGTGGATGGCGGCATGGTCAGTGTATACAATCACTTTAGACCCAATGATGTAGAATCTAAACTTATCACAAGCAAAAACTACCAGTAGCAATTCCTTCTCGACTGTGGTGTAATTTTGTTGAGCCCCATCAAGTGTCCTACTCGCATAATAGATGGCCCGAAACATCTTCTCTCTTCTTTGTCCAAGAACCGCTCCTACTGCATAGTCGCTCTCATCAGACATGATCTCGAACAGTTCATTCCAATCCAGTATCACCATGATAGGGGCTGATATCAAAGCTTTCTTGATCAACTCAAAAGCTTCCTCACAATGCTTATCAAACACAAATGGAATCTCTTTCTCAAGTAGGTGTCAAAGGGCCTTTGCAATCTTGGAAAAATCATTTATAAATTTTCTATAAAACCCCGCATGCCCCAATAAACTCCTTATGTCCTTAACACTCTTCGGATGTGGAAGCTTCTCAATAGTAATAATCTTTGCCTTGTCTACCTCAAGGCCCTTAGATGAATACGTTTTGAATGAATATCAGTTTTATATATCATTAGTGGTTTTTCTACTCTAAGGCAGCGTATATATAGGAATAACAAAGGCGCAATGGACTAAATAATTTTGGCGCTCTAGGTTATTTCAAATATAACGTTAACATTCTTTCCTGAAATGGATCCATTCAGCTCAATGCATATTACGGCGATAGCACCTAAATCATCTGATCCTTTCATGAAAGAGGAATGTTCTAACGAAGTTTTAGAACGTTCAAAAAGTTCTAAAAAAGTTATTGTACGATTCTGAAAAGTTCTGAAAACTATTTGTATGTTTCTGAAAAAGTTAACGGAAATAGCAGTAATGTCAGAACAGCCAAAATATCTTTTCTGTCGTTTTGTTCCTTTGAGGGCACTCATAGAACATCAGCGTCCTATTGAACAATGAAGTGAGGGCGTTACTGAATAGTAAGCGTCCTGACTTACTTTGACAATTAAACTACTTAAATCATGAGGGCGCTACTTCACAGTAAGCGTTCTGTTTTGTTTTAAAACTTTTGACACACGAGGGCGCTACTCAAGAGTTAGCGTCCTAAACTTTTAAAAATAGTTTTAAAATAATGTTAAGTGCGCTAACATACGGTAAGTGTCTGGAAAGTTATTTAAGTTGATTCTAAAGATGAGGGCACTCCTATACAAGTAGCGTCCTGATAATTTATTCAACTTATAACTTATCAGCGTCCTTAAGGATAAAAATCACTTAAACAGAAAAAGATCTTTCAGCAAGCTGAAACTAAGTCAGCGTCCTGACATTCTCAAAGGTTGATGAAGGAAAGGTCGTTATTACTAAGTGAGCGTCATTATTAATCAGATCAATTCAACCTTGAGCGTCCTAATGTTTTGTCACCGTCCTGACTCATCAAGTCCAGGAGGGAACTGCTAAAACATTAGCGTCCTAAAAGACTTTATAAAAATGGTTTTTGGTTTCTCGATTAAGGCTCGATAAAAACATAATGTAACCGGATTAAATCTCATATGCAACCGATCGATTAAAACATGCAGGCATGTATATTGCTGAATCACATGACACAGAAGGTCCTACCACCTATCATAATCTAATCATACAACTAAACATCTTCAAACGATCATGGTCTTCAAGAAGATCTTTTATTACGTTTTTCATGCATCATTGAATCTTTAATACCTTCAAGTAAGATTAGATATGTCATATGTGCAGTAATATCAAAAACAGAATGTAGTTTTGTATTCATCAAAATCTTTCATAATAGAGACATATGAGACGTAAGGGACATGAGGATAATTGGTTCAACAATCTCCCCTTTTTATGATTTAAAACACATTACTGTAGGCTTTGAAGAAAGCTAATACAATGATGTGTGTATGCATGAAATGCAGTACTAATGTTCCTTGTGTCATATGATATGAGTGCATTACCAAGAATGTACATAAAATATCACTAAGACTCCCCCTTAGTGTTAACTCCCCCTGAGTTTATGATGCTTTAATGATAGTACTTTCTATCCCTTTTGAAATACCAAAAAGAGTCAAGTAGCATGAAATATATCTCCCCCATATAGAGGAAAGCATCAAAATATCACAAATCGGTCTCAGAGAACATCCCAAGCTCTCTGTGAATGTGATTAAATTGGTCTTTTGTTAAGGCTTTAGTAAATATGTCCGCCAGTTGTTCTTTGGTTCCAATATGAGATAATATAACTTCTCCATTTTGCACATGATCCCGTAAAAAGTGATGTCTTATTTGAATATGCAAAGTTCGGGAGTGCAGTACATGATTTTTAGATATATAATAGTACTAGTATTATCACACAAAATTTCAGCACATTGAATAAATATTTGATAATCCTGAAGTTGTTGTTTCATGTGAAGAACCTGAGAACAGCAACTTCTAGCTGCAACATATTCTGTTTCAGCTGTGGATAATGCCACGGAATGTTGTTTCTTGCAAAACCAAGAAATCAAAGAATGTCCAAGAAAGTGACAGAATCCGGAGGTACTTTTCCTATCAGTTAGACTACCAGCATAATCGGAGTCTACATAACTTCTGAGATCAAAAATAGTACCTTTGGAATACCAAATTCCTAAGTGTGTTGTGTCATTTATGTATCTGAATATTCCTTTGACACACTTTAAATGAGATTCTTTAGGTTCAAATTGAAATCTTGGACAGAGATAGAATTTGAACATGATGTCTGGTCGACTTGTTGTTAAGTACAAAAGACTGCCAATCATGCTTCTATAAATTTTTGAATCAATTGATTTACCTTTTTCATCCTTATCTAATTTGATTGGAGAGGTACAGGGTGTATCAATCGATTTCAAATTGTACATTTGAAACTTTTTAACAATTTCCTTGGCATACTTTGATTGGCTTATGAAGGTGCCATCCAGCATATGTTTAATTTCTAAGCCAAGAAAGTATGTAAGTTTTCCCATCATACTCATTTCAAATTCCTTCTGCATTAATTTAGAAAACTTATCACATAGTTTTTTGTTTGATGCACCAAAAATGATATCGTCCACATAAATTTGAACAATAAGCATATTATCATTATGGTGTTTAATAAACAAAGTTGGATCAAGTATTCCTTTTTGAAATTTATGATCTAAAAGAAATGAACTCAGTCGGTCATACCAAGGTCTTGGAGCTTGTCTTAATCCATATAAGGCTTTGTGGAGTTTGAACACATATTCCGGGTCTTGAGCATCCGCAAACCCTGGAGGTTGTTCCACATATACCTCTTCATTGATGTAACCATTTAGAAAAGTGTAGTTTACATCCATTTGGTATAAGGGAAAATCCTTGTAACTAGCATAGGCATGTAACATTCTTATTGCCACTAATCTTGCTACTGGGACAAAGTCTTCTTCGAAGTCTATGCCTTTTTCTTGGTTGTATTCTTGTGCAACCAATCTAGCCTTATTTCAGACAATGATACCTTGTTCATTCTTTTTGTTCCTAAAGATCCATTTGGTTCCTATAACAGATTGATGAAAAGGTCTAGGAACTAATTCCTAAACTTTGTTTTGCACAAAGTGTCCTAGTTCTTCTTGCATAGCAAGAATCTGTTGAACCAATTACCCTCATTTCCCTTACGAGAATATGTCCCTATTATGAAAGATTTTGATGATTACAAAACTACATTTTGTTCATGATATTACTGCACATATGGCATATCTAATCTTACGGGAAGGTATCAAAGATTCAATGATGCATGGCGAATGTATTAAAAGATCTTCTCGAAGACCATGACCGTTTGAAAATGTTTATTTGTATGATTAGATTATGATAGGTTGTTGGACCTTCTATGCCATGTGATTTAGCAATATGCATGCCTGCATGTTTTAATCAATTAGTTGCATGTTTGATTTAATCCGATTATTTTATGTTGTATCATGTTTTAATCAAGAAATCAAAAACTGCTTTTATAAAGTCTTTCAGGAAGGCAATGTTTTAGCAGCGTTTCCCTGGACTTGATGAGTTAGGACGCTGATAAAATGTTAAGACGCTCAAGGTTGAATTGATCCGATTAATAAGGACGCTTACTTGTTAGTAGTAACCTTTCTCTTATCAACCTTTGAGAGTGTCAGGACGTTGATTTAGCTTTAGCTCGCCGAAAGATTTTCTTTTATCTTTAAGTGATTTCTATCTTTAAGGACACTGATAAGTTAAAAGTTGAATGAATTATTAGGACGCTAGTTGTGTAGGAGCGCCCTCATCTTTAGAATCAACTTAAATAACTTTCAGGACGTTTATCATCCATCAACGCGCTTAAAATTGTTTTAACTGTTCAGAACGCTTGCTCTTGAGTAGCGCCCTCATATGTTTTGCATTTTTAAAACAAAACAAGACACTAACTACGAGGCAGTGCCCTCACTTCATTATTCAGTAGGACATTGATGTTTTATGAGCGCCCTCAAAGGAACAAAACGACAGAAAAGATATTTTTGTTGTTCTGAAATTACTGCCATTTCTGTTAACCTTTTTTAGAAATGTACGAATATTTTTCAGTACTTTTCAGAATCGTACAACAACTTTTCAGAACTTTTTAAAACGTTCTAAAACTTTGTCAGAACATTCCTCTGTCATGAAAGGATCAGATGATTCAGGTGTTATCGCGGTAATATGCATTAAGCTGAATCGATCCATTTATGGAAAGAATGTTAACGTTATATTTGAAATAACTTAGAGCGCCAAAATTACTAAGTCCATTGCTCTTCTATTATTCCTATATATACATGCTGCCTCAGAGCAGAAAAACTAACTAATGAAATATGAAACTGATATTCATTCAAAACACTTTTTGAAAGTTAGTCATCTTTCACTTGTGCTTGATCTTACGATCTTTTGAAAGAAAAACTTCAAGTCCTCTGGGTTGATCGATCTTCTTCTTCATTATTTCAAAAAACCCATAACGAAGACAAAAGCTATTTGAACCTGTTTTCACCATAAACTTCATCATACATATTTCGCTTAATCTGTGGCAACAGAAGGTTCAATCCAAAGCATTGTAAGTATCACTTTGATTCTATGTAAAGGGAATCATATCTCATTCTGCAATCAGATTGTAGTGACGGGTAAGTCACTGAGTTAAAGAAAGTGTTGCTCAAAGTTGTAAGCGGTCTTCTCACACCAGTAAGTTGAGAATAGGTTCTCTCTCACTTGTAAGTAGAGAAACGGTCCTCTCACACCCGTAAGCTGAGAAAGGGTAGTTCTCACACCCATAAGTTGAGAAAGTGTTCCGGTTTGATCTTCACCCGTAAGAAGGTCCATAGTGGAGTTTGAACAAATCCTAACTGAGGAGGTTAGGTAGTGGATGTTGGCGCAGCTGAACCACTATAAATCTTGCTTGCATTGTCCCATTTACATTTATTGTATCTCATTACTATACTTCATTTAATCTTCTTTCATTATTTCGCACAATTAAAATAAAGGTTAAAATCTGCTAAGTGTCTAATTCATCCCTCCCCCCTCTTGGACACATCTGGGCCAACAATTGGTATCAGAGCAGGTTAATCATCAAAGTATCTAACCATCTTTGATTGAGTATGGCAAAACAAAATGAAAGAAGCACTTATCTCTCAGGTGAAGGAAACTCCACCAACCAACCACCATTGGTCAAGGGAGAAAACTATTCACACTAAAAAACTAAGATTAGATATTACCTTAAAGCCCAAGATCTAGAGATGTGGGATGTTGTGACACACGGTTGTCCAACGCCTACTAAAATAGTTGATGGTGCTACTGTCTCAAAGGATATAGACGAATGGAGTGCTAAAGAAAATAAAAGAGAGCTATTGAATTAAGAATGTGTATTGCACAAACTTCAATGACATGAAGAAACAAAATGTAACATGTTTAAGTGTTATCTCTGGTAATGATGCATGGTTATGGCATAAGATATTAGCTCATATTAATATGGACAATAGATCATCATTTAAGAGCAAGAGGCATCAATCAACCTCTAGAGCTCTCGAACCGATTCACATGGATCTTTTCGGACCAACCAAAACCCACAACCTAGGTGGTAAATCATATGTGTTTGTGATTGTTGATGACTTTATTCGATTTACATGGGTATTTCTATTAGCTCATAAATCAGGTGGTTGTGAAACATCTATAAAATTCTGTAAAAGAGTCGAAAATGAAAAAGGGTACAAAATCAACATAATTAGGAGTGATAGAGGTGGTGAATTTGTCAATAAGATTCTCGAAGAATTTTGTAACAATCAAGGTTACACTCGCCATCTATCAGCCCCTAGGACACCACAGCAAAATGGTGTAGTTGAAACAACAGAACTCTGCAGAAGATGTGTAGAACAATGCTCAATGAGTATAACTGATAAGTTGAGTTTTAGATTAGTATTTTACATGTTAATTTCTTAGGTTTTTAGGTGCATTTAGTTAGTTTTTAGATATATTTGCATTAATTAGTTCATTTAGTGTTTTGGGTTCATTTAGATATTTTTAGGAGTTTTATAAGTTAGTTTTAATGATTTTAATGAATAAAATACATTAGGCTAGTTTAGGAAAATAATAAGGAATTTTAGGTATTTTTCCTAAAGTCAATTGCATCCTTTTTATATTAATTTTTTCAATATTTTACAAGCTATACGTAGTGCATATAGAATTATACATGTTAATACATACTTGCACATAATATAGATCATTTACTTGTGTTTTATGTTCTATTTTGTAGGTAAATAAAGAACCTAAAAGGGAGCTTGAAAGTGGATCAATTGGTGTCAAGGCAATTTTGAAGATAAGGATGTGAGATCTGGATGAGAGACGTTTGCATGAGAGAAAGGAGTGTAAACGAGCACTGCGATCTGGCACTCCTAGCGCCACGGCTTTACTTATGTCCTATTGTGCAATAGTGATTGAGGGCTTTTTGGTCTTTTATATATATGGATTTTTAGGGTTTTGAGGAGATCATCTTATTAGGGAGGATTATCTTAGTATAGAGAAGAATAGTAGTCGTATAGTAGAGTATAAAGTAGAGAATAGAGAAAAAGAGAAGCAAGGAAGAAATTAAAGAAGAAGACAAGTTGCAGAACTTTTCAAAAGAAGAAGAAGAAGGAGAAACACTCAAAAAGGGGTTTTAAATTCATTTCTTGTTCCATACTTATTGTATTCATGTCTTTTCTCTTTAATTTCTCTTTTGTACTCTTGACTTTGATGATGAACTAAATATTTCTATTAGAGGGTTTGATGAATCTACGTTGAGACATATGGGTTGATTTTCATTATTTTTGTGTTGTTAAGCAATTTGATTTGTTTATTTTCAATTCTCCATACTTAATGCTTGCAACTTGTTGGCCACTTGTTGGATGAATTAAGATTCGAATTCTTACACTCGAGAGAGGTATTTTCATGTTTGAACAAGTGAATTGAAACCTAGGGAGTTTGTATCGAGTCGAGAGACCTACAACCCTTTTGAAATCATGTAAATTGAATCTTAGGTCTTAATGCATGTTTTAATTGTTAGTTTACATTCAAGAGAGGGGATTATAAATTGAAACATAGATGTTTGAATTTGCATTCGAGAAAAGGGTTTAAACAATTTTGGATTAAGGATTTATAAACTTAAGAATTGAATCAACAACACTATCTTTTGATACCCATATAGATCAACATAGTGAAATCAACTCTCTAATAATCTTTAACCATCTATCTTCTCTAAATCTCTGTTTAATTGTTAGTTTAATTTCTAATTTCAGCTATTTCAATTTTTAGCACACTTTATCATCACGTTTTGATATCTTAGATAAGATTAACACTTTAGTAGTTTTGGGCATTTTTAATAGTTAATTTCACTATCTCTGTGGATATGATAACCCCTCACCAAGGGTATTATAACTTGATATTCGTACGCTTGTGAATTAAAATTTACGCTATCAATAACACTGCAAATCATTTTTGGGGTGAAGCTATAAACACTGCCCGTTATGTGATGAACTAAGTTCTAATTAGAAAAGATTTGAATAAAACTCCATATGAACTATGGAAGGGTAGAGCACCCAACATCAGTTACTTCCGAGTATTATGATGTAAATGTTTTATTCTAAATGATAAAGTCAATCTAAACTAGTTTGAATCTAGATCAGATATAAGAATATTCTTAGGATATTCTTCTCACAGTAGAGCCTACAGAGTCTTCAACAAATCAAATCAAACTGTAGAAGAATCAATTCATGTAAACTTTGATGAAAGTGTTAATAAGAAAAGTATTGAGGATGAATTTAAGCAATTAAATTTTGATGACGATGAACCAAGACAACCAAGGTTATAGATCTTGAACCTGAACCATCTCTAGAATCTTCTAAAAACTCTAGACTACTTCAAGGTCTTTCCTAAGATCAAATTTTAGGAGATTCAAGAAAAGGTGTATCCACTAAAGCCTCAATTCACAAAGATCAAGATCTTGTTGCTTTTGTATCACAATTTGAACCAATTACAGTGGAAGATGCACTGAAAGATGAAAATTGAATTCTTGCTATGCAAGATGAACTAGGAGACTTTGTGTACAACAAAGTATGAGAATTAGTTCCTAAACCTTTTCATCAATCGGTTATAGGAACCAAATGGATCTTTAGGAACAAAAAGAATGAACAAGGCATCATTGTCCGCAATAAGGCTAGACTAGTTGCACAAGGGTACAACCAAGAAGAAGATATAGACTTCGAAGAAGCTTTTGCCCCAGTAGCAAGACTAGAGACAATAAGAATGTTACTTGCCTACGCTTGTTACAAGGATTTTCCCTTATACCAAATGGATGTAAAAAGTGCTTTTCTAAATGGTTACATCAATGAAGAGGTATATGTGGAACAACCTCTAGGGTTTGGGGATGCTCAAGACCCAGAATATGTGTTCAAACTCCAACAAGGCTTATATGGATTGAGACAAGCTCCAAGAGCTTGGTATGATCGACTGAGTTCATTTCATTTAGATCATAAGTTTCAAAAAGGAAAACTTGATCCAACTTTATTTGTCAAACACCATAATGATAATAAGCTCATTGTTCAAATATACGTGGACGATATCATTTTTGGTGCATCAAACAAAGAACTATTTTATGAGTTTTCAAAATTAATGCAGAAGGAATTTGAAATAAGTATGATTGGAGAACTTACATACTTTCTCGGCTTACAAATTAAACAAATGTCGAAAGGCACCTTCTTAAGCCAATCAAAGTATGCTACGAAAATAGTTAAAAAGTTTCAAATGCACAATTTGAAATCGATTGACACACCTTGTACTTTTGGAATTAAATTATATAAGGATGAAAAAGGTAAATCAATTGATTCAAAACTTTATAGAAGCGTGATTGGAAGTCTTCTGTACCTAACAACAAGTCGACATGGCATTATGTTCAGTGTCTCTATCTATGTGCAGGATTTCAATCTCAACCGAAAGAATCTCATTTAAAATGTGTCAAACGAATATTAAGATACATAAATGGCACAACAAATTTAGGAATTTGGTATTCCAAAGGTAGTACTTTTGATCTCATAAGTTTGTAGACTCCGACTATGCCGGCAGTCTAACTGATAGGAAAAGTACCTCCAGATTTTGTCACTTTCTTGGAAATTCTCTGATTTCTTAGTTCTGCAAGAAACAACATTCTGTGGCACTATCCACAACTAAAGCAGAATATGTTGCAGCTGGAAGTTGCTGTTCTCAGGTTCTTTACATGAAACAACAACTTCAGGATTATCAAATATTTATTTAATGTGCTAAAGTTTTATGTGATAATGCTATTAACATATCTAAAAATCCTGTATTGCACTCCCGAACTAAGCATATTCAAATAAGGCCTCACTTTTTACGAGATCATGTGCAAAATGTAGAAGTCGTATTATCTCATATTGGATCCAAAGAACAACTGGCTGACACATTTACTAAAGCCCTACCAAAAGACCAGTTTGCTCATATTCACAGAGAACTTGGAATGTTCTCTGAAACCGATCTGTAGCACTTTGATGCTTACCTCCATATGGGGGAGATATATTTCATGTTACTTTACTCTTTTTGATATTTCAAAAGGGGAAGAAAGTATTATCATTGAAGCATCATAAACTCAGGGGGAGTATAACACTAAGGGGGAGTCTTAGTGATAATTTATGTACATTCCTTGCTAATACACTCATATCAAAGAAACAAGGAACATTAGTATTGCATCTCATGCATACATACATCACTTTATAAACTTGCTTCAAAGCCTACAGTAATCTGTTTGAAATCATCAAAAGGAGGAGATTGTTGAACCAATTATCCTCATGTCCCTTAAGAGAGTACGCCCCTATTATGAAAGATTTTGATGATTACAAAACTACATTCTGTTCATGATATTACTGCACATATGGCATATCTAATCTTACTTGAAGGTATCAAAGATTCAATGATGCATGGTAAACGTATTAAAAGATCTTCTTGAAGACCATGACCGTTTGAAGATGTTTATTTGTATGATTAGATTATGATAGGTTGTAGAACGTTCTATTCCATGGGATTTAGCAATATGCATGCCTGCATGTTTTAATCGATTGGTTGCATGTTTGATTTAATCTGGTTACTTTACATTTTATTGTGTTTTAATCGAGAAATCAAAAATCGCTTTTATAAAGCCTTTCAAGATGCTAATGTTTTAGCAGCGCTCTCCTGGACTTAATGAGTCAGGACGCTGATAAAAATTTAAGACGCTCAAGGTTGAATTGATCTGATTAATAAGGACGTTTACTTGTTAGTAGTGACATTTCTCTTATCAACCTTTGAGAGTGTCAGGACACTGATTTAGCTTCAGCTCGCTGAAAGATTTTCTTTTATTTTTAAGTAATTTTTATCTTTAAGGACGTTGATAAGTTATAAGTTGAATGAATTATCAGGACGCTACTTGTGTAGGAGCGCCCTCATCTTTAGAATCAACTTAAGTAACTTTCAGGACGTTTATCGTCCGTCAGCGAGCTTAAAATTATTTTGAAATTACTTTAACTGCTCAGGATGCTTGCTCTTAAGTAGTGGCCTCATATGTTTTACGCTTTTAAAACAAAGCAGGACGCTTATTGTGAGGTAGCGCCCTAATGTTTTAAGTCTTTTAATTCTCAAAACAATTCAGGACGCTTGCTATTTAGTAGCGCCCTCACTTCATTGTTCAGTAAGACGCTGATGTTCTATGAGCGCCCTCAAAGGAACAAAACGACAGAAAAGATATTTTTGTTGTTCTGACATTACTGCCATTTCTGTTAACCTTTTTTAGAAACATACGAATACTTTTTAGAACTTTTCAGAATCGTATAACAACTTTTCAGAACTTTTTAAAATGTTCTAAAACTTTGTCAGAACATTCCTCTTTCACGAAAGGATCAGATGATTCAGGTGCTATCGCCGTAATATGCATTAAGTTGAATCGATCCATTTCTGGAAAGAATGTTAACGTTATATTTGAAATAACTTAGAGCGCCAAAATTACCAAGTCCATTGCTCTTCTGTTATTCCTATATATACGTGTTGCCTCAGAACAGAAAAACTAACTAATGAAATACGAAACTAATATTCATTCAAAACACTTTTTGAAAGTTAGTCGTCTTTCACTTGTGCTTGATCTTACGATCTTTTGAAAGAAAAACTTCAAGTCTTCTAGGTTGATCGATCTTCTTCTTCATTATTTCAAAAACTCATTAACAAAGACAAAAACTATTTGAACCTATTTTCAACATAAACTTCATCATACATATTTCGCTGAATCTGTGGCAACAGAAGGTTCAATCCAAAGCATTGTAAGTATAACTTTGATTCTAAGTAAAGGATATCATATCTAATCCTGTAATCAGATTGTAGTGACGAGAAAGTAACTGAGTTAGAGCAAGTGTTGCTCAAAGTTGTAAGCGGTCTTCTCACACCAGTAAGTTGAGAAACGGTCCTCTCACACCCGTAAGCTGAGAAATGGTAGTTCTCACACCCGTAAGTTGAGAAAGTGTTCCGGTTTGATCTTCACCCGTAAGAAGGTCCATAGTGGAGTTTGAACAAATCCTAACTGAGGAGGTTAGGTAATGGATGTAGGCGCAGCCGAAGCACTATAAATCTCGCTTGCATTGCCCCATTTACATTTACTGTATCTCATTGCTATATTTTTTTAATATGTTTTCATTATTCCACACAATTAAAAAAATGGTTAAAATCTGCTAAGTGTCCAATTCACCCCTCCCTCCTCTTGGACACATCTGGGCCAACAGAATCCAGTTTTCATCTTTCAATGCCTCTTCCAGTTTAATTGGTTCAAATTGTGATACAAAGGCAACAAGCTCCTGATCTTTTTGAATTGAAGCTCTAGTGGATACACATTTTTATGGATCTCCTCAAATTTTATCTTGAGAAAAACCTTGAAGCAATCTAGAACTTTTAGAAGATTCTAAAGATGGTTCAGGTTCAAGATCTATAACCTCGGTTGTCTTAGGTTCATCATCATCAAAATTTAATTGCTTAAATTCATCCTTAAGAATTTTCTTATCAATACTTTCATCGAAGTTTGCATGAATTGATTCTTCTACAGTTTGATTAGATTTGTTGAGGACTCTGTAGGCTCTACAGTGAGAAGAATATCCTAAGAATATTCCTATGTCTGATTTGGGTTCAAACTTATCTAAATTATCTTTATCATTTAGAATAAAGTATTTACATCTGAATACTTGGAAGTTATTGATGTTGGGTGTTCTACCCTTCCATAGTTTATATGGAGTTTTATTCAAATCTTTTCTAATCAGAACTCGGTTCATCACATAGTAGGCAGTGTTTATAGCTTCACCCCAAAAATGATTCGCAGTGTTATACTCATTGAGCATTGTTCTACACATCACCTTCGGAGTTTTATTCTTTCTTTCAACTACACCATTTTGTTGTGGTGTCCTAGGGGCTGATAGATGGTGAGTGTAACCTTGATTGTTACAAAACTCTTTGAGATTTTTATGGACAAATTCACCACCTCTATCACTCCTGATTATGTTGACTTTGTGACCCTTTTTATTTTCGACTCTCTTACAGAATTCTATAAATGTTTCACAAGCATCAGATTTATGAG
This sequence comes from Paratinospora sagittata, assembly GCA_035771175.1. Taxonomy (NCBI): domain Eukaryota; kingdom Viridiplantae; phylum Streptophyta; class Magnoliopsida; order Ranunculales; family Menispermaceae; genus Paratinospora; species Paratinospora sagittata. The sequence goes on along the minus strand of CM069609.1, from coordinate 9,387,938 downwards.
CTAATAGAAATACTCATGTGAATCGAGTAAAATCATCAACAATCACAAACACATATGATTTACCACCTAAGCTTTGAGTTTTGGTTGGTCCGAAAAGATCCATGCGAATCAATTCAAGAACTCTAGAGGTTGATTGATGTCTCTTACTCTTTAAATGATGATCGGGTGTGCTTACCAAGTTGACATGGTTCACATACTTTGTCATTTGAGTAAGTACTTTCCTTTCTGAATACCCTTCGCAAGATCATGTTTGACAATTCTAGATATGTTATCCATATTAACATGAGCTAATCTCCTATGCCATAACCATGCATCATTACAAAAGAAGCACTTAAACATGTTACATTTTGTTTCTTCATCTCATTAAAGTTTGTGCAGTACACATTTTTAATTCTAGATGCCATGAATGCAACAATTTTATCAGCATGCTTGACAATGCACCTATTTGCTTCAAATGAAATGTCATAATCCTTGTCAGATAATTGACTTATGCTCAACAGATTATGTTTCAGCCCTTTAACATAAAGTACATCATATATGAATAGAAAATCGTTACCAATAATTCTAATGCCTTCAATGTCACCTTTGTATTCATCTTCGAAAGTGACATTTCCTCCTTTCTTTTTTTCAAGGCTTAGAAATTTAGATTTATCTCCAATCATATGCCTTGAGCAGCCACTGTCTAGATACCATATATCTTCATTTTTGCATGTCTACACAACATAAAATACTTTTGACTTTGGCACCCATGCAAGTTTGGGTCCATGCATGTTAGCTTCAGTAAGAACAAAATTTTTAATCCATGCATATTTCTTCTTTTTTCTACTTAAGACATTACATCTAAGTATGGTATGACCTTCCTTATGACATTTTTGGCATGTTGGTCATTTGGTCGGTAAGGTATTGTATTCCTTTTGTTTCGACCCATGACTATAGCCTAAGCCAGTTTTGTCTAATACACATCTTTGTGATCCTAGCATCATATCGAAAAAAAATTTACCATTTGTGAATTTAGGCATAGCGTAGTTCAGGTCTTCCTTTTCCTTTTTTTAAGAGTTTCATTTTAAATTTTTAATTTCCCAACTTTCTTAAGTTGTTCACTGTCTAGAGACATTTCATCTAGCTCTTCTTGTTGGAATTTTATTTCCTTAAGAGCTTCTTCAAGACTATGCTTGAGTTTTTCATTTTTCTTGGTCTCTTCACTAAGTTTTGTCTTGAGTTCTTGAATATGAGCATAGAGCTCATTAAGTTTTTCAATGGGTTCAGATTTTACCTCGGTGTTTGCCATTAAGCACAGTGCAACAGTGTGATCTGAATCCGCTTCATCTGCGTTTGAACTTGAATCATCCCATGTAGCATTGAGAACTTTCTTGTCCTTTCTATATGAGCTTGAATTCTTTTTATATTTAGTGGGACATTCGCTCTTTACATGACCTGGTTTGTTACAACCGTAACAGATTAACTCTACAAGTTTAGACTCAAGTTTTTTTCCTTTGTGGAACCTTGAGTAAGAGCTATTCTTGCTCTTTCTCCTAAGAAACTTGTTAAACTTTCTAGACAACATAGCCATGTCATCTTCTAAGCCTGAATCGTCTTCAGAATCGATTTCAACATTGAGGGCAATAGATTTCTTTTCTTTTTCCTCAACTTTGACCGGACTCATCTTATCTTTTAACTTCATTTCATGAACCATCAACAAACGGCATAGTTCATCAAAAGTATATTCAGCCAGATTCTTGGCTTCTTCGATGGTTGTGGCCTTGGGTGCCCATGCTCTAGGTAGGCCTCTTAGAAACTTTCTAACAATTTCTTCTTGGTCATAGATTTTTCCTAGGTTCTTCATCTCATTGATGTTTGTTGAAAAACGAGTCAGCTATCGAGTCAGTTTCCTTCATCCTATAGGTCTCATATTTTTCAACTAACAGTTGGAGCTTTTCCTTTTTAACTTGCAAATTTCTTTCGTGGGTGACCTATAACTTGTTCCAGATTTCCTTAGCGGTTTTACACGCACTAACTCTATTGAACTCTTCGACTGATAAACTGCAAAACAAAATGTTTACAACTTAGTTATTCAATAGTTCTCTTTTCTTTTCCTTGGTACTCCATTCGTCTATTTCCTTTGGGACGGTAGCACCGTCAACTATTTTAGTAGGCGTTAGACAGTCGTATGTCACATCATCCCACATCCATAGATCTTGGGCTTTAAGTTAGTACCTAATCTTAGTTTTTCAGTGTGAATAGTTTTCTCCCTTGAACAGTGGTGGTCGGTTGGTGGATTTTCCTTCACCTGAGAGATAAGTGCTTCTTTCATTTTTTCCTGCCATACTTAATCAAAGATGGTTAAATACTTTGACGGTTAACCCGCTCCAATACCAATTGTTGGCCCAGATATGTCCAAGAGGAGGGTGAATTAGACACTTAGCAGATTTTACCCTTTCTTAAAATTGTGCCAAAAAATGAAAGCAGATTAAACAAAGTATAGCAATTAGATATAGAAAATGTAAATGGGACAATGCAAGCAAGATTTATAGTGGTTCGGCCGCGCCTACATCCACTACCTAACCTCCTCAGTTAGGATTTGTTCAAACTCCATATGGACCTTCTTACGGGTGAAGATCAAACTGGTACACTTTCTCAACTTACGGGTGTGAGAACTACAATTTCGCAACTTACGGGTATGAGAGGATCGTTTCTCTACTTACAAGTGAGAGAGAACCTATTCTCAACTTACTGGTGAGAGAGAACGTATTCTCAACTTACGGGTGTGAGAAGACCGTTTACAACTTTGAGCAACACTTGCTCTAACTCAGTGACTTACCAATCACCACAAACTGAATACAAGATGAGATATGATTCCCTTTACTCAGAATCAAAGTAATACTTACAGAGTTTTGGATTGAACCTTCTGTGATCACAGATTCAGCAAAATATGTATGATGTTTCTGCTAAAAACAGGTTCAAATAGCTTTTGTCTTCTTCTATGGGTTTTCGAAATAATGAAAATGAAGATCAATCAACCCAGAAGACTTGAAGTTTTTTCTTTCAAAAGATCGTAAGATCAAGCGCAAGTAAAAGAAGACTAACTTTCAAAAAGTGTTTTAGCACAAACAAAAATTGTTAATACGTTTTGAATGAATATCAGTTTCGTATATCATAGTGGTTTTTCTGCTCTAAGGCAGCACGTATATATAGGAATAACAAAAGCGCAATGGACTTAATAATTTTGGCGCTCTAGGTTATTTCAAATATAACGTTAACATTCTTTCTCGAAATGGATCGATTCAGCTTAACGCATATTACGACGATAGCACCTAAATCATCTGATCCTTTCATGAAAGAGGAATGTTCTGACAAAGTTTTAGAACATTCAAAAAGTTCTGAAAAATTTGTTGTACAATTCTGAAAAGTTTTGAAAAGTATTCGTACGTTTTTGAAAAAGTTAACAGAAATAGCAGTAATGTCAGAACAGCCAAAATATCTTTTTTGTCATTTTGTTCCTTTGAGAGCGCTCATAGAACATAAGCATCCTATTGAACAAAGAATGAGGGCGCTACCGAATAGTAAGCGTCCTAACTTACTTTGACAATTAAACGACTTAAATTATGAGGGAGCTACTTCACAGTAAGTGTCCTGCTTTGTTTTAAAAAATTTGACACACGAGGGCACTACTCAAAAGTTAGCGTCCTGAACTTTTAAAAACAGTTTTAAAACAATGTTAAGTGCTCTGACAGACGGTAAGCGTCCTGAAAGTTATTTAAGTTGATTTTAAATATGAGGGCGCTCTTATACAACTAGAGTCCTGATAATTTATTCTTTATTCAACTTATAACTTATCAGTGTCCTTAAGGATAAAAATCACTTAAAAACAAAAATATCTTTCAGCGAGCTGAAACTCAGTCACCGTCCTGACATTCTCAAAGGTTGATGAAGGAAAGGTCGCTATTACTAAGTGAGCGTCCTTACTAATCAGATCACTTCAACCTTGAACGTCCTAATGTTTTGTCAGCGTCCTGACTCATCAAGTCCATAAGGGTGTTACTAAAACATTAGCGTCCTGAAAGACTTTATAAAAACAATTTTTGGTTTCTAGATTAAGGCTCGATAAAAACATAATGTAACCGGATTAAATCGCTTATGCAACCGATCAATTAAAACATGCAAGCATGCATATTACTGAATAACATGACACAGAAGGTCCTACAACCTATCATAATCTAATCACACAACTAAACATCTTCCAACGATCATGGTCTTCAAGAAGATCTTTTAATACATTCGCCATGCATCCTTGAATCTTTGATACCTTTAAGTAAGATTAGATATGTCATATGTGCAGTAATATCATAAACAGAATGTAGTTTTGTAATCATCAAAATCTTTTATAATAGGGACATATTCTCATAAGGGACATGAGGATAATTGGTTCAACAAGCTCCTCCCATGTGTTCACACTACCTGGTTTCAACCCTTGCAGCCATGCCTTCGCTTTGTCCCAAAGAAAGAATGGGAAAAGCCTCAAACAAATCACTTCTTCTCCAACACCATTCCACTTTATTGTGTTGCATTTTTCCAAGAATGATTGGAGATGGATCATGGGGTCTTCGACTGGAGAACCACCATATTGATGTTGTTGAACCATGGTAATCAAAGTTGGCTTCAACTCAAAATTATTGGCTACTATTGGCGTCCTCACGATCCTCGAATAATTATCTTGAATTATGGGTTTGAAGTAATCCCGCAATAGCATTTGATTATTTTCATTGTTGGGCTCCATTGCCTCTTGCTCAACTCTTCTATCTCTTCTTATATGTCCGAACGTCATCTCTATTTCATGATTTAATGGTACTAATTCGGCACTCTGAGAGTTTCTCATATACCATTTATCCTGCCAAGCACAAACAAAGAGAAAAATCAAAAATATTTAGAAATAAACGTCTAAATTAGAATTCAAACCTATTACTATCGATATTGATAGAAAAGTAAACAAATTCCCCGGCAATGGCGCCATAAACTTGTTCGTGATCTACTGCAAGTGTATAGTGTCAATGATGTAGTAATAATCCGATTAGATCGGGTATCGTCCACATGGAAATGTTACTCTATCAATTACCGTTTCACATATTTCAAACTTTATTTAGACAATAAAATGGAGATATTAAATTGATTAAAATGCTGGAAATTAAATGTAATTAGAACAAATGAAAGTAAAGCGAATTCAATAAGGGAATAGATCTAGAGATTTAATTTCACTTAGTTTGCAAATCAAAATTAATTGGGGTTATTCATCATTAAATTCATCTCCAAGTTTATAAATCAAATCCAATGTTTATCAATCCCCTCTCTCGAGTGCCGGATCGAAACCTATAAGTGGGATTGAATCTCGACCTCTCGATAAAGACCCAATTCCCAATTATATATTAAGTTTTAGGAATTTTTCAATGATCTCACAAGATCCTATAAACCTCTCGATTCTATAGCAATCTCATGTCATAATTCTCATTTTCCAACCTAAAGAACCCTTCCTCGAGTGCCGCCCCTTAGATCTAGGTTCAATTATGGCCAGTAAATCAAAAACATTAAACATAGAGAATCATGAATAAACTTGAGAAATTGCATTAATAATGAATAAAATCCACAATAAATCCATCAAAATCAAACTAAGATCCATTTAATCTCTAGAGAATAGAATTAGTTCATGGACATGATTACAAGAGATAAATCGAAAGACAAAATCATCAACTTAAATTGTAAATGGAAAAAAAGTGAGAAAACCCCCTTCTTCTTCCAAAATTTCTCTGCAACTTTCCTCTTTTGCCCTCATCCTTCAACTACTCTAATCTATTCTAAAATTAGTAAAATGTAAGATCCTCTAATTAACCCTATACAACATTCTTCAAAAAGACCAAAAATGACCAAAAAATTATCAAAATTGAAAAATTGCGCATTAGCGTTGTGTTGGGCGTCGCTGTGCTAATGCAAACCCAGAAATCATTCAGGGCTCCACGGCACTACTCTAAAACTGGATTTTTTTCTCTTCTGGGCGCCGCGGCGACCATAAACTATTTTTTTTTGCTTCTTGGTTCTTCTTGCCCACTGCTTTCTCTACTTTTTCATCACTTCATGCACTCGATTTTCCCTGAATATTGGCCTCATCTTTGGCTTCATTTGCACCTCCTTTAAGTTCCTTATTCTCCTACAAAACACACAAATAAGTGATCTACACTAATCAAATCATCAACAACTATATGCATGTATGTATGTATTAACATGTATCATGCAAGTATGTATGTATTAACATGTATCAACCATGGTTTATTCATGAAGAAAAGCATCTAAAAACCTAAGTTAACACCTAAATGAGCCTAAAACCTCTAAGGATACATTTCATGCACAAATACCGAAAAGCTAAGCGATTGCACCTAAAAACACTAACCAAAAATCAACTTATCAAGCTGCTGCCGGGAAGTATGCTGCCGACCCAGCTAAACTGAAGAATATTGCTGTTGAACGAGTAGCTACCGCCCAGGGGTTTGCTGCGAAGTCACCGAGCAGCACCTCGAAAAAGACCCTTGCTTCTAAGGAGAAAACTCTTGCGGCTCCTAAAGAAAAAGACCCTTGCAAATGATGTATATCATTTAATCTTAAAGTACAAGAAATATGGTCATTTAAGAATAATCATTGATCTTAGTTCACTATCTGAAGTATGAGCATATAAAAATGTATGAGTTATGAAAATCTGATTTTCAATAAGCTCACATCAATATTTTCTAATCATGCTCATAAAGTGTTAAATGGATGAAATTTGATAATGTTATAAACAAGCATAGTCCATTTAAGCACAAACCTACATTTCTCATGATTTGACAAATTCATAGTGTATGCTTTCACTCTGTGAACATAATAAAGTATAACTCATAGCCATGTCCACACATGTGAATGGAAACAACAAGTTTAGACATCAAAATTCACACTTCTAATCATTCATTTGAGCAACATAATTAAAACATATTATATAATGCCCAAAATTTCCTCAAAATATTAAATGGATGAATTTATATATATATACTCATGAAGCACACACACCATTTAATACACGTATACATTTTCCATGATATGAGTTTAAGCAAGATGAATACATTAATCACGTGAACAAATAATATGCAATTTAAATATGTTCACAAGGATAAAAATTCATATGTTTTGAATAAATTGCATATTTCACATCAACCAAGCATTGAACTAAATAAATAGAAATTTAATTATGTTCTATGTGGTAAGGCAATCTTAGGCAAGCATAGACAGCATGAGATAAAAATAATATAATCAAGCCAGTAATACTTCCAAATGTCAAGAGATAATGTAAGGTACACATGTGACATCAAATCTATGGAAGTTTGCCTAAACGTGTCCAACACCTATAGATTAGGCACATAGACTAAGCATACGGTTCAATAATATGAATCTAGGTGATCCGGTGAACCATAGCCTTTGGAACCCATACTTCTTTAGATTTTGCGATTTTAGCATCAAGGAGCAATTCTTTGGGCACCCATGCCATTTTGTGATATTTATCCTTAAAAGGATTTCTATGGTCCCTATGGCATGTATTGGGCTTATCAAGTCTATCATTTTGCTTGTCCAATTATTTTTCTAAGTTTGAGGTCTTTTGTCTTTCTATTTGGAGTTCAAGTTCTAGACTCTCCTTTTCACTAGTAACCTTAGTTACTAATTGGGTCAACTCTTCTAGCCTCTCTTGAAGAATAGTATTTCATTGTCTAAATCTTCTTTTTCTTCAAGAACACTTTCTTTTTCTTCAAGAACATTGTTGTAGTCATTTTGGAGAGTTTCCAACTCATCCAAAGTTTTCGTTATCATGTTCTTGAGCATCTCATTCTTTTTTATGAGTTTATCGAATTCTATTTGGAGGTTCTTACGCACAATAGACAAATCATCAAAACAAAGATCATCAACATTGACATCATTTACATTAGTAGAACAATCATCAATATGAGAGATAAGACATGTATGTTCTACATTTTCTTTAATTTCACAAAAGGATGTCGAAACACATGAATCATCATACATTTCTTCTAATTTGTTCCAAATGTCCTTAGATGAGGCACATGAAGAAATTTTATCTATGTCCTTTTGGCAAAGGCTAGACATAAGTATATTTCTAACTAAATCATCAAGTCTAGCCAACTGTTTTTCTTTCCTATCCCATTTCTTCTTTAGTTTGGGGACTTCAACCCCATTTATGATCCTCATGGGCACATATGGTCGATTTACAACTGTATTCCACATATCGAGTGATTGGGCCTTAAGGAATGCTCTCATTCTAATTCTCCATGACTTGAAATTGTGGTCATTGAGCATAGGTGGAGTGAATGGGTTGTCTCCTAAGTCAAAATCTATGGTATTGGTCATTTGATCTTTGGCTCAAGGATGTTAAGCCTTAAATCGTGAGCACCCGCTCTGATACCACTTGTAGGGCACTCAAGAGCGGGGTGAATTGGGTGTTTTGGCCAATTAAAACAATTATTAACTTATATTACATGTTCCTTAAATCATTTGATACATTTTATCAAATATATCATATACAACAGTGAAATGCAGGAAGTAAATGTAAAGAAACAAGCATTTTTACGTGGTTCGAAAATTCATTTCCTATCTCCACGCCTAGAGAAATCTTCTTTAGGATTTCACTATCTCAGATTCACTTCACGGGTGTGAATCACACTGTTACAAAACCTTTTTACAGGTTCAAGGCAAACCTATCCTTTTACGGGCTAAGGATGAATCTACAATATCCTTTTGCGGGATAAGGATGAACTGAGCTTTGATTCCACTCTTGGAATCTTAAGTGAACCTCAATCACTTGACTTGATTTGTTCAAACTAGAAACAAATCAAGGAGATCAACAAATAAGTGATTATCTTGTTCTAAACACTTAAAACAAGCACAATAAGCTCAAAGATACAAGTAACCTCAAAACCAATGAAGATTGAGAGAGGTTGTTCCTTACCGAACAAACCTCGAAATACTTACAGATCAAGATAGTTTCTTCCTAGATGTCTCAGCCACAGATTTGAAAAATAGTGCATAGCTGAAAATAAAGCGGAAGATTTTCACACCTCTATTCGATAAAAAACAAAAGTATGTAATGTAGCTCGTGATCATGATCGACTTATGTGAAAGGTGAATGATCAAAACATCAGTATAACTTCATGAAAATCTCGGTTCTCTCATGGTGGCTACTTCCTTTTTGGCTCAGTTGCAGAGAATGAAGTTTGGAGAATGATATGAAAAGTTCTTCATTTTAAAACAAGAGTTAATGATAGTTTTTATTGTAAAACATGTTTCGTAACCCTAAACCTATTGTGAATGGCAAGGATTAGAAGTTTTAATCTTGCATTAGTGAAATTAATGGCCCACATTGATTGCTTAAGTTTAAATCTCGAAAATGAGCAAATATGGAAAAAACATGTTGGAGTGCATTTCAAAAACCTAAAGTGCGTTTCACGACACCCGAGAGAAAATAACACATTTTCGTACACTAGCTGAAACGCGTTTCACGAAGCCCAAGACAAAAACCATCAAGTTTTGTCAACCCTACTGAAACGCGTTTCATTGAGCCCAAGGCAAAAACACACTAAAACAGGTTTTAAACAGTTGGAACGCATTTCACTTAACTTAAAGGCGTTCCACCAGACCTGAGAGTTATGCATACTCTTTGCCTTGTACCTGAAACATGTCTCTCATTGTTGGAGCGTGTTTCAGCTTGTTAGAGGCAAATGAGATGCGTTTTTGCTATTGGAGTACGTTCCACGGGTTCTTGGGAAACATATTCATGTCAAGAATACCATTCTTGAACATGTTTAAGTTTCGTGATCAATAAAATGATGAAAACCAATCGAAACTCGATCAAATCATCAAATAGATTTAGAGACTTAAAACCTTGAAACAAAATATCATGGAGTGAGTTCTTTGAAAATAAGCTTACATGCGAGATTCATTTTCAAAGGCATGCAATATAATCATTTTAAGATAAATATAATGAGAAAACATTTATGATCATGATCGAAAGAATAAATAATGAAAAGTCATTAATTCAAGAAATCGAAAAACCAAATACGAAAAGTCTCGAGAAAAACCGATCAAACATGAGTGGCTAATCAAATAAGGAAGAAACCTACAACCTAAGAAAATCTAAAACAACTACAAAATGAAATATTATTGCAGTCCATTTGCTTTGATCTCTGGTTGACTCCAATTTGACTTCAACTTGTCTTATGTTGACTTCAGCTTGACCATCCTTGATCCTAAGCTTCAATTTTGCTTTTCATTAAGTGGTCATTTGCTTGAGTCATGTATTGGCCTTAATCTTGATCTTTGGTGCTGAAATATACTCAATACAACCATTAACACCATAGTCATATTGTTTGTTAGCATCAAAACACTTGGGAGAATTCTAAGTGGAAAACCACTTAGGCCAACAGTAGGTACCTCTCGAGCTCTTTACTTGGTTTTTTCTAAGTATTTTGTCGAAAAATGAGGTCGGTATTTGTCAAAAGATGAGGTCGGTGGGTAGTAGGTACCTGCCGAGCTCTTTACTTGGGAAAAGTAGGTACCTGTCGAGCTCTTTACTTTCCAAGTATTTGTCGAAAGATGAGATCGGCGAGTAGTAGGTACCTGCCGAGCTCTTTACTTCATTTTTTTCAAGTATTTGTCGAAAGATGAGGTCGGTGTGTAGTAGGTACCTGTCGAGCTGTTTACTTGGTTCTTTCCAAGTATTTGTCGAAAGATGAGGTCGGTAGCAAATGGGTATTTCGTACCCAACTCATCTTGGTTGGGACTGCCCGACCCCCCAAGACATTTTAAACCTGAAGGTCCTCTTCCCGGTAGCAGCATGATCACCGCTGCAAGGCACTTCAAGGGTTTATCACTCCTCCTTCTCGGTGGTACCTGACCCTCTAGGTCGGTACCCCAATCGTAGTCATCTTCTCAGTGAGGGCATACCTCCCAAGGCAGTCTAAGGTAAAAATCCTTCTTCTCGCTAACTTTCGAATTGGTCGGTAGTCCCACGGCACTTAAACAATCATAACGAGTCGATAGCCATATAGGAAAGATAATGTTTTATTGATATAGATAAACTATGTCGACAACCATTGTAGATGACTCGATTACTTGCTAGATTTCCTATTGCTACTGCTACGGCTACTTGTTATTGCTACCGCTCCTGCTACTGGTAGTACTTCTTAAGATGCTCCGTGTTCCAAGGTCTGGGTATCCGTCTTCTTTACAAGTCTTTGAGTTCATAAACACCTAACTAAAGTATAACGGTGACTTTGTATAGCCTTTCGAAGTTGGGGCTCAGGGATCTTACACCGGGTTCCCTCGTGTTGAGCATGAATTTCCTAAGTACTACTAGGTCACCTATTTTGAAATTTCTGAGCTTGACCTTAACATTGTAGTGCTTAGAGATCCTTTGTTGGTACACGGTGAGCTTGAGTTGTGCCTACGCTCTCTTTTTCTCCAGCAAGTCTAGGTTGGTAGTCAATGCTTTTTAGTTGTTGAACTCATCGAAATATGTCGTTCTCAAGGTCGATATGCCGACCTTTACTGGAATAACTGCCTCCATCCCGAAGGCTAAGGAGAAAGGTGTTTCCCCTGTTGTTGTTCGGGATGTAGTGCGGTATGACCAAAAAACTTGTGGCATATCTTCGGCCCACGTTCCCTTTTTCTCCTCAAGCCTTGATTTTAAAGTGTGCTTCATTGTCTTGTTTGCAGCCTCGACCTGCCTGTTGGCTTGAGGATGGGAAGGAGTAAAGAGAAAATGTCGAATGCCGACCTTTTCGTAAAATTGCTTGAACTTAGACCCAAATCTGCATATAATATATAGCCATATAAAGCGTGTGGTATTTTGCTCAGTAATGGTAGTGAGTAGTTCAGCTTCTGCCCACTTGGTGAAGTAGTCTGACTGCTACGATGGCAAATTTAACCTACCCTTTTGTTGGTCTATAGGGGACTTATCATATCTACCCCCATTGAGTGAAAGACCATGGGATCTGGATTAGTGAAAGGTTCTCGGCTGGCGCCTGGATGTTCATTCTATCTCGCTAACAACTGTCTCACTTTCTCGTTGTATAGAGAGTGTCTTTATGGATAGTTAGCCAGTAGTAGCTAATGAGTAAGTATTTAGTATATGTTTTGGAACATGTTTTAGGTATATTTTATGGTGTTTAGTTCATATATTATGTTAGTTTATCATAAATTTGGTTATTTGATAGATTAGTCAAGTTTTGGTATATTTGCATTATTTTGGTTTGAATTTCTATAGGTTAGTTCATGTGATCATATAAGCATGTTACTCATTGAGTTTGCTTTGTTTCGTAGGTGTTTAGATGTGTTGAGCATGGATTTGGATGATGAAAACAAGTTACAACAAGTTGGAATGCAAGAACATGAAGAATGCAAGTCATAGGAGATGATAAAATGGCTAAGTCCACAAGAAAAGTGGTAAAAAATAGTGCACAAACTCGTAACTGGGAGCCGTGACGTCCAGAATGGAGTTGCCATTTTGCGCGACTTTTGTATTTTGGCCGTAACTTTCTCAATTTAACTCCAAATTGGACTCGGTTTGTTTCTAATTATTCCTTAATTGAAATAATACAAGATGAGAGGGATATGGATAAGAGAAAAAGAGGAAACAACGGCAAGGAAGAAAGTGAAGATGCGACAGAATTAGAAACATTCTAATTTCGTTGCAAACTTTCCTAATTCGACTTGGACTTCTCTTGGACGACTTCCTATGGACTTGTGGCTCTATATATACCATTATTTAGGGTTTTTAAGTCATCATAGAGTGGAGAACAAGAGGATTACTGTGACGCCCAGAAAATTACTGTGACGCCCAGAAAATTATTTCATCTATCCCATAACCCAATTGCATTTTGCCTAAACTCTGTGTTTTTCTTGATATGTTTGGTGTTTGTTTGATGGTTGTTTAATGTTTGTATATTTGATTCTTGATAATGTATATAAATATGTGCATTATAAATTGTATATGGGTCATGTTAAATTAAAGTATAATGCATATGTTATTATTTATGCATGGGCCCATTAAACCATGAATTGATATGGGTTAGGATTGATTGAATAAAAGGATAAATGATAATGAAAATTTGGTTTATTAGATGGATTGGACATTTAAAATACATGCAAGCATGTGATTGGTTAAAGTACATGTGGTTGGTATGGTTAGTATGAGACCAACACATATCAAGTTGGTGCATGAGAATGGACAAGTGTCCCATGCCCAATTTCTCTTCTCCAACACATGTCAAGTTGGTGCATGAGACCAACACATGTCAAGTTAGTGCATGAAAATGGACAAGTGTCCCATGCCACATTTCTCTTCTCCAACACATGTCAAGTTGGTGCATGAGACCAACACATATCAAGTTGATGCATGAGAATGGACAAGTGTCCCATGCCCCATTTTTCTTCTCCAATACATGTCAAGTTGGTGCATGAGAGTTCACAAATGTCCCATGCCCACTTCTCCAAGGAAGTCCTAGAGAGTGAGATGAGTGGAGGGAAAGGAAAAAAGAAGAGAAAGGAAAGAAGAAGAGAAAGAAAGAGGAAGTTGTTTTGAGGGAAGTCTCAGCAACATTTTCATCAAAGAGCTGGATCTTGGTGATATATGGTCAGATTGAGCTAAAACTTTATCAGAAAGTTCATATCTTATGGTATTCATTCTGGTCGGTGGAGATCTTGATTGGAGTTTTCTTTTAAGAGATATAACCTCCCAAACAAAGCTGGTCGGAAAGTCTGAATTTCTCGCGCAGTTTAGATCAAACTAATAGATCTCCTAAACCTATCGTTTGATGGATATGATATTTCAGAGGATGGTTCACAACTAATTTTTTTGCATTATTAACGGTTGATATGTTATGGATAAAGTATTTTGTGTGATATAGTCATTTGAGTTCAAGTATTTGCAGCAGGAAAGGAGATATTGTCTGATTAGAGACTTGTTCATCAAAGAGTCCTGTCTCTTTGGTCCACCGTTGGATTGAGCTGATTTTTGGACAGAAGGTTTGCTTCTTAATATACTTCAATCTGTACGGTTGATTTTGTGATAAAACATTTCTGTTGGTAGCTTGATACATCTGAACAGAATATTAAATGGAAAATTGGTAGGGTTGTTCGTATTAGACCTAAATTTAGAATATGAACTTAGACCTTTCCAAATAGCTTGCATGTCAACTATGTTGACCTAGTTGCCATTGTTGATGAACCCATGATGCAAAATCAGTGATATACATGGCTGAACATGGTGACCTAGTGTAAATCGGCAATATGGCCTAAGTACGAAAAATTTCATATTTTAGGGTTTTTGATGCTTTCGGCCTAGAATCATTGAATTGACGCAATTTATGTCTAATTAAGCATGATTAGGGTTGATTATGCTATTGATGATTAGGTGGTTGTGACCATATCATGGGTTAAGCCTACTTGTGATCAAATCGCCCAATTTGGGCATGTTTATGCCTAAGGAATTGAAAATCAATATTTTTGATTAATTGAATGGTTTATGAATGAGAACTATGCATTAGAGGCTTAAGTCATGTGATTTGAGTTGAATGATGGGATTAGATGGGATTTAGGCCTATTGTCTATATGTAGGCTGATTTAAGGTTGATGTGTAATGTCTATGTGATTGAGCATAGGAATTGATGTATGGTTGGATATTGATGAATGTTTCAGGACCTTGATTGGGTTGATTCGGCTTGGTGACCGTGTGTGGTTAGATACTCTCGTGAGGCTTGGTTGTGAGTAGACTTCATTTATGATTATATCTTTTATGTCATCATATCACTTATATATATTGTATGTTGAAAGCATGAATGTGTTCTAATGTTTTGAATGATGCATTAATTTGAGAAAACCTTATGACTTTGGTTGGGCCCATCTATCTGGCTAATAGGGAGACTTAACCTTGCCATAGGAGGTTTTAGAAAGGAAATATTTGGGGATGAGAACGGTACGGTGAAATAGACGTGCACTAGTAACCCCAATGCATGCGGAATGTGGATCCAAATTGATAGGCTTTTATTTGCATCGAACTTATTATAAATGCTTGGTATCTATATGTTATGAGCTTTTAATCATGCTACACATTGACATGCATACATGATATTTATTAATGAGTATTGATAGCATATTTGAATTCTATTCACTGGGCACCGTTGGCTCACCCTCATTTTTCTCTTTCAGGTCCTTCTGTCCCAAATAAGGGCCAAAGAGTAGTCATATTTTGAGAGCCTTGCCGGCGAGAGAATCCAAGGCCTCGATGTGAGTTGAGAGGCATTTTGACTGAACTGTGTTTTAAATTATGATGTATTATATTTTGGACTATGTAATTATAACACTTACCACATTGTAGTATGGGTGAGTTGGGACTTGTTAGATAGACCATGTGGGCATATGACGGTTTTTTTTGTACCCATAGTTTTGGACTTTATGTGTATGTCCATCTTGATGGACTGTAGGGATTATGGTTTTATTTATGGTTCATTTTTATGGATTATCTCTTGTCTTGGATGATTAATATGGTTGGTAGTTTTGCTTAGTACCCTTTTATATTATGTCATTGTTTGGGATAAGGCTCGTAGGGTCTCAACCACCTTACGGGGGTTGAGGAGTGGTTGGAGATGCCTACGCCAGGCATCCCGCCCCGACATTCTGTAGGCCATTCATTGCGGGGTTGGTGGTCCGGGGTGCGGGGTCGCCACAGTTGGTATCAGAGCCCGATTTTACTAGGTTTGGTCTATGTATTGGACTTAGATGATTTTGACCTAGGAATTGGGTGAGAGCTTTAGGTGATTAAAAAACTTAAAGGAACTAACTTAAAAGCCTTACTATCATATTTTCTGTGTGTATTATATGATATGGGTAGTTATGAGGCTTTGTTAATGTTTTAAATTCTTTAATGTGTGATGGTTGCTCATATTTCTACTTCTCAGTGTCATGAGGAGGAGCGGGAGATTGGGACAGCCACACACAGGGCCATCCGATGATGACCGGATGGGGAGGATGGAGGAGATCATTCAGGCACAGGGCCGCTTGATGGCAGCCCAAACTTCATAGATACAAGCGTTGGTGCAGTAGGTTGAGGTTGTTACTCGACAGTCGCCTCAGACAATTCCTCAGGAGGCGGCACTATTAGGGCAGAGGCGGCCGAAGCTAGTGGAGCTGTTGGGGCAGCAGGACTTCATGAAGCTGAAGCCTAAGGAATTCACTGGTGGGGTTGACTTGAAGAAGGCTGAAGAATGTCGAGAAGATCAGTCGCTCCTCAGAGCTTGATGAGGAGTCTCAGGTCCTATGTGCTGCTCACACACTGGAGAGTGATGCAGAGGACTGGTGGCTTTCAGTGCTGGATACACAGGGGGCAGTCAAGAGTTGGGACACCTTCACTGGTGGGGTTAGATGATTCTAGACTTGAAATAGGTGCCCGAGATGGGGTATTTTGGGTTGGAGCAAGGAAGATAAAACCTGGGTGATCGTGAGACTGAAAAAAGATTGAAATATACCTTGAAGTTATAGAAGAGAACCATAGATCTTAATGAGTTATTAGGGTTTTGGGTTTTCATCGAAAGAGTTAAACTTAGAATTCTAATAGCTTGTTCTAACTGGTGCTCAAGAGAGGGAGTTAGTGTTATCTCAATGAACCCCATGACATGAATGTTTTGATGATTCCAAATATCTCCAGTTGGTCTATCTAATGATTTTGTCAAGTGTTTAAGATTTATTACGAATCAAGATCAAGAAACTGTGATCAAAAGCCTATTGAGCATCAAAGTAAAGTTTCGAGTTTGTCAGTACTTAAAATGCAAAGTCTATCGATCAACTTACTCTTAGCAAGATTTTGATCGTTTGCATATTTTAATCGTACCTTATGATTTTTAAAGTATTTTGTTTGATTAAAAGAAACAATGAGGTTTTATCGAGTTTTAATTGAGAAATCAAAACCGCTTTTATAAAATCTTTCAGGACGCTAATGTTTTAGAAACGCTTTCCTGGACTTGATGAGTCAGGACGCTGATAAAATGTTAAGACGCTCAAGGTTGAATTGATCGATTAATAAGGACGTTCACTTGGTAATAGCAGCATTTCCTTTATCAACCTTTGAGAATGTCAGGACGCTAACTTAGTTTCAGCTCGCTGAAAGATCTTTCTGTCATTAAGTGATTTCTATCTTTAAGGACGCTGATAAGTTATAAGTTGAATAAATTATCAGAACGCTACGTGTGTAGGAGCACCCTCATCTTTAGAATCAACTTAAATAACTTTAAGAACGCTTACAGTCCGTCAGAGCACTTAACATTGTTTTTAATAGTTCAGGACACTCACTCTTGAGTAGCGTCCTCGTGTGTCAAAAGTTTTAAAACAAAGCAGAATGCTCATTGCGAAGTAGCGCACTCATGAATTAAGTTGTTTAATTGTCAAGTAAGTCAGGATGCTTACTATTCAGTAGCGCTCTCACTTCATTGTTCAGTACGACGTTGATGTTCTATAAGCGCCCTCAAAGGAACAAAATGACAGAAATGATATTTTTGTTGTTCTGACATGTACGTCTTTTTTGCCACCTTTTCAGAACAACTTTTTGTACAAAATCAATTTTATGTATTTGTAAGAGATATTCTCTAATTCACGAACCACGTTTTCTAAAACTTTCCTTATTCGTGTATCTGGAGAAAAACAGAATATTCATGAATTGTGCAGTTATCATTTTTGTGGTATATTCTAGTTGTTGTGAGTAAACGTTCATATTTGAAATTCAAATTCAAATGAACAACAACTTCATGTCTACAAGTTTATAAATACAGACACTTAACAATTTGTTAAGACCACAGAAAATTCTCTGAGTTAAAACATTTTTTAAAAGTTAGTCGAATTTTCATCTGGTCAAGAAAACATTTAAGTCAATCTATTTTCACAGTAGTTTTCTTTGAGACTTTACGTATTCAAAAGATTTTCATACTGAGCTAACATTCTATCTTTATATGAAAATCTATTTGAAGTTTTGAACTGTTGCACCATTTTAACTTATATCATTCTTACTAAAATAGTAATTTGAGAGATAGTTCATAGGACACAGTTGTATTATATGTAGTATCATGTACATTGTATCAAGCTTGTAACAGTAGTTAGATAAACTACTGAGTTGATATTTTATATTCAACAAGGTTAGGTCTTCTCACACCCGTAAGTTGAGAAACGGTAGTTCTCACACCCGTAAGTTGAGAAAAACTTAGGTCTGTCTCACACCCGTAAGTTGGGATAGGTTGGTCTCATACCTGTAAGCTGAGCAGTGTAACGATTGTTCTCACACTCACAAGTTGAGAAAAGGTGTAACGATTTGATTCTCACTTGTAAGAAAATCCCTTAGTGACAAGGTTAAAATCCTAACTGAGGATGTTAGGTGGTGGACGTAAGCAAGTAGCCAAACCACTATAAATCGACTGTGCATATTTGTTTATTTTCTGCAATGTACTTTTGCCATTGTTATTATTTTTAAATTGTCTAAGTGTCCAATTCACCCCCCCTCTTGAACATATCTGGGCAACCAGTTAGTAACATTAGGGTTTTCAACTTATAAACAAGGAAATTGAGTTGATGATAATCCCATATTCATGCATAGTTGAGAGGGCGGTGAGATTGAACCTCTAGACGTTTCTACTGTTGATTTCTCTTATTCTACATTGCATTATTTTAGTTTACTTTCTAGTTATTTAATTGTTTATTTATTTCACTTAATCACTCGAATTTGATTTTCTAAATAAAATTAGGGTTAGTGAAACGGTATTTAGCGTGAGTGTCAATCCTAAAGGACGACAATCCGATATCTCATCGATTTTATATTATAACTTGACACCGTACGCTTGTGGTTTGCACATAACAATAGCCTTGCCGAAGTATTTTGTATGTCAGGGTTCTCCCACCGAAGTGATTGCCACATATTCCTGCATTGACCTCATTTAGGACTTGTTGGGCCTGTTCTTCTCATAGGTATGTCAAATATGGAAAGGAAAAACCTGACCTGTAGAGTTGGTCGTGTATCAAGGTATATCAGGTCGCCTGTCTTTTTATTTTTCTAGCCTGGACCCTGTCATCTAGTAGTTCACCACTGCATATAAATCTTCCGATGGGGTCCATCCAAGAAACATTTTGAGTTGTGGTACCGACCAAGTTGGAGATGCCGAGCTCGGTCGGTGCTCTAATACTTCTTGTTGGCAGAAATTCTACTGGGACATGTATCATAAACTCCGCCTCAAAAGAAGAGGCAAGCTTGGATAGTGCATCTGCTAAGACGTTCTCAGTTCGAGGTATTTGAGTTACCTCATAGGATTTGAACTTCCCTAACAAGGCCAATGTTTCTTTCAATAATGCCTGCATTTTTTCATCCTTCGCCTGGTGCTCAGATGTAATTTGACCCGCTACCAACTGGGAGTCACAGTAAACAGACAACATGGCCACCCTCCAGCTTTGAGCGAGTCTTAGGCCGGCTAATAGTGCCTCATACTCCACTTCATTGTTAGATGTCAAGAAACCAAAGCAAGGGCACAGAGGTGCTTCTCATCGGTGGGGGAAATCAATACAATGCCTACCCCACAGCCTTGCTTGGACAAAGAACCATCGACAAAGAGTTTTCATTTTCCTTTGATATCCTGGTCGGTAGCTTGTGGTTGTTCAGACAAGAAATCAGCTAGTGCTCGACCCTTTATCACCGTTTGTGGGCAGTACTCGATGTCAAACTTTTTTAACTCAATGGCCCACTTGGTCAATCGCTCAGATGTATCTGGTCTTAAGAGTACCTATCAAAGTGGGTACTTCGTGAGGACTATTATGGCATGAGCTTGAAAGTAAGGTCTTAGCTTCTGACCTGAAGTGACTAACGCAAGAGTAAGCTTTTTTATTTCTGGGTATCAGGTCTCTGCGTCTAGAAAAGACTTGTTGGTGTAGTAGATGGCCCTTTGTACACCATGATCTTCCCGGGCCAAGGCTGAGCTGACGCCAAATTCTAAGACAGTTAATTAAAGAAAGAGTTGTTCTTCAGGGATCAGCTTGGATAGAATGAGGGCTTTTCCTAAGTAGTCCTTCATTTCTTGGAAAACTTGCCCACATTCTTGAGTCCATTGTACCTTCTTCTTCTTGATTAGCTGAAAAATGGAAGACACCAATCTGTGGACTTTGAGATAAACCTGTTAAGAGCTGCTATGCACCCGATAAGTCTTTGTACTTCCTTCACCGTCCGAGGTGCCTTCATGTCGATCAAAACCTTGGTCTTTTCTAGGTTTGCCTCAATTCCTCTCTGGTTGATAAGGAAACCCATAAACTTTCCCTAACTTACGCCAAAAGTGCACTTAGCGGGATTTAGCTTCATGTTGTACTTTCTCAGAATGCTGAAGACTCCTTCCAGGTCGGTAAGATAACCTGTCGCGTTAACACATTTTACCAGCATGTCATCGATGTAAACTTCCATGTTAACCTCGATGTTTTGTGCAAACATCTTGTTGACCAACCTCTGGTAAGTTCCTCCTGAATTCTTCAGCCCGAAGGACATGACCTTATAACAATACAGACCTTTGTCTATAATGAAGGTTGTTTTCTCCTCATCTCTGGAGCTCAGTACTATCTGGTTATAACCTGAATAGGCATCCATGAAGCTCAATGGCTCATGGCCTGTTGTCGCATCAACAAGCTAATCTATACGGGGTAAAGGGAGATTATCCTTTGGGCAAGCCTTGTTGAGGTTCGTGAAATCTACGCATGTCCTCCACTTCCCATTGGGTTTCTTTACCATGACAACATTGGCCAACCAGTCTGGGTAGAGTGCTTCTCGAATGAACCCTGTTGCCAGGAGCTTGTCAACTTCCTCTTATAAACCTTGAGCTCTGTCTAAGCTTAGTGACCTCATTTTCTGTCTGACAGGCTTTCCAGTGGGGTCGACATTGAGCCGATGTACTATAACACTGGTCGGTATCCCGGGCATGTCCTCATGTGACCACGCAAACACATCACTGTGTTCCCGGAAGACGGTAACAAGCTGCTCGGTCAGATCTGAGATCATACCAGTTTCAACTTTGACTGTCTTTGCGAGGTCATCAGTGACCTGAAACTCTGTCCATTCGTCTTGAGCCTCTAGACCTAATATCTCTTCCCGTGGGTCCAGGTCGGTACTAGGTTGGACATCCAACTGCATGAGCCGTTCCTCATTTTCATAACTGTCATGTAGCAGTCCCTTGACTCCTCTTGGTTACTTCTCACGACACCCACACTTCTTTCGGCTGGGAACTTGAGTGTCAAGTTGTAAGTAGATATTAAAGCTCTTGGATGGTTGAGCAAAGGTTGACCAATGATAGCGTTGTACATGGTAGAACACTTCACCACCAAGAAGTTGGTCATCACAGTGACCTTGTGTTCTAAATCACCAACTGTCACTAGCAGGGTAATCCTTCCCTCAGGCATGACTGCATCTCCTGTGAAACCTATCAGAGGAACATCAACTGGGATGAGTTTTTTTTTGGTCATTCCTAGCTTCTCGAATGCTCGCCAATATAGGATATCGGTCAAGCTCCCATTGTCGACTAACATCGTATGGATTTTGTAGCTGACGACCGTCATCGTTACCACCAGGGCGTTTGCGTGTGGGCGAAGAATGCCTTGTGCCTCTTCCTCCGTGAAAGTGATCGCGAAGTCAGTTCTCTTATGTTTTTCTGGTCGGTATCCCATGTTCATTACTTCCAATCTATCTTCTCAGACGTATGCATTCATGGCCTGATTCGAGGTACCAACCTGGTCTCCTTCGAATATTGTTCTAATTTCTCCAACAATTTCGGTCGCACCTTGATTAGATGTTGGGCCTTTCTGCTGGTCGGAATCCTTAACAAAGTTTCTTAGGTGAACCTTACGGATCAGTGTCTCTTTGCTCTGCATGAGCCCTCAACTTTTTTGGTCATCGAACGTATTCTCTGTTCTATATTTCCAGCAGAACCTGCTCTTTGGAAGCATTGAGGGGCATGTAACTAGTGTACACACTCTAAGGAACCCTGTTGCTCATTTGATCGGGACGACTGGAATTTGACTTCTTCCCGCCTTGATTGTCCTCTTTTGGCTTTGAGTCTTCGTCTCGCTTCCTTTTTGCACTTTTTTTCTTGGGGGAGTCATGATATTCCTTCTTGGCCTCAGTCAACTCATCTGCATTGATGTACTTGTCTGCTCGTTCAAGAATCTCTACATAGGACTGAGTTTTCCTCTTTTCAAGTAAATAGTGAAACCTTCCAAGCTTCAACCCTGCCTCGAAAGTTGTTACGGCGATTTGTTCATCGCAACCGTCGACTTCCAGCTTCGCATCATCGTAGCACTACAGATAATCTTTCAGGCTTTCTCCTTGTTTCTGTCGAACAACGAGTAGGTTATTCACCGGTCGCTCTCTTTCGTTCTTGCTTCATGAACTTGTGCACTAATTGCCTGAAAGAATGGATAGATCTAGGCTTCAATCTTCAGTACCCCTTCTTAGCCAAACCACTTAGAGTGATTTGGAAACCCTTGCACATTGTGGACTCGTCGTACCCCTTGAACTCCATCCATGATTTGAAGTTCTCAATGTTTTCCCTTAGATCTATTTTTCCTTTGTATGTCTTGACTTTAACAGTTTTAACATTTTTAGGCAAGGGTGTTCGGAGGATTTCCTTTGTAAAAGGTGAGGAAAGGTCTTCGTACTCCTCATAACGCTGAGTTTGGTCTTGGCTGGGTATGACTTTCCTTAATTTGGATAAAGAAGGTACCGACCTCTTGGACACCGACTTGTTTCTGTTGGTTCTTTCGTTGTCAGGCCTTTTTGATGGCACCGACCTGTCTGCTCTAGCAGATGCCGACCTGTGACACTCAAAAATCGTGTTTAGACCTCATTTTTTATTGAGAGAGTGACGTAAGTCCCCCATGGGGAGTGGTCTAAGCTCGATGGGTTATGGCTAAGCACCGACTTCCGTCGTGATGTGACGCTCAGGAACCGACTCTCTTCTTCCTTCTGAGACCGCAAATCAGGGGTGGCTTGGATAGGAAGTACTTCCTTCAATATCCGCCACTACATTTGATGTTGCTCCAAAACCATCTGCGACATCTTTTCCAAGTTTTTCTCGAAGGCGGTGAGTCTGGCTTTCTCCTTTTCCACAGAAGATTTTTCCGACTTCTTTGGTGGCCTTTCCCTCTTCTTATCCTGAGGGACCACCGATTCGACAGTAAGTTCTACTTCTATTGGAATTTTCGAGTCTTGACTCATTGTGGAAGATCCTCACAGACGGCCCCAAATGTTGGTGCAAGATTTGACCAACACCAGTAGACGATGAGGTAGAGAGTAAATTTCGATCTGGAACCCGCTGGAACGTCAGAAAAGCCACCGGAAGTAGATGATCTGAGAAAGATAAGAAGAAATACAGGTTATCATGAGGAACACCGGTGTGGTGTCGACCCTTTGATGCCTAAGTCAGTTCAGAGCTCGTAGAAGAGTAAAAGAATAGTGGAGTTGAACTGTGTAGACAATAGCATACCTCTCCCTTAAGGGTGATAGGGTTTTTATAGAGTTAGATCTTTGGCCTTGTAGTATGGTTGTAGTCGAACTAGGAATACCCAAAAGTATTTCAGTTGGGTCAGTAAGATTTTAGTCTTTATCCTATCCTAAGAATGAGAGATTTAGTTCTTTCCTAGTCGAATTGGAAGAGCTAGGTAGCCTTTTAGTAGGACTCGGAAGGTTGGATATTCCTTGTCATGGTCGAATTAGTAAAGAATCTCGAGTTTGTCGCAATGGATCTTGTGTGGTCGTTATCTGATGAGCTAGCGGACTTTCCACCCTAGTCGGTAGGTATACCTGGTCTTGATTCATCTTCATGGCGGATAAATTAACATTCCTTGTGAAGACCAAGTCTGTACATGGATCTGGTCTGTACTTACCGGATGAGCAGATCGGTACCCTTCATCTAGGTTGGGTCGATATGTTTATCTAGTCAGTACTACGCCATACTTGATGAGGTTGGCATGATCTGACGTGTCCTTAACTCGGTAGTACGAGATTATGGACCACCAATATTAATTAATAATGAAAGTATATTATATTTACTATATAGAAAGAGATGAAAATTAACGATTTTTCTATCAAATTGAATTTAATGATTAAATTATGTTAAAATTATAGTAATAATAAAAATAAAAGACTTATAATTCGGACAAATCTGGCGATCCGATTTTAAAAGTAAATTCGACCAAAACAGAGATGAAGAGAGATTAAACATATGTTTATTGGTTTGAAATAACAAAATAATTACAAAAAATGTATGTATGTAATATGCAAGTTCACTCTATCAATTATTAAGTTGTTCAATATTTTTTATTGGCTCTTCATAATAATTAATAAATTTGTAATAAAAACATATGTTGTATTTACTAGCATGTGCTTATGTCCGCTGCTCATTAATTTCTCCAAAAAATCTTTGTTTTTAATTAAAAAATATTTAAATTATGATATTAATTAATACATTAAAGTATATTATATTTACTATATAAAAAGAGATGAAAGTTAATTATTTTTCTATCGAATTTAATTTAATGCTTATATGATATATGTTAAAATCATTGTAATAATAAAAATAAAAGACTTATAATTCTGGCAAATCCGGCAATCCGATTTTATAAGTAAATTCGTCCAGAACATGAATGGTCTATATTCAAAATCAGGTTGAGTTTGGACATACTATAAATTCATCAATAATATATTATAGGGTATTATGCAATCCCCATTTTGTTCATATCCAATTTTTTGCTACTTCTAGTTAGCAAGGTCTCAACTAATACTTATATTGTTATCATTTGATGTCCTCTAAGCTCAAGTGTGGGGTTTTATTGTAAAAGACCTTCGTATTAATGAGAGTGAAATTCCAACTTTTATATATATATATATATATATATATATATATATATATATATATATAGATGATGCTAGATTCAAACCTAATAAATTTTTATATACCGAAAACTTTTTTATCTTAAACCAAACTTTAATGACAATTCATCGTGATCTCGGGGAACAACCTTATGATCCATGAGGACCTCGGCGCCCTACATCTAGATATATGTGCTATATCTTAGTTGAACTATTTTTTATATCACTTGTTAAATGGGCTTAGATCTTGACTAATACTAATACTATCCTTAATTTAAATACCTCTAGACTAAAGAATTGAAGTTTTAGTTCAAAGAATATTGATACAAAGTTATTTATATTTAATAACAGTGCTTTATATTTCATGTTATAAACTTATCGAGACTATTATGTTGATCTATACTTAGAGTGACCGAAGATCAGGTTGAAGCGAGTTTAGGTTCGGGCAATACCTTATACTAGCTAACACATATATGTAGAGCCCAGATCCGAAGCAATTTTACACTCGTTCATGTCTTTGCCCAAATCCGGTATTATTTAATACCGGGTTGCCCATATTTGCCCAGAATTTAAATTTTATAATATGAGTCTCTAGTTACTCACAACAAGCACTAATATTAAAAAAATATATGTCATACTAACAAAATTAAGTTGTTAAAGTATCAGGCCCAACTATAAATGCCCAAATTAGGCAAATTTGGGCAATTAGGTTTGGGCCTAATATATACATACTTAACAATATCTTTCTTCCACGTGTCGATGAATCAACGAAGCAATAAAGAATCTGTCGACGCGGCTGTCTTGGCAGTGCTTTTCGTTGTCTGTATGGGTACGTGATTCTGATAAGTTCCCGTGCCCATCGCAATAAATGACGAGCTCGCATACTCCCGTTCGTTGCCTTATTTATGCTTTCTTATAAATATCTTACTTACAAAATCATCAATTCGCGTGAACCCAGTGAAAATCAAAGACCCAATTCAGTGGGACGACGATACTTCCCTCATGGCAATTTATTTCGATTCGTACGTGTCATGGTATCATTGGTAACGTATTCCAGTGGTAAGTCAGTGCCGATAGATATTTCATGTCGGTAAGATATTACGAGCCACTCATCTATACGAAATGTAGATGAATATCTCACGGTTATTATTATTTAGCATTTCTCGAGATATTGACTATCGGCCTATCCGTTTTATAATTGTTTAGACTCTCTGGATAAACTTTGTTTTTAAAATCTTGTATTACGTGTGTAATGTAACCCCTGATTATTTTAAAAATAGATTAAAAAATATTAATTTAATTATAAAAAATTATAATTACAATATAATTACCTATTTATATATAATATAAATATATGATTAAATTGTAGTTATATTTTTTATAATTAAATTAATATTTTTTAAAAAGGTTTTACCATATTATATGAAAATAACGCAGTTTAAAATTGTGTCCAGAAATAAAGTTTCTCTTGGCATCCTGCGTTACTCATATCGTTTTATATGACCATCCTTCCAACGCGGATAATCGTGAATCAAGTGGGGTAGCAAAACCGCGTGTGGGTCCCACATCTGCAATCTATCCAAATCTCTCGCCTATAAATACGAGAGTTGCTGTTGGTGGTTCAAATCGTTCAATCCAGAGTGCTCGATTGATCATCTGGTTAGAAAAGAAAATTTGTGTAATCGTTGAGTAGATTGAGAGAAGTTGAATATGGCCGGAATTATCGGGAAGATTGGAGAGACGCTGCACGTAGGAGGAGGAAGTCACAAGGACGAACAGCACAAGGAGAGCGGGGAACACCAGATCAAGCACGGCGACGAACACAAGAAGCAGGGTGAGGGGGAGCACAAGGAAGGGTTCATGGAGAAGATCAAGGACAAGATCCACGGAGAAGGAGGAGAGCACAAGGAAGGAACAGAGAAGAAGAAGAAGGAGAAGAAGAAGAAGCACGAGCATGGGCATGAACATGATGGCCATAGCAGCAGCAGCAGCGACAGCGATTAATTAGACCGATCGATCGTCTTAGATCTATACCGGTAAGTTAAAAAAAAACCATTAAAGATCTAGATCAGTTCCTTTCCTATATTATTCTTGTTGTTTCTTGAATATGTGATTAATTAGATGGAAAGATCGTTGGATGGTTGATCTCAGGGATTTAATCTATCTCACTTTACTTTACGATTTCATCAATTTACAAAAAATGACCTTTGATCCACCAAATATCTGTACGTTCTGACAGATTTATGTTTTTCTTTTCGCATACAGGTAGATAATGGAGACGATTAGAGGAACAGCCTTTAGTTTCGTTATTTCTTTTTTTTTTTTCTTTTTTTTATGCAAGGTTGGTTTCGTTATTTCGCTGGTACTTGTGTGTGTATGAGCGCTGTCATGAAAAGTGGTGAATGTAATGTTAGAAATAATCAGCGCTGAATAAAATATTTTGTTAATGTCAAATGGCATGCGGCTGTTGTTCCAAGTATATGCTCT
Organism: Paratinospora sagittata; assembly: GCA_035771175.1. Lineage (NCBI taxonomy): Eukaryota > Viridiplantae > Streptophyta > Magnoliopsida > Ranunculales > Menispermaceae > Paratinospora > Paratinospora sagittata. The sequence continues at coordinate 9,360,448 of CM069609.1, read as the reverse complement.
GCGTCGAAAAAAAAAACAATGTAAAAAGAAAATAAAACAGAAGAGAAAAAGTATTCTTTTGACAAAACGTTCTGTGAACAGCATGCTCGACTCGACTTTAAATTATAAAGGGTAGCAGTTGTCCTCTAAAGTCGATCGATCTGTGGATGGGTGCTTGGATCAAGGCGCACCTCCTGGCCCTTAATTTTTTTTTTCTTTTAAAAAGCAAAAACAAAACTTCCCAGGTACAAATGGGGGGGGGGGGGGGGGATCTGTGGATGGGTGCTTGGATCAAGGCGCACCTCCTGGCCCTTAATTTTTTTTTTCTTTTAAAAAGCAAAAACAAAACTTCCCAGGTACAAATGGGGGGGGGGGGGGGGGGTTAAAGCGTTTGTGATACGAATAAGGGCAGAATCTAAAAACAAGGAAATTATGCCCCCAAACCCATACCGTGGTGAGTCGAGGGTTTTTTTTTATTTTATTATTGTTATAAAATGTGGTGATGTGATAAATTATTATATTAATTTTATTTAATATTTTTTAAAAATATGGTGAAAACAAAAAAAGATTAGAAAAAATTATTTTTATGAAAGTAACTAGTGTTCTTAATAAAAAGTTAAAAATTGTTTTCCAATTTATTTAACCAACGCTTTTTTTTTGTGTTTTTGAAGTGTTGGATATAGGAAATTATATAACGGGACTTAAAACTTTTTTTTTGTTTTGATACCAAGGGTGGTTAATCTTGCTCTTTTTTGTTGTTTTCGTAATTTTTTAATCAAAAGGTTAATCTCATTGGCACCTTCGATTTTGTTTTGTCCGTATAAAGTGGGTCTGAAAAAAGTATTAAAATAATCAGGGTGGGTCCCAAATAAAGGCCGTGCATTCAAATTTAAATTTGAGTCGGTGGACATGAAGATATTTTTTGTTCAAATTTCATTTTAAAGTTTAAACTATTTGATTTTTTTATTTAAGAAATTAAAATGCTAAATAACATTCGAAGTGATCATTTAAGGTGTATGCATCGTTAAATATTATTAAATTGCTTGAGCTTTTAACTTAATTCTCATAATTTTTTTTTTTTATAAATGTTATTGAAAGAAAAATAATAACTTATTCATCATAAGTTAACTAGTTAATGTTTAGTTAACAGATGACATAATGCTACGTAAATTTTTGATTTACTGACTGGGTGTCACTTCAGAAAGGCCATTCTTAAGGTATCTTCATTTATTTTATTTTTTTTTGAAATTTTTAGTTGTGTTCAGTCAGCAGATCCAAAATTTACGTGACGTCACATTATCTGCTGATTGGATGTTGACTGATCAATTTATGATAAATGAGTCATTATTTTTGCTTTAATAATATTTTTTAAATTTTTTGTAGCAATAAAGTCAAAAGTCCCTTGAATTATATATTAACTCATGATTCACGACAACTCAATAATATTTAATCGTGATATATTATCACGATCCACTTTACGTGACGTCATGACCGATACGGAAACCTTCGAGTATACCCTTCGTCGGTACACCTGACGTCCCCGTCAACTCTCGAATACATATACGAATCCCCAAAAAGAAATAAAAATACATTCTTAACAACCAACTAACATGATCCTAATAAAATAAAATATTACTTCTCCAAATTTTTACAAATATAAAATTCCAGTCTTCAAAATGATACAAAATTTACTGATCTAACAACATGATTTCATTCACAATGCCACCTAGAACAACATAGTTGACATGCATGATTTTTGGGAAAACCTAAGGCCTTGAACCAAATAATGACTATTTACACTAAATCATATGATTTTACCATTAAAATATCAAGCTAAATACATGAATCAATTCCTAATACTGATCAGTTCCTAATACTGATCAATCCATCATAGATGACATACAAAGCTTAAGTCAAAGTTTAGGTCAATGAACCAAGGCTAGGTCATTTGTACTAAATCCTACCAATTTCTTGTTAGAAATTGGAGTTTTTACCTTTAGAGGGTTCCCAACACACTCTAAACACATATATCAAACATGCAAAGGATTTGGACAACATTTGATTTTCACTACCCCTTCAAATCTGGGTTTCATACAATGCATGCATCAAAACAACATTAGTATGCATGAACCAAAGAGATTGAAGGAAGAATAATGAGAAAAAACATGCAAACCTTTGGGATTTTAAGCAAAATCCACCAACCCTAGGTTGCCTCTCATTTTCTTCTCTCCCGCTCCTTTCTCTCTTTTCTGGCTGAGAAATGAGCAAATGAGCCTAAAATTATGTTTTGGTTGCTTAAATAGACAAGCTTAGGCTCACAACTAAAAGTTGCTAAAAACTAACAAAAAATAAGTTTTCCTATTGCAATACTTGCACTTAGATAGTCAATTTATTGCAAAATACCCACTAATTTAACATCTTAACCGTTCAAAAGTTGCATGAGTCAATTACCAACATTTTGGTAAACTTTCAACGCAATCCAACGGTGGGATTACGCGATCTAACTGTTTGATCAAAACTGCATAAGAAAATCTAAAAATCTGTGAAACAGTATTTGGAGTCATATAACTCATAGTACATAACTCCGATCAAGATCTTCACCGTTCAGAATGAAGATCTATCATATAAGAATGAGCTGAAAAACTTTCAGCTCAATCGGAGCAAGGATCTAGGAGATCAAACCATTCATATAATTTGTGACAGAAATTTCTTTCTCCATGGAGCGAGCTCCACTGGATCCAAAAAATTGTTTTCGACATGTTTTGACGTCGAACAGGTATCCAATGGTTCCGAAACTTCATGCGCACTCTTTATGACTTAAAATCATGCAAAGACACTTGAACTTACGTGCTTTGAGCATCAAAATATATATTCACATATGTATATGAATATATATAAGGATACTCTACAGGTACACTATAGGTCAAAATGACGTCACCTAAAGGCACAGGTGCTACATATATATTTCATACTTATATTTTGAATATTAATTTAGCATTACTCTTTACTTATAAAAGTCTTACTTCTAAAGTTTTTTAATTATTAGCAATTAAAATTTTATTTTGTACACATAAGAGTAAAAAATATATATATTTATTAATTTAAAACTTTAAAAAACTGTTTACATATATATCTATACTATTATAATAAAACAGTGAAACTTTTTTTTACTTAAAGTATTCTTAAAAAGATTATATTATTTTTATTTTTTTAAAAATAATTTAATTGTTAATAAAACTAAAATAATAATTTTATAAATAACTAATTTTTAGTTTTTTATTTACGCTTTACAGTTTAGGGTTTTTTATTCTTAATTTACTTTTTTAATTTTTAAGTTTTACTTTTAATTGTTCTCATTAATATTTTTGAATGATTTTAGTTATTTAGATAGTATGAAAAGACAAAACATATCTAATTCTTTTTTGATAAATTTTTTTTTTTGCTTTAATTATTTTTTAGTAGAAGTCATGTGTAACGCACACTCGCACACTAGTTATTATAATAAGAATACTTGAAAGAGTTTACAGCAGGATAATTTTGCTAAACTTCTAAAATTAACCTTCTAAACTGATATTTATTATTGAGCCGTGTTAGGCATTCTAGTTTCCCGACTTAATTCGCCATGTAGGAGCTACAGTGACACGTCTTCGTTCTTTTATGTGCAATTTGCGCAAATGTGTTCATTTTTTTTTTCTTAAGGAAACATACACAATACAATCCAAACTAAGAAATAACCTAAACTAAGAAATAACCCAAAATAAAAAACAGAATCCGATCCCTTTCCAGTAAAAGAACAAGCATTGCACATAAGAAAGAAAAGTCATTTTTTATTTTATCCTTTTTCCCCTTCTTCTTTAGGTTTTTTTTTCTCTGCCATTTTGAGTCGTTTCTATTGAGTTGCATATTTAGATATGTTTTAGATAAGTTTTAGTATGATTTATGCATTACTTTGGTTAGTTTGTCTTAGTTTTGATCTATTTGTTAGTCTAGTCACATTTTGGTATAATATGCTTTATTTTAATTTTTAATTCTATAAGTTGATAGATTTGATTATCTAAGTGTGGTACTAATTAGATTTGCTTTGTTTTGTAGGTGTTTAGACGATGTGAATATGAGTTTGGATGATAGAAACAAAATACAAGATGTTTGAATGAAGATACATGTGCAAGAAGGTGTGAAAGATAAAAGAAAAAGGAAGAAAAATGGAGAAAACACACAAACTGGACGCCGCGGGGCTCTATAACTGCGCCGCGGTGCTGCATAAAAACTTAATTGTGCGACTTTTGTATTTCCGGCCATAACTTTTTCAATTGAACTCCGAATTAAACGTGGTTTGTTTATATGGATTCCTTACTTGAAATATTATAGGACGATAGGGTTTTAAGGTTAATTTGGAGTGGAGAACAAGAAGAAAAATGACGAGGAAGAAAGCAGATGAACGATTCAAAATAAAAACTTTTTAATTTTGTTGCGAACTTTCCTAGTTCGACCTGGACACTTCTTGGACGACTTCCTATGGACTTGTAGCTATATAAAGACCATGGTTTACAATTTTCAAAGGGGGAGAGAAGGATCATAGAGAAAAAAAGAAAGAGCAAGGAAGACGGCTAGGGTTTGAAGCGGAGAAGAGCAAGATTGAAGACTATTGAAGAATCTTCAACACTTTCCCTTTGTTCTACTTGATTTTTCTAGTTTTAGATTCATGTTCATCATATTATTTTTTTCTAGTTTTATTATATTTCTTGTTTAATTGTTGTTTTTAGTTTATTAATCATTCAACTTTGATTTTCTAAATAAAGTTAGGGTTAGTGAAACAATATTTAGGGTGACTGTCAATCCTAGAGGACGACAACCCGATATCTTATCGATTTTATATTCTAACTTGACACCGTACGCTTGCGATTTATACGCATCAAGTTTTTTGGCGCCGTTGCCGGGGATTGATTCACTCTATTTTCACTAATATCGTTAGTAACTAACTTTGATTTTAATTTAGAATTTTCTTTTGATTTTTTTGTATTAATTTTCTTTTGTAGTTTCTTTTGTAGAGCAATGGCGTACAATTTCAACCACTCAACTTTTCAAGATAGTTTCTGGCAAGTTGATCCTATTACAACATTTTCGGCATCAATATCCCACCTTCAATATCAAGTATATAATTTTATTGATGCAAGATCTCAACCTACTATGGAGAGAATGAGAATTGCAAGCATGGGATATTCACGATATGATTCAAGTATGGAGCAAGTTCAATATAGTAACCAATGGGCTTATAATTGTATGGGTGACCCTTTACCCTATCAATACCATTCGGTTATTTATAACCATGAGAACTACTTCTATGATAATTCATGGAATGTCTTGCAACCTCAATCAAATTTCTACTATCAAGTAGAGGATGAATGCCCAACAACGTTGTTCATTGCCTAGTACTACCGAGGAGAACCCGAACGAGCAATACAATGTCATCACATTGAGCAGTGAAGAAGATGTTAAGGGAGTTGTTTCATTATGTCAAGACATAACACCACCACCACTACCACCTCTACTAAGACAATTGAGTATTTTAGAAGTGATGCAACACTATGAGGCCTTGAGAGGAGAAGATATGAATACTTAACTGGTGGATGTACTTGAGTGTGGTGATCAAGAGGTGCCAAGGGATGTGCAATCGGGCGATTTTATGATGTCATATGTTGATGTGGTGCCTACCAAGGTGAAAGAGTGTTTGGATGTCACAAAGTATGTTTTTGATTTTGAGGATCCGTTTGCTCAAGGGATACAAGCTAAAGTTGAGGAGGTTATTGATGATGTTCAAAGCCATTTAGAGGTGCTTGAAAATCAATGCATATACGTTTGGAAAGCACCAATTGAGTATTTCGATGACATTTCTCCATTAGATGGGAGTGATGCTTCATCGGACTTTGTGTTTCTATTTGAGGATTGTTCGAATAAATTTTTGTGGGAAAAACGCACAAGTTCAGTGATTCCTTCATCATGGTTGAACAATGAAGAAGATGGGAGGATGCTTGAAATAATAAGGAAACATACTCAATTTAAATTAGAAGAGAACATCAAGCTAATGACTATAAAGAAGCGCTTGTTGGGAGGCAACCCATCTATTTTAAATGTGTTTTTAGTTCATTTATTTTGTTTCTTTAGTTGTTTAGTATCTACTTTTACCAATAGTGTCTTTTGTTATCTCATTCCCAAGTTTTAGATCAAGTTTGAGGGTTCTCATGCGAGCTACATGGAGTGGATGGAGAGCTGATGTGACTTCAACCCTTTTGGGTTATAGGGGGTTTTCTTACCCTTATCTATTTTATTTCCATCCATGTTATGCTATGGTGTTATTGTGAAGCATTGAGGACAATGCTTGTTTTAAGTTTGGGGGGAGAGTTTTGATTTTTTGACTTGTCATGGTAAAGACGGGGTAATTTTAGGTTAGGATCGTCGTATTCTCTTACAAAATGTTGATTTGATTCTAATTTTTTTTTCAAAATTCTGAATGGCCAATGATAAGAGAATATGTATATGAACATGACTCTAGGATAATGTAAAGAGTAATTTATAAGTCTGTGTACTTGATTCAACTTTAAACTTGGTTTTGTTTAAAATTCTCCACATGTTTAGTGTGGTTGATTTTGTAGAATCATGACTTGTTTGGATTAGATGCGTGCAAGTAAAGTTATATATATTAGATCTCTAGAAATCCTAGAACAAGTTTGATTATCACTTGAGGCAAAATCCTAGAGAACATGCCATGAGGAAGATGATTTAGGCCATGTTTGGATGAGTTTGAGCCATATAGCCAACCTTATTTTTGATTATATCCTTAGTCACTTGAGCTTATTTTTGAGCTATATGATCTTTTCTTTGATTAATCACCTATGCATTAATTCACTTGAGCCGGATATGTTTAAGTTCCTTATTTTTCAACCTATGCATCTTATACACTTAAATTATTTTGGAGTGTTATCTTTTTGGAAGGTAGAAAAGGGGGAATGAAAAAGAATGAAAAGAAGGTGATGAAGAAAAGTATATTGGGAATATGCAAAGTTTGCTATATTTAAAAAAAGAAAAAAAAAAACAAAAGACGAATGCCATGCCTATGTGGTATGAAAAGAAATAAGTTTGTGAATGTAGTATTCTATGGAAAAAAAAAAACAAAAGAATGAGGATTGAAAGAAAAAAGTAGAATATCTGAAGTGGGTAGATGTACTGAAATTGGGTTTTTGTTTCTAATTGTAATGTTTTGGATGTTTCTAAAAGATCAAAGTGTTTAGGGTACTTTGAGCTTGAATTTTTCGATTTTTTCCTACCTTTGAACCTTGGCCATACATTACAACCTAGGAAAGACTTATTGATTCTAAATGGCATGTGTTCTATATTAGTGGAGAATGGTATAAAAGATTTGCCTATGAGATTCACTTTATATATATTTATTTCAGATCACTTACACTTCATACTTTCTTGCACTTATCTATGAATTTCATGAATGTTTTTATGAGATTGACTATGTGATGATGTGTTTGAGAATGGAAGATGAGGTTTGGTGATGGGTTGGATTAAAAATCTAGACATCTCTAACACTCTTGAAACTTTCTAATGAGTTATTATCTGTCAATGTGATCTTAGAGGCCATGATGATAATATGCATGTTATATTTTGAATCAAACTTTAATTTGTTTGAGAATAGGATGGTAAATTGATGATTGAGTTAGTTGAATATTAGTTTTGTTTTCCCTTTGCTTGGGACGATCAAAGTCCTAAGTTTGGGGGTATTTGTTAAGTTGCATATTTAGATATGTTTTAGAACATGTTTTAGATAAGTTTTAGTATGATTTATGCATTAGTTTGGTTAATTTTTCTTAGTTTTGATCTATTTGTTAGTTTAGTCACATTTTGGTATAATTTCAATTTTTAATTCTATAAGTTGATAGATTTGATTATCTAAGTGTGTTACTAATTAGATTTGCTTTGTTTTGTAGGTGTTTAGATGATGTGAATGTGAGTTTGGATGATGGAAATAAAGTACAAGATGTTTGAATGAAGCTACATGTGCAAGAAGGTGTGAAAGATAGAAGAAAAAGGAAGAAAAACGGAGAAAACACACAAACTGGGCGCCAACCTCCATAACGGCGCTGCAGCATTGCACAAAAACCCAACTGCGTGACTTTTGTATTTCGGCCATAACTCTCTCAATTTAACTCCGAATTAGACGTGGTTTGTTTCTATGGATTCCTTACTTGAAATAATATATGATGAAAGGTTAATGTGCGATTCAAAATAGAAACTTTCTAATTTTGTTGCGAACTTTCCTAGTTCGACCTGGATACTTCTTGGACGACTTCCTATGGACTTGTAGCTATATAAAGACCATGGTTTAGGATTTTCAAAGGAGGAGAGAAGGATCATAGAGAAAAGAAGAGAGAGCAAGGAAGATGACTAGGGTTTAAAGCGAAGAAGTGCAAGATTGAAGACTATTGAAAAATCTCCAACACTTTCCCTTCCTACTACTTGATTTTTCTAGTTTTAGATTCATGTTCATCATATTATTTCATGCTTTAATGTCTTTATTCATGAACTAAATCCTCTATCTAGAAGTGTAGATCAATCCAAACTAGAAACTATGCCATGTTCTTAAACTTTTGATTATTCATTAATAGAGTTGTTAGTTTATTTATGTTTTTCTTCTCTTAAAGCTATTGATCCCTTGATCACAGATTGATTGATCCTAGACTTGGAAGGCGAACTCGATAGAGGGTTTTTCGAGTTAGAACATGAGAAGCATAACATAAAACGACCATAAAATCGATAGATTTATGAAGTTTTATGAAGTACTAGGGAAAATCATAGAACTTAATGAATTTTTGGGTTTTTGGGTTTTATTGATAGATCGAACTTAATTTCCTAAGAATATGCTCTAATGCAACACTCGAGAAAAGGTATTAAAAATCTCAGGATATTCGGCTTATAAACTATAACTCAAATTGATGAATATCGCATATTTTTAGGCATAGTTGATAGTGAGGAGAGATTGAACCTCTAGACGTTTTACCATATTGATTTTCATCCAAATTCTCATAATTTGCTATTTTTATTATATTTCTTGTTTAATTTCTGTTTTTAGTTTATTAGTCATTCAACTTTGATTTTTTAAATAAAGTTAGGGTTAGTGAAACAATATTTAGTGTGAGTGTCAATCCTAGAGGACGACAACCCGATATCTCATCGATTTTATATTATAAGTTGACACTGTACGCTTGCGGTTTGTACGCATCAGTTTGTCAATCCCTTTCTAGTAAAAAAAACTAGCCAAAGATTAGTTGGAGGCTTCCAAGATCAGTTTTCTTCTCTAGAACACATGCGAAAAAGAGGAGAGATACTTCATGAAAAAGTGAAACCCAAAATATTTCATATTTTCTAAAAAAAGACAAGCATATCTAACTTAAGAACTTTAAATCTTTATACCTATTTGGATGCAATCACTTTCCCATAACCCTAAATTAAATATGTTGTGCTTAAAATAAAAAAATATTAGAAAAGAATACAAAAAATCAAAGATAAAAAAATTGGGGGAAAGCTTATGGTTAGGTAAGAAGACCAAAAACCCAACTCTTCACATTAAAGATTCTTTTTTTGGGGGTTGGATTGTTTTCTTTGCTCAATTTTCACTACAATGAAGAAGAGGAAAAAAACTGAAAAAAAAGGGGAAAGAAAAGAGCAAGGAGGAAGACAAAGAAAAAACAAGAAAAAAAGGTTTAAATTTGATGGAAAAAGAAGAGGAAGAAGGATGAAAAAATGGAGAAGGAAAAAAAGAAGACAAAAAAGAAGAAGAAGAATAAAACTAGTGGAAAGAGAGACGAAAGAGAGAAAGAAGTGCAACTCCCCTTTCCAAAAACAACTCTCCTTCATAATGCTACTTATGTGGCAAGATGATTATGCCACCTCAACATGGCGTTGAGAATAGCATACCTATAGCATTTTTCTTTATTATTTATTTTAAAAGTTAGTTATGATTAATATAGTAATTTATATTAATCTTCACTTCCTCCGCTTCCTCCGCTTCCTCCTCTTCTCCTACTTTTAAGTTATTTTACATTGAATTTATTTTTTCCACCTTTGGTAATTCTAATGTTTCACTATTTTTATTCCCTTTCTATCTATAAACAATAGACATTTTATTAATTTGATATAAACAACATTAATGAATATATTAGTAAAATAACAATATTAATACTAATTATATATTTCATCAAAAACTTTAATTAACAAAAACGAAACATGTGCAACGCCCGTGCACGCAAACTAGCATATATGACATGCACATTATCTTTACTTATTATTTATTTTTAATGTTAAAAAAAATGAGATTTAATAATTTTTTATATTAAACCTAATTTAATGAATAATTTATATAATAAAATTAAAAAGGTTTATAATTTAGACAAAACTGGTGTCTTATTTTAAAATTAGAAACTCGGGCTGGGTCACGACACAATCTTGTTTTTATAATTAGAAAATTGGTCAGGTCAAGATATAATTTGTGTTTGAATTTAAAATGGGGTTAGGTTTGAACACGTCGTAAATTCTTTAATATGAGTTCGAGACGAAGTTGGATGCTATGGCTTCGCTCATTAATAAGGCTCAAGATTTTGAGCTTGCTGAGCAGCAGGGAGCGACCATAGTTGTGCCACAAGTGATTCTCCAGTGCCAGATACCACCACATAATCCCACATTGGCTATGGGAAGCGGAGGAGTGGATGGAGTAGATAAGAGAGCTCAGTTTGAGGCAAGACAAAGCAGTCATATTGTTGGGGGAGAGACCGAGAGTATTAGTATGGCGTGTCGCGACCCCTCCGGGTGATGTCACGACCAGCACAGTACCCCAAGTTATGCCACAACACGACAAAACCTGAGGCACTGATAAGGTTCTACGCGGAAAATACCTAATAAACTCAATACACAACTTGTATATGATCAAGATAATTGAACCAAAATAAATATTACATCATCATCCCAATACATGACGACATCTATCCAAAATAAATATCATAAGGTTCAATACCCTCCACATCTATATGGAACTCAAGTAAGAGTCCATCATCCAAAGTTTATCATATACATTCCAAACAAAAACCATAACTATTTATGTTTTATATACATATATACCTGTGATAATTATATACAATTTCAAAAGAACAAAACAATTGAAACTAGATCCAAGTCCCTAAAAATATACAAAACCTACGTCCAAAAAGAAGAAGAAGAAGGCCACTCAGACGTCAAGCCTTGCCTTTTCCTTTCGGATCTGAAACTGAGAAAAATAGGGAAAAAATGGGGTGAGCTGAACTAGCTCAATGAATATTTTTCCCAATAATCTCCACATATGCATTTTTATAAAACATGTATGTCATTGGAAAAATCACATTTATAACCCAAATGCATCAAGGAAATCATAAGATACATGGTTCCAACTAATCATATGGTTTTGTGCATCATTTTCATAAAAATCCAATATGCAAACGCCTCACAAAGAGGACATGTCAGGATAACACGTGCCTTTACTTCCCCCATTGGCCAATAGGTTTAAACTAGCGCTTTATACATCACTAATCCTCCTACCCTTCCATTCTTCAGTGATTTGGAAAGTCCTTTTCACGGTGTACCAACAAAATACTCCGGTGGCACATTTTTCCAAAGAACAAGTAAAAAGACAAACAATGCCAAGGTATTTAATAAAAAATACCCAAGGCAAAACCAATGCATAAAAATCCATGCTTATGTTCTCAAAACACAATGCGGATATATATAATATGATGCATACCATTCAACAATCCAATTTCATATAAATACAATGCTATAAATGGAGAAATAAAGTGAGAAATACTCACAAATAGCCCAATAGCCAATTAAACAAGTCAATTATTTCCCAATTGGCCAATCAACTCACAATGACCTGAAATGAATCACGTATACACCAAATGATCAAATTCAAGTCATATATGTCTAAATACACAATTACTTAAAACACATCTAATCAACACCAATTTGGATTAGAAATACCTATCACAATTCAATTGACTAATTCCAATCCAATTGCCTCATAGGCCCCAAATTGGATAAATCTTTACATAGTCAAATGAACTAATCACCCTGCTACACCATGAAAATCATCAAATTAGCTCCATACTTTATCAAAGTATGCCATTGACATCAACATAGCTCACATGCACACCAATTACACACCCAAATCATAATAAATTCCATTAAAGTCTATACACATGCTAAGCTCATCCAATTCATGGAAAATCACTATTAAAACATGTATAAACACTATAATTGAAGGAGTCTAAGCTTAAGATTGGTAGGTTAGGGAAACCCTAACACTACACCAATTTACAGCTCGTGCATGTGACCAAAACATCAAACCAAAGCTGGAAATCAACCCAATAAGCAAAACCATGGAAATGGGGTAGAAATCTTACCTTGGGAGCAAAATCCACCAACCCTAGCTCCCAAATCATCAAAACCCCCAAATTTCTCCACCCTTCTCCTTTCTCCTATTCTTTCAGCTGGAAAGAGTGCAAATGATGAAGAAAATCGAGTGAATTGCTTATAGACTAGCTCCGGTCCTACTTGCAAAATTTTAAAAATACTGCCCAAACTTGAGGAGCGCGCTTCTCGGCCCATATCTAAGAAAAATGGTTCTCGGCCAAACTCAGAGGAGCGCGCTTCTCCCATTCCTAGAAAAATCAAACTTTCAGTTTCACGCAAGGAGTGCGCTTCTCCATTTAAGGAGCGTGCTTCTCCAAAGTATGAAACTTCTGCTCTCGATTTTACACAAAGAGCGCGCTTCTCCTCTTATGGAACTCGCTTCTTCAAACTAGAAACATAAAAATAACATGTCTAAGTGTATTTCCACTTCCACATTCACACTACCAACATAGTAAACATGAAAATACACATAAATACTTCATATACACACAAAATATGAGTATTATACACATCAAATAAATACACAAGCACCTAGAGTGGGGCATTCTACGTCATCATGGAAACATATGTGAAAGTGGGTCGTTACATGGTGCCATCGCCGAATTCAACATTTGTATTTTCCTCGAGGGTCTAGGCATAAGCTTTGGCTATTGGACCTCTATCACATGCATCCAGAAGCTGAAGTAGAAGATCACGGTTGAGGGATTAAGGACACCGGCAGGAAGTTCGCAAGTTAGGGCTTTAGTGTCACAGGTGTTGATTGTGTGTCATAGATGCTGACAGCCAGGGCACAGGAAATTCGAGTGTCCTCATCCCCCATCAACAATAGCTAAACCTAGCCATAACTCATAGCCATCGACTAGAGAGAGCGCTCAGGTACTGATCGTACGAGAGCCGACGACTACGAAAGAGTTGATCAAAGGTATGATTAACATTTGTGGTAGAATTATGTACACTTTGATTCTGGTTCTAGATTGTCATTCATTTCGAGTAGCATGGTTGAAGAGTTGAGTCTTACATCGGTTAAAGCGGACACGATAATGATACTTAGTATTATGGTCGGGCATAAAATCTATCCTAAATTAGTTTATTGAAGATGTGTGGTTAGGATAAGGGCATTAGAGATGCCTGTTGACTTGAGAGTCTTGGAGTTCTTAGAGTTCCATGCTTTGTTGGATATGGATTGACTGGCAGCATATCATGCACAAGTGGATTGCTTCGTCAAGAGGATCATGCTTCTGATCCTGGGGTACCCACCAGTGATGTATAGAGACAATGCCTCTGAGATACCAACTACTAGAGGTAGATTGGCTACTACAACATAGATGAAAAGATTAACCAAGTTACCACCTGACGGGATTGAGCCTAGAGGCAGTCAGCTAGATGATTTATCAATAATCAGTGAGTTCTCGAATGTTTTGTCAGAGGATTTGCCTGGGTTACCACCCCAGAGGGAGATTGGCTTTGTGATCGAGCTGATTCCTGGCACTAGACCTACATCCATTCCACCTTATCGGATGGTTCCCAGAGAGTTGCAGGAGCTCAAGGTGTAGTTGGAGAAGCTGCTTGAGACGAGATTTATCCGCCCTAGCTCATCTCCATGGGGAGCTTCGGTGTTGTTTGTAAAGAAGAAGGATGGAAGTATGAGGCTGTGTATTGATTATTGTCAGATTAATAGAGTGACGGTGACAAATTAATATCCACTCCTGAGGATTGATGATTTGTTTGATCAACTTAGAGGGGCCAAGTTCTTTTCCAAGATAGACTTACTGTTCGAATATCACCTACTGAGGATCAGGGAGGAGGATATTTATAAGACTGCCTTTCATAGCAGATATGGGCATTATTAGTTCCTAGTCATGCCCTGCCAATATTTATGGATTTGATGTATGGAGTGTTCATAACGTACCTGGATAAGTTCATGATTGTGTCCATCGATGATATACTCACAAACCCAGGAAGAACATAAGTGTCGCGACCCCTGTCTGGGTGACGTCACGACCAGCACAGAACCCCTGATAATGACACTCCAAGATAAAACCTGAGGCCCTGCTAAGCCTCTACCTAATACGCCGTCAATACTCGTACAATACACACAACTTGTATATGACAATTAAAAATCGAACCATAAAATCTATCCACAAATATATTTATATATTTATCCACATGGATCAAATCATCCTATACAACCACACGGTTCCAACATATACAATCACCCATATAACCAAGTACGTAATCTCCAAATGGAAGTCATATACATGTCATAACTACAACCATCTATGTGATATGTAAGTATATTTACAATGTGATAATTATACACATGTCCAAAAGAACAAAAGAATCAAAATATCAAAAGATGACCTTGTTCCCCATTAAGACACCTACATTCAAGAAGAAGAAGGCTGCTGATGCTTGCAAACCGCAAGTGTACGGTGTCAAGTTATAATAATTTCTGATGAGAATTGGGTATCATCCTTAGGGATTGATTTATTACACTAATTATATCGTTCATAACCCTAATTTTATCTAGAAAACCAAATTTTAATGATCAATGAACTAAAATAATACTTTAACTATAGCAATAAATAAATCAGCAAATTATCAAAATTTTCTAGAGAAAAATCAATATTAAAAACATCTAGAGATTTAATTTCACCTAATTATCAATTATGCAATATTAGACATGATTATTATCAAATCCTTATTCAAGTTTATAAGTCAAAATCCTCTAGTTTCTAACACCCTTTGTCGAGTGCCACATTAGAATCTATCACCAAAATATAGTTTCGATCTAGCGATGAAAACCAATATATTAGCAACACATTAAGCCTTGTGATTTTCCTACAACTTCATAAAACAACGCATATCTATCGATACTACAATAATCTCATGTTATATTTCTCAAGTTCCAACTTAGAAAACCTTCTATCGAGTACTGCCCTTCAAGTCTATGATCAATTAATGTTTGGCCAAGAAATCAATAGCGTTAAGCATGGAAAAATATAAATAAACTATGAATTTTGTTGGCCCAAGTGAGGGTCTCCACTTAGCACTCTCCTAAGTGTTTTGATGCTAACAAACAATTGATGATTTGGTGCTAATATCTGAACTAGGTATGTTTTAGCACCATTGATGTGGTAAATTTTATTGGTTCGCAAGTGCACGAATTATCAAGTTATAATATCGAGATGAGTCGGGTTATCGTCCTCAAGGAAAAATAATTTTACTAATATAATGCCCAGAACTACTAAGATTTTAATTTTATTTAGGTGATCAAAATGGATGATTTAATGTGCTGGAATATAAATTGAACTGATTAAAACTAATTAATGCAAAATTATTTAATAATGGATATAAATCAATGAATGAAAATTCTAGAGGATTGAAATCACTATATTTTACTTCATGGGTTTCAAAAGATTTTGTTATTGAATTAACTGTTGAATTTATAAACCATGAATCCTAACCTAATAAAATACCTCTCTCGAGTGTCAGTTTGAAAATCTATACATAACCTATTAATTCCCTCTCTCGAGTGTAAACTAACAAGTCAAGCATGCCTTAAGATTTGATTCATGTTATATGATTTCAAAAGTTTTTGTAGGTCTCTCGACTCAATACTACTAACCTGGTCACAAACTCCTAAATCTGATTTGATAACACCTCTCTCGAGTGTAAGAAATCAAATCTAACTTCATTCAGCTAGTGACTAGCAAATTGAAAGCATTAAGCATATAAAATTGCAAATAAACTCAGAAATCAATTCAATAACACTTACATAAATATTAACCCATGAAATCAAATATAGATCATGGAAACCTCTAGATTAATATTTTAGCTCATATTCATGTTCATGGACACAAGATGAAAAAGAAATAAAACAATGGAGAAAAACATTTCAAGACATAAGAAATTGAAATTAAAGGTTAGAATCCCCTTTTGACGATGGATTAATCTTCTTCTTCTCCTTGGATCCTTCAAGCCTCCAATCCAAAACTCTTTTTCCTCTTGCTTTCTTGCCTCCTTTTTTACACCCTAAATCTAATTCTAATATTTGATAATCCTAAAATTGAAACCCTAAAACGTGTTTTTACACTTAAGTGGGTCAAAAGATCAAAATGGGCATTAAAACTCGCTCAAAAATTGTAACTCTACGAACACTGGCACTGCGGCGCCCACACACTGTCCACCACCACTTCTTCTTCTGCATCTGGGCACCGTGGCGCCCAGTCTCGGGTTTCTTCTTGATGAATGCTTGTGGACTTAGCTGATTTTTCAGCTTTTTTGCACACTTCTTGCAAATGTTTTGCACATGTTCTTGACTTCTTTTGAACACCATTTGAACCTTGTTTCAACCCACTTTTAAGCTCTTTATTTACCTACAAAACAAAGTATAAACAAATGTAAATTCTATGCAATTAATCAAAG
Organism: Paratinospora sagittata; assembly: GCA_035771175.1. Taxonomy (NCBI): domain Eukaryota; kingdom Viridiplantae; phylum Streptophyta; class Magnoliopsida; order Ranunculales; family Menispermaceae; genus Paratinospora; species Paratinospora sagittata. Next base: position 9,343,540 of record CM069609.1, on the reverse strand, counting down.
TATTAACTAAAATGAAATGTAATCAAAACATGTGACTTCTATGATATTAACATGTATCAAAAAGTTATTTATTCATGATAAAAACCTATAAAAACCTAAGATAAAATCTAAATGCATGTAAAATAACTAAGTATACTAATCATGTAAAAACACCTAAAAACTAACTAAATGAACCTAAAAATCTCACACATTGACATGCAAAACTCTAACCAAAACTCAACTTATCAAATTTCCCCAAACTTAGACTTTGATCGTCCCGTGCAAAGAGAAAAATGAAATTGAACTAACAAACTTTTCACATATTCCATAATGAACAAAGATTTAACTTGCAAATATGGGTTCTTATGATCTCATAGACAACACACATTCTATACAACACAACTCAAGGAAAACTTTGAAAGTTTAAATTTGTTGTCTAGAATTTCAATCTGCAAAGCAATGCATTCTCTTCTATCCTTATTGACAAACAAGCACAAGAAATTATTCACATGACCACTCATAAATTATACAGACCAATGCAAGCAAGATAAAAATATAATCTCAACAAAACAAAACATGAACTTCATATGCTTACTTTTCACACTTCTCTCCACTAATGTAGGACTCACACCAATTAAGATCAATAGGACTTTGTTAGTTTGTAATGTAAGGCTAAGGTTAAGGGTTTGATAACATAGATAAATTGAAGCTCAATACACCCAAAACATCTATTATACATAACACCTTTTAAACATCTCATGCCTTACAAAATGAGTCATCACATCACCCTTTACATTCCCCCAAACTTATTCAATTCACTCATTGATGAAGAACTTTACTTTTTTTTTTTTTTATCTTTTCATTATTTTTCATCATCTTTCTTTTCTATTTTTTCACATATTTTGAACCATTTTGAATCTTTTCTCATCACCTTCACATATATTCTTATTCCATAGCACATTTACACATAAATTCCCATGAAAACGACCCGACCCATTATAATTCATCTATTTCAAAGAGTTAAGGGTGCAAGGGTGAAAAACAAGGAAATATCAATCAAAGGCCTTGGCTAATCATTTTAGGTGACAAAGAAAAGTATATAAGGCTAAAAATAAAGGTAACTAGGGTTAATAGGTGGGTTTTATATCTCAAACTGTCTAGAAGTGGCCTAAATCATATCTCTCATGGTGTGATTCATAGGATTTCACCTTACGAAGAGATCAAGCAAGTTCTAAAGTTCAGTTTGAAAAGTGAGATTCAGTGAAGCTTAACTTGCAAAATCTCAATTTAAATAGCAAGTGGAACTCATGATCATAATTTTATACTCAGAAGTCAACAAAAATTTCCAATAAACATGGCAAAACAAATCAAGCTCACAGACTTAAGAGTACTTTCTAATTTCCACAGATCATGTTCAAAACCAAGTGCTAATCTTTTCATGGATCATACATACAAGATCAAATCAAATCAAAGTTCATAAGGGAATATGGATTTATTCATGATCAAAACTCAAAAATTTAAATTTTCACAAAAAATACACTCAACTTTTTTTTTTCTAGGACATAAAATTTAAACTCTCTCCCAAACTTAAATTAAGCATTGTCCTTAATGCAAAACAACTACAAAGCAAGATAAAGAGATAAATGATAATGAAACTCCCCTAAACCACATGGGTAGAGGCTTCTACAAAGATTCTCCTTCTCTTGTTGTTTATGAAGACTTCTAAATTTGAATGAGTACCTGGGGAATTTCATAAAGAGATGTCATTAGTGAAAAGTAAAAACTCAACTTCTACACTACAATGACTAGAAATAAAAAAAGCATAAACTTAATCACTGTGGTTGCGAAGGAAAAACACGTCCTCGCTTCGGATGTCTTGGCAATAATAGTGCTTCACTATTTGGAAATTGACCCAAAATTTGCTTCCATCCTTGTGGCATTACAACTCCACCACTCCATAAGGAAAAACGTTGACAACTTGGAACAGACCCAAACCATCTTAATTTAAGCTTCCCGGGAAACAATTTCAACTGGGAGTTGTAGAGAAGTACTTGTTGGCTCGGTAGGAATTCTCTCTTCAAAATCATATTGTCATGCCATGGATTAGTCTTCTCCTTGTAGATTTTTGCATTCTCATAGGCTTTATTTCTGAATTCCTCCATTTCAATCAATTGGAGCAATCTTTGAGTACCCGAAGCCTACAAGTCAAAGTTCAACTTCTTCACCGCCCAAAACACTCTATGTTCAAGCTCAATGGGAAGATGCCATGGCTTTCCAAACACCAAACGATAGGGGGACATCCCAATTGAAGTTTTGTAGGCTTTCCAAACACCAAACGATAGGGGGACATCATCTAACTTTGTGGCCCAATCCTTCCTATTGATGTTTACCGTCTTCTCCAGAATTTGCTTCACCTCCCTATTTGATATTTCTGCTTGGCCATTTGACTATGGATGGTAGGGAAGGGAAATTTTGTGTTTGACTCCATACTTGGTAAGGAGTGAATTGAATAATTTGTTGCAGAAGTGTGACCCTTCATCACTAATGATTGCTCTAGGGGTACCAACTTTAGTGAATCTGTTCTTCTGAAGAAACATGAGTACCACCCTAGCATCATTAGTCTTTGTAGCTATGGCTTTCACCCACTTTGACACGTAGTCCACTGCTAACAAAATGTAGGTCTTGCCGAAAGAAGATGGGAATGGTCCCATGAAATCGATGCCCCACACATCAAACAACTCGACCTCCATGATAGAAGTCATAGGATGTTTTTGTCGCCTAGAGATGTTTCCAAGCCTTTGGCACCTATCACAAGTCTTGATGAAGGTGTAGTAGTCCTGAAAGATAGTAGGCTAGTAGAATCTGCTTTGTAGCCCCGAAATGACTGCCATAGGGAGATGAATGGCACTAATGAATTATAGCTTGAATCTTTATCTCTGGAATGCATCTCCTTACAACTTGATCATTGCACTGCTTAAACAATAAGGGATCAACCCACATGTAGAACTTTACGTCATGCATGAATTTTCTTCTTGGCATAAGACAAATCTGGAGGTAACACTCCACTAACTTTGTAATTTACAAAATCTGCAAACCATGGAAGATTGACCTTCACTCCATAGAGTTTTTCGTCTGGGAAGAGTTCATGAATTGGACATTCATCTTCTTTTTCTTCGTGTTGAGGCCTTGATAAGTGATGTGCAACAACATTTTCACTCCCCTTTTTATCCTTGATCTCAAGGTCGAACTCTTGAAGTAATAATATCCATCTGATCAGTGTGGGTTGGGCATCTTTGTTTGCAAACAAGTACCGTATGGCCGCATGGTTAGTATAAACAATCAACTTCGACCCAATTATGTAGGAATGAAACTTGCCACAAGCAAACACAACTGCAAGTAGTTCCTTCTTGATTGTTGTGTAGTTTTGTTTGGCATCATCAAGAGTACTTGTGACGACCCCTAGACCCCGGACCACCATCTCCTCGGGACTGTGTGCGAAATGTCGATGTGGGACTCCAACCACCATCTCCTAGGCATCTCCAACCACCCTCAACCAGAGTGAGGCGGTTGAGACCCTACGAGCCTCAAACAGACTCTCACGTAGAGTCCCCTGAGGTTTTTTTTTTGAAACACATCAAATCTGATAGATTTAACAATTCTAATTCATCACATACACATCCATAAATCAAAAGATATAGTCTCCCATAAACATCAAGACAATAATCATAAAGTCCTCAACATAAAACCCAAAATGGTCTAAGGCTACATGCCTAAACTCCTCATCAAATCCAAATCCAAAATGTACAACCAAATAGCCAATATACATCACATAACCACAATCCCTCTCACCATCTAGGTTTAACAAGGTTATATTAATTACATATGTATCAAAATAATCAAAACCATACACATGTAATTAAAGACATCAAACCATACATAAGAGTCCTAGCTTGGCGGTGGCTATCTCTCAAGCGATCACAACGCCCTTACCCTTATCTGAAGAACCTAAAAGGAGAGTGAGAGTGTGAGCCAACGGTGCCCAGTGAATAGAATTCAAAACATGCCATCTATATTCATCAATAAACATCATGTATGCATGTCAATGCGCAGAATGATTAAAAGCTCATAACATATAAATATCATGCATTTAAAATAGTTTGATGCTAGTAAAAGACTATCATTTCGATTCTCATTCCATATACATTGGAGTTACTAGTGCACGTCTATTTCACCGTACCTTTCCCATGCCCAATCATATTCATTTGGGATTTACTAGTGTGTGTCTATTTCACCGCACCGTTCTCATCACCAAATATTTCCATACTAAAACCCTCCTATGACAAGGTTAAGTCTCCCTATTAGTCAAATAGATGGTCATAAGGTTTTATTCAAAAACATGCATCATTCAAACATACAAGATATAAGTAATATGATGAAATAAAAGATTTAAACATAATTGAAGTCTACTCACAACCAAGCCTCGCGAGAGTTGTGGCGACCCCGCACCCCGGACCACCAACCCTGCAGGGAATGGCTTGCGGAATGCCGGGGCGGGACGCCCGGGGTAGGCATCTCCGACCACTCCTCAACTCCCATGAGGTGGTTGAGACCCTACGAGCCTTATCTCAAACAACGACATAATATCAAAAGGTACTAAACAAAACTACCCACCGTATTAATCATCAAAGACAAGAGATAATCCATAAAAATGAACCACAAATAAAATCATAATCCCTACAGTCCACTAAAATTGACATACACATAAAGTCCAAAATTGTAGGTACAAATAAAAACCGTCATATACCCACATGGTCTATCTAACAAGTCCCAACTCACCCATACCACAATGTGGTAAGTGTTATAATTACATAATCCAAAATATAATACTTCATAATTTAAAACACAGTTCAATCAAAATGCCTCTCAACTCACATCAAGGCCTTGGATTCTCTTGCAGGCAAGGCCCTCAAGATATAACTACTCCTTTGCCCTTATTCGGGACAGAAGGACCTGAAAGAGGAAAATGCGGGTGAGCCAACGGTGCCCAGTGAATAGAATTCAAATATGCTATCAATACTTATCAATAAATATCATGTATGCATGTCAATGTGTAGCATGATTAAAAGCTCATAACATATAGATATCAAGCATTTATAATAAGTTCGATGCAAGTAAAAGCTTACCAATTTGGATCCACATTCCACATGCATTGGGTTACTAGTGCACGTCTATTTCACCGTACCGTTGATCCCAATCATGTTTATTTTGGGTTACTAGTGCACGTCTATTTCACCGTACCGTTGACCCCAATCTCTTCCTTTCCTAAAACCCTCCTATGACAAGGTTAAGTCCCCCTATTAGCCAGATAGATGGGCCCAACCAAAGTCATAAGGTTTTCTCAAATCAATGCATCATTCAAAACATTAGAACACATTCATGCTTTCAACATACAATATATAAGTGATATGATGACATAAAAGATATAATCATAAATGAAGTCTACTCACAACCAAGCCTCGCGAGAGTATTTAACCACACACGACCACCAAACCGAATCAACCCAATCAAGATCCTGAAACATACATCAATATCCTACCATACATCAATTTCTATGCTCAATCACATAGACATTACACATCATCCCTAAATCAACCCACATATAAACAATAGGCCTAAATTCCATCTAATCCCATCATTCAACTCAAATCACATGACTTAGGCCTCTAATGCATAGTTCTCATTCATAAACCATTCTATTAATCAAAAATACTGATTTTCAATTCCTTAGGCATAAACATGCCCAAATTGGGTCACTTGATCACAAGTAGGCCTAACCCATGATATGGTCACAACCACTAAATCAGTAGCATAATCAACCCTAATCATGCTTAATTAAACATAAGTTGCATGAATTCAATGATTCTAGGCCAAAAACATCAAAAGCCCTAAAATATGAAAATTTTCATACTTAGGCCATATTGCCAATTTACATTAGGTCACCATGTTCAGCCATGTATATCACTGATTTTGCATCATGGGTTCATCAACAATGGCAACTAGGTCAACATAGTTGACATGCAAGCTATTTGGAAATGTCTAAGTTCATATTCTAAATTTAGGTCTAATACAAGCAACCATACCAATTCTTCATTTAATATTCTGTTCAGATGTATCAATCTACCAACAGAAATATTTCATCACAAAATCAACCGTACAGATTGAAGTATGTGAAGAAACAAACCTTCTGTCCAAATATCAGCCCAATCAATGGTGGACAGAAAAGATAAGTGTATTTGATGAACAAGTCTCTAATCAGACAATTTCTCCTTTCCTGCCGCAAATACTCAAACTCAGATGACTATATCACACAAAATACTAAACGTCTAAACATCTCCACCGTTCAGAATACATACGTATCCGTTGTAAACTACATAACAAAATGTGATATCCATCCAACGGCAGATGGAGGAGATCTAGAAGTTTGAGCGAAACGGCACGAGAAATCCAGACTTTCCGACCAGCTTTGTTTCAGAGGTTAGATCTCTCAGAGAAAAACTCTAATCAAGATCGCCACCGTACTGAATGCAGAAATATCAGTTGTACACTACGTACCAAAATTTTATATCCATCCAACGGTAGATTAAAGAGATCTAGTAGTTTGAGAAAAACGGCGCGAGAAATCCAGACTTTCCGACCAGCATTGTTTGAGAGGTTAGATCTCTTAGACGAAACCTCTGATCAAGATCTCCACCGACCAGAATGAATAACCATAAGCTACGAACTTGCTGAAAAATTTTGAGCTCAATCTGACCATTATCCCAAAGATCCAGCTCTTTGATGAAAATATTCCAGAGATCTTCCTCCTGCAACTCCCTCCTTCTTTCTCTTCTTCTTTCCTTTTTCTTCTTTTCTTTCTCTTCTTTTTTCCTTTCTCTCCACTCACCTCTTTCTAGCACTTCCTTGATTCCCTCCTTGATTCTCTCCTTGATTCTCTCCTTGATTCTCTCCTTGATTCCCTCCACTCATTCTAGCACTTCCTTGAGGGCATGGGACACTTGTCCACTTTCATGCACCAACCTTCACATGTGTTGGTCTCATACTACCCATACCAACCACATGTACTTTAACCAATTTCATGCTTCCATGTATTTTAGATGTCCAATCCATTTAATACACCAAATTTTTATTCTCATTTATCCTTTTATTCAATCAATCCTAACTCATATCAATTCATGGTTTAATGGGCCCATGCATAAATAATAACATATGCATTATAATTTAATTTAACATGACCCATATACAATTTATGATACACATATTTATATACATTATCAAGCATCAACTATACAAACATTAAACAACCATCAAACAAACACCAAACATATCAAGGCAACGCATAGAGTTTGGGCAAAGTGCAATTGGGTTATGGGCTAGATGAAATAATTTTCGGGGCGTCACAAGAGTAGTTAACCACTCACGATAACCAAGACCGAAACAACCAAATCAAGGTCCTGAAACATAGATTCATGCACTTGAATCAATTATCATGACCATCCATTCATAGACATACTAATCATTACCAATTCCTAATCCAACAAGTCCATGTGCGTCTATTTCCCGCTATGAGTCTCCCATCTCATGATCAACCTCGACATCCGTGCCAAGCCACAGATAAGGCTAATTCCCAAAAATTAAGACAATCACATAGTCTAGGTCAATCAATCCTAACATAAGATCAAACCATTCAAAACCATGCAAGATTGATTATAAACAAGTCAATTCCTCAAATCAAATCAAAACATAGCATATGACCCAATTTGGGAAAAATCTCTACAATAGGCATAAAGCCAAATTGCACTAAGTCATACCAAATTGACATAGGGTCACACATTTTAAACCCATGATTCCATTCAATTTAGGTTCAATTAGAAAATCCCCAAGTCAATTTGATCAATTGATTTGGTTCAGGTCAAAAGCCCCAATTTGGGCAAAATCCCTAAAGTCAAGCCCTAAGCCGATTTTACACTACAACTAGGGTTTCCGATGGATAAAAATACTGAACACCACCATCAATCATCTAAGATCAGCAACTTATCCAACATAGTTCACATGCAAGCCCAATCGGAATCCCTAAGCTAGATTTATAGGGTTTAGGTTTTTACACTAGATCTATCCATTTCTTGCAAGAAATTGGGGAAAATGTTGCCATTGGGTTCCAAATCCACCAAGGAACCCAAATACATGCCACACACCACGTCCTTAAGAGTTTCACACGAAACCCTAACCTTTTACACCATAAAAAATGAGGTGAAGATCATGCAAAATGCATTCCAAGTGTAGATCTAGGTATTAGAGGGTAGGATCAACTATAAAAAATCATTAATGGCCAAAAATCAGCGAACCCTAGGTTAGGGTCACTTCAAAACCGTGGTCAACACCCTCCTTTAGGTCAAAATCAAGCAGAAAAGCCCATCTACAAAGAGAAACTAGGAAGAAAATGGAGAAATGCACTTACTTTGGGTGGGATTTGAGCAAAATCCCCAAGAACACCAAGAACCCTAGCTTTTCCCCTCCTTCCTCTCCTCTCCTCCTCTTTCTCTTCTTTCCAATCTCAAATTCGTGCAAATGAGCTCAAAATGGGTTTCATTGGCTTAGATAGGCAATTTTGGGCCCACATGTCAAAAAAACAATTTTCTAGGTAATTTGGCCGTGGAGCGCTCGATACACATCGAATTTTCGCGTTTAGATAGGCGTTTTCTATGTAAAAATGTGTGCCAGACTCGATTCTAACATCCCCGAGTCCATTTGACTCACCCAATGTCACGCCTGGGTTGCACACAAAGTGCCCCCTACCCAGGGTGATAGGGACTTAATACCCTCAGCCTTTATGGATGCCATAATATTGTTCCACTCTCGTACAACCAGCCACATAAGTGCTCTTGTACGCAGAGTCTTTTATCGGCACATACTATCACCCTGGGTAGGGGGCACTTTGTGTGCAACCCAGCCGTGACAGAAAGGCCTTACATAAGGCCTTTTTGTCACACCCTGGGTTGCACAGTGTGCCCACACCTGGGTAGGGGGCACGCTGTGCAACCCATGGTGTGACACCCAACGTAAAGTTATCTTAAAATCAATGCCAAAACACACAAAACAAACATCAACCACATACAAGGCAAACACATAGAGTTTGGGCACATGCAATTGGGTTATGGGCTAGATGAAATGATTTTTGGGGCGTCACATCACACCCACTTAGAATGAACTTCGTCCTCAAAGTTTTATGGTTAAGAAATTACCTAAGCCCATGAACTCGGCAAAGTGCTCCATCATGTAGTCCTCATGTTCCCAAGTAACCTGCTCCTCGCCATGGAACTACCATCTCACCTTAACCATTGGAATCTCGCAGTTACGCAACCTCTAGACCTTCTGGTCAAGTATCTGAATAGGTTCTTCATCATAAGACCCATCCTGCCTCAGCTCAAAGTTCCTCCAGTCCAAGACGTGATCAAAATCACTCCTGTACACTCTCAACATTGACACATGAAAAACATTGTGGACTGCTGCTAACTAAGGTGGCAAAGCTAATCGGTAAGCGACAGGGCCAATTCGTTCTAAAACCTCGAACAACCCAATAAATCAGTGAGCTTGCCTTTTATCCCAAATCTCGTCTGGCCCTTCTGAAGTGAGACCTTCAATAAAACTTGGTCACCCACCTCAAACTCTACGGTCTTCCGCTTAGCATCAGCGTAACTCTTATGCCTGTCTTTGGCTACCTTCATATTATGTTTGATCTGTTTAATCTTCTCTGTGCGTTCTTGTACAAACTCTGGTCCCATCACTGCCATATCCCCTACCTCCGTCCAACAGGCCGGAGATCTACAGGGTCGACCATAAATGCCTCAAAGGGAGCCATGCCAATACTGGACTGATAACTGTTGTTGTACGCGAACTCACACAGATGTATGTACTTTTCCCAGTTACCATTGGACTCAAGGACACAAGCTCGAAGCATATCCTCCAAAATCGATATCAACCTCTCGGACTGGCCATCCATCTGAGGGTGAAAAGCGGTACTGAGATCTAGTCTGGTGCCGAGCTGCCTCTGTAACCCCTGCCAGAATACCGATGTAAACCTCGAATTCCTATTTGACACAATCAAAATTGACACCCCATGTAATCTGACTATCTCTCACATATAGAGTCTGCCCAGCTTGTCCGTAGAATCCCTAGTGTTCACCGGTAGAAAGTGAGTGGACCTAGTCAAGCGATCAATAATAACCCAAACAACATTATGTCTCCTCGGGGTATTGGGTAATCCCACAACAAAATCCATAGTGACATGCTCCCACTTTCACTCAGGAATGGCAAGTGGTTCCATCTGCCCTCTAGGCCTCTGATGCTCAGCTTTGACTCTCTGATAGATCTCATACCTCTGAATGAACTGAGCTATCTTTTTCTTCATGTCGGGCCACCAATACATCCTTTTCATATCATGATACATCTTGGTTCCGCCCGGATGAATAACATAATGAGATCTGTGAGCATCCTGGAGCACACTCTGTCTGAGTCGTGGATCTGCGGGAACCCATAAACGTCCCCTAAATCTCATGGCACCATCAGATGAAACGTGCCAATCAGTAAAATAACTGCTCTCAGCTTAAGAATTGTACATCACATAATCAACGTCAAGTCTCTGTAGGTCAATCACCTCCTCGACCTGTGTAGGCTGAGCTCTCATCTGAGCACATATCATAATCTGATCTGAAGGGGTAGCACATATACTCATCACTGTAGCCGCCTCAAGTAGTCTCCACTCATGAGACATTTGGCGCGCTACCATAACTGTCTCTACCCGCTTCCTGCTCAACGCATCAACTACTACATTGGCTTTACCAGGGTGGTATTCCAATGTAAAATCATAGTCTTTCAGGAGCTCTAACCACCTTCTCTGCCTCATGTTCAATTCCTTCTGAGAGAACAAGTACTTGAGGCTCTTGTGGTCAGAATACAAAGTGAATATCTCACCATAGAAATAATGCCTCCAAATCTTCAGAGCAAAAACCACTGCTACCAGTTCTAAGTCATGAGCAGGATAGTTCTTTTCATGCACCTTCAACTGCCTCGATGCATAAGAAATGACCCTATCCTTCTGCATCAACACGTAATCTAAGCCGATACGAGAGGCATCAGTGCAGATAACCAACTCCTGATCAGGCTCTGGAAAAATCATCACTGGCGCAAATGTCAATCTTTTCTTCAGCTTTAAAAAAACATTCTCACACTCCTCAGTCCATACAAAGGACACATCTTTCTGGGTGAGCCTAGTCATAGGCGTAGCTATCTTAGAGAATCCCTAAACGAATCTCCTATAGTAACCAGCTAACCCAAGAAAGCTTTTGATTTCGGTCACTGTGGTAGGCCTAGGCCAACTGATAATGGCTTCGACCTTAGACGGATCAACTGAAATCTCTTCAGAACTCACCACATGACCTAAGAACTTCACCTCGGTGACCCAAAACTCGCACTTGCTTAGCTTTGCATATAACCTATGCTCTCTCAGAGTTTACAAGGTCACTCTGAGGTGTTCCTCATGCGCAGCCTGAGTCTTGGAATACACCAATATGTCATCAATGAAGACGATGAAAAACAAATCCAGATACTGCCTAAGGACCCTTTGCATCAGGTCCATGAACATCGCCGGTGCATTAGTCACACCAAATGGCATCACAAGGAACTCATAATGTCACACCCTAGGTTGCACAGCGTGCCCCCTACCCAGGTGCGGGCGCACCCCCTCGGGACGAACGCCAGCCATTATGGATCCATAATATTGTCCCATCCCAGTACAGCCACCTCCACACAAGGACGTCTCTTGTACACGGGATCATTTGTCCCCACTATTCATTGATGAATAGTGCAGGGCCTCCCCCAGAATCGAACTCGAGACCTCCCTTAAGGAATCTAATTTCGCATTCTGAGTAACCACTGAGCCAATGGTTCAGTGTATCTTCTGCACCTAGAGTACCGAGGCTGATTGTGTGTTATGGTTGTGGGGCTTTAGGGCATAAGAGGAACAAGTGTCCACAGAGGATGCGTTTTGGCCAGTTTAGTCCTACTTCTGCACCTACCAGAGAGCAGGCCAGAGCTGTTACGCAGGCAGAACCTGAGGCCAGCAAGCAGCTAATAGAAGGTACAATCAACATTTGCCATTCTTTGATGTATGTCTTGATTGATGCTGGTTCTACTCTGTCATTTATTTCTGGTGGTGTAGTAGATAGATTGAGATTGTCTACTGCTAGGACTAGTACGTCGTTAATTTTGAGTACGGCGGCCGGTGAGAGAATTTACCCTAATATGGTATGTGTGGGATGCATTGTGAGATTCGAGGACCATGAGATGTCAGTTGAGCTTAGAGTCTTAGAGTTCCTCGAGCTTGATGCCAATTTGGGTATGGATTGGCTGGCAGCGTATTACGCTCATATTGATTGCTTCGACAAGAGGGTTGTCTTTCCGATACCCGAAAAGCCAGTCTTCGTCTTTCGAGGCAAGACTTCATCAAAACCACCTACCCAGGGTAGATTGGCCACTAATGATGTGGTTGCTACAATGGCAAGTTTGACGCCAGTTGATGATGTGGGTCAGAGTATTCAGCTAGCAGACATTCCTGTAGTCTGCGAGAACCCAGAGGTTTTTCCTGATGAGTTACTTGGTTTGCCGCCTAGGCGAGAGGTAGACTTTATCATTGAGCTGATGCCCGACACGAAACCCATTTCCATTCCACTGTATCGTATGGCACCAAAATAGTTGAATGAACTCAGAGCCCAGCTTGATGCACTGAGGGGCAAGGGATTTATTTATCCTAGCATGTCACCTTGGGGAGCACCAATGTTGTTCGTTAAGAAGAAAGACGGGAGTCTTCGTTTGTGTATAGACTACCGTCAGCTGAATAAGGTGACTGTCAAGAACAAGTATCCACTTCCTCGTATTGATGACTTCTTTGATCAATTGACTAGGGCCAAGTTCTTTTCGAAGATTGACTTGAGGTCTGGGTACCATCAGTTGAGGATGAGAGACTTTGAAATTTTATGTTTGGTAACTTGGAGATGTAATATTTTATTTCATTTATGATCATGTTAGATGGATGTTTTTAGGATTGTACTGTATTTGATTTTGGGGATTCGTATATGTGTTTTAGGTTGACGGGACACCGGGTGTACCGACGGAGGGTATACTCGGAGGCTGCTGGTCATGACATCACGTATAGTGGGTCGTGACAGTTCAATTGCCAAAGTAAATCAAGACCCTTACTATTCAGTAGCGCCTCACTTCATTGTTCAGTAGGATGCTGATGTTCTATGAGCGTCTCCAAAGGAACAAAACGACAGAAAAGATATTTTTACTGTTTTGACATTACCGCTATTTCTCTTAACTTTTTCAGAAACGTACGAATACTTTTTAGAACTTTTCAGAATCGTACAACAACATTTTCAGAACTTTTTGAATGTTCTAAAACTTCATCAGAACATTCCTCTTTCATGGAAGGATCAGATGATTCAGGTGCGATCGTCGTAATATGCATTAAGCTGAATCGATCCATTTCGGGAAAAAAATGTTTACATTATATTTGAAATAACCTAGAGCGCCAAAATCATCAAGTCCATTACGCCTTTGTTATTCTTATATATATGTGCTGCCTTAGAGCAGAAAAACCACTAATGATATACGAAACTGATATTCATTAAAAACATATTAACAATTTTCATTTGTGCCAAAACACTTTTTGAAAGTTAGTCTTATTTCACTTGTGCTTGATCTTACAATCTTTTGAAAGAAAAACTTAAAGTCTTATGGGTTGATTGATCTTCATCTTCATTATTTCGAAAACCCATAGAAGAAGACAAAAGCAATTTGAACTTGTGTTCAACATAAACTTCATCATACATATTTTGCTGAATCCCTGATCACAGAAGGTTCAATCCAAAGCTTTGTAAGTCTCACTTTCATTCTGAGGAAGGGGAATCATATCTCATCTTGTATTCAGTTTGTGGTGACTGGTAAGTCACTGAGTTGCACCAAGTGTTGCTCAAAGTTGTAAACAGTCTTCTCACACCCGTAAGTTGGGAATAGGTTCTCTCTCACCTGTAAGGAGAGAATAGGTTCTCTCACACCCGCAAGTTGAAAACGATTCTCTCACACTCGTAAGTTGAGAAACAATAGTTCTCACACCCGTAAGTTGAGAAAGTGTACTGGTTCGATCTTCACCCGTAAGAAGGTTCATAGTGGAGTTTGAACAAATTGTAACTGAGGAGGTTAGGTAGTGGATGTATGCGCGGCCGAACCACTATAAATCTTGCTTGCATTTGATGTATTTAAATTGCTATACTTTGTTTAGTTTGCTTTCATTATTCCGCACAACTTTAAGAAAAGTTATAATCTGCTAAGTGTCCAATTCACCCCCCTCTTAAACATATCTAGGCCAACAATTGGTATTAGAGCAAGTTAACTGTCAAAGTGTCTAACCATCTTTGATTGAGTATGGCAGGACAAAATGAAAGAAGCACTTATCTCTTAGGTGAAGGAAACTCCACCAATCGAACACTACTATTAAAGGGAAAAACTATTCACACTGGGAAACTAAGATTTAGTACTACCTAAAAGCCCAAGATTTAGAGATGTGGGGCGTTGTCACATATGGCTGTCCAACGCCTACTAAAATAGTTGACGGTGTTACTATCCCAAAAGAAATAGACGAATGGAGTACCAAGGAAAAGAAAAGAGAACTATTGAATAACCAAGTTGTAAACATTTTGTTTTGCAGTTTATCCGTTGAAGAGTTTAATAGAGTTAATGCATGTGAAACCGCTAAAGAAATCTGGAACAAGTTAGAGGTCACCCACGAAGGAACTTTGCAAGTTAAAAAGGAACATTCTGAAAATGATTCAGACTTAGAAGATGACATGGCTATGTTATCTAGAAAGTTCAATAAGTTGCTTAGGAGAAAGAGTAAGAATAACTCTTACTCAAGGTTTGACAAAGGAAAGAAACCCGGGTCTAAACCTGTAAAGTTAATATGTTACGGTTGTAACAAACTAGGTCATGTAAAGAGCGAATGTCCCACTAAATATAAAAAGAACTGAAGCTCATATAAAAAGGACAAGAAAGTTCTCAAAGCTACATGGGATGATTCAAGTTCAAGCGAAGATGAAGCAGATTCAGATCACACTACTGCACTGTGCTTAATGGCAAGCACCGAGGTAAAATCTAAACCCATTGACAAACTTAATGAGCTCTATGCTCATATTCAGGAACTTAAGACAAAACTTAGTAAAGAGACCAAGAAAAATGGAAAGCTCTAGCATAGTCATGAAGAAGCTCTTGAGGAAATAGACTTCCAACAAGAAGAGCTAGACAGAATGTTTCTAGCCAACTTAAGAAAGTTGATGGGAAATTAAAAATTGAAAATGAAACTCTTAGAAAGGAAAAGGAAGACCTGAATTGCACTATGACTAAATTCACAAATGGTCAAAAGTTTTTCAACATGATGCTATGATCACAAAGATGTGTATTAGACAAAACTGGCTTAGGCTATGCACATGGGTCGAAACAAAGGAATACAATACCTTACTGACCAAACGACCAACATGCCAAAAATGTCATAAGGAAGGGCATACCATACTTAGATGTAATGCCTTAAGTAGAAAGAAGAAGAAATATGCATGGATTGAAAATTTTGTTCTTACTGAAGCTAACATGCATGGACCCAAACTTGCATGGGTACCAAAGTCAAAAATATTTTATGTTGTGTAGATATGCAAAAATGAAGATATATGGTATCTAGACAGTAGCTGCTCAAGGCATATAACCGGAGATAAATCTAAATTTTGAGCCTTGAAAAGAAGAAAAGAGGAAAAGTCACTTTCGAAGATGACAACAAAGGTGACATTAAAGGCATCAGAACTATTGGTAACGATTTTCTATCCATATCTGATTTACTTTATGTTAAAGGGCTAAGCATAATCTCTTGAGCATAAGTCAATTATGTGACAAGGGTTATGACATTTCATTTGAAGCATATAGGTGCACAATCAAGCATGCTGATAAAACTATTGCATTCATGGCATCTAGAATTAAGAATGTGTATTGCACAAACTTTAATTATATGAAGAAACAAAATGTAACATGTTTAAGTGCTATCTCTTGTAATGATGCATGGTTATGACATAGGAGATTAGCTCATGTTAATATGGATAACATATCTAGAATTGTCAAACATGATCTTGCGAAGGGTATTCTGAAAGGAATTTACTCAAATGACAAGGTATGCGAACCATGTCAACTTGGTAAGCATACCCGATCATCATTTAAGAGCAAGAGGCATCAATCAACCTCTAGAGCTCTCGAACTGATTCACATGAATCTTTTCGGACCAACCAAAACTCAAATCTTAGGTGGTAAATCATATGTGTTTGTGATTGTTGATGACTTTACTCGATTCACATGGGCATTTCTATTAGCTCATAAATCTGATGCATGTGAAACATTTATAAAATTTTGTAAAAGAGTCAAAAACGAAAAGGGTTACAAAATCAACATAATTTGGAGTGATAGAGGTGGTGAATTTTTCAATAAAAATATCGAAGAATTTTGTAACAATCAAGGTTTCACTCGCCATCTATTAGCCCCTAGGACACCTGTAGCACCCGTGCCTTTAGGTGACGTCATTTTGACCAGTAGTGTACTCACAGAGTACCCGTATATGTATTCATATACGTATGTGTATATGTATTTCGATGCTCGAAGCACATAAGTTCGAGTGTCATTGCATGATTTTAGGTCATAAAGAGTGCGCATGAAGTTTCGGAACCATCGGAGACCCGTTCGACGTCAAAACATGTCGAGAACAGTGTTTTGGATCCAGTGGAGCTCGCTCCATGAAGTAAGAAATTTCTGTCACAAATTACATCAATGGTTTGATTCCTAAATCCATGGTCCGATTGTGCTGAAATTTTTTCAGCTCGTTCTTATATGATAGATATTCATTATGATCGATGAAGATCTTGATCGGAGTTACCTACTATGAGTTATAAGACTCCAAACACTGTTTCACAGATTTTTGAATTTTCTTACGCAGTTTTGATCAAACAGTTATATCTCACAATCCCATCGTTGGATTGAGTTGAAAGTTTACCAGAATGTTGGTAACTGACTCAAGCAACTGTTGAACAGTTAAGATGTTAAATTGATGGGTATTTTTGCATGAAATTGACTATCTAAATGCAAGTATTGCAACAGGAAAACTGATTTTTTGATAGTTTTTGGCAACTTTTAGTTGTGGGCCCAAGCTTATCTATTTAAGTAACCAAAACGTAATATTAGGCTTATTTGCTCATTGCTCAAAATCCCTAAGGTTTGCATGTTTTTCCTCATTGTTCTTCATTCAATCTCTTTGGTTCATGCATACTAGTGTTGTTTTGATACATGCATTGTATGAAACCCAGATTTGAAGGGGTAGTGGAAATCAAATGTTGTCCAAATGCTTTGCATGTTTGATATGTGTGTTTAGAGTGTGTTGGGAACCCTCTAAAGGCAAAAACCCCAATTTCTAATAAGAAATTGGTAGGGTTTAGTACAAATGACCTAGTCTTGGTTCATTGACCTAGACTTTAACTTAAGCTTTGCATGCCCTCTATGATGGACTGATCAATATTAGGGACTGATTCATGTATTTAACTTGAGATTTTAATGGTGAACTCATATGGTTTAGTGTAAATGGTCATTGTTTGGTTCATGGCCTTAGGATTTTCCAAAAGTCATGCATATCAACTATGTTGTTCTAGGTGGCATTGTGAATGAAACCATGTTGTTAGATCAGTAAATTTTGTGGCTATGTATGGTGGCCTAGTGTAAAATTTTGCAATATGTCCTATGTATGAAAATTTCTAGATTTGGGGCTTTTGATGCTCTTGATATAAAATCTGAAAAATTATGCAATGTAGGTCTAATTGGACATGATTAGGGTTGTTTGATGATTGAATTCAGTGGGCTCTCATAATGGACACCCTAAGGTTGACTAATTTTGATCTAGGCTAAGTATTTGACATTTTTCATGTACTTTGGCAATTTTGCATGTAATTTGGGGATTTTGCCCAAAGTGGGACTTTTCACCCAAAGCAAGTCAATTTATGAAATTGACTTGAGGATTGTTTAATTGGACCCAAATTGAGTAGAATCATGGGTTTAAAATGTTAGAACCTATGTTAAATTGATATGACTTAGTTCATTTTGACCTTATGTTTTATATTGGCCTAATTGGGGGTTTTGACCAAGACTTAGTCAATTGATGAAATTGACTTCATGTATAGTCTAATTGACCCTAATTATAATTGAATTTCATGTATATTAGTGGTTGGATCATGGGATCACCCTATTACATTCAATTTAGGTCAATCTTAGTTTAATTAAGTCTAAATGATCAAGTTGGGCAATATGGAAATTGGCTCAAGGGGGTAATCAATTTAGAATCTAAGTGACTTTAGATTGGGTTTGAACATGGGGTTTTGACACACTTTATGACTGATTTTCAGTTGTGTGAACCATGTTATTTCCAGGTCTTGTGATTGATCTTGAACCCGTTTCGTCAATTAGAGAGTTTTGAAGATTGGATTGGCTAGACTTAGACAATCAAGAGTGAGTGTTTTTTTTTACTTTTGGATTATTTATATGTGGCATTGTAGTATAGAAATGTTTTAAATGCTTATGTATGATGGTATGCATGTTTTAATATTCCATGAATTAATTTGAGCATAATTCATTGGGATGACAATTTGGGTTGAGGTTCCTAGTTGGAATTTCCTCTTTTTGGGAATTCTCGTAAGTCTAGCGGCGATCCCAGTTGTGTACCTGGCAGAGGGTTTTATGGTTTGTGTATGGGTATGTTAGTTTAGGCTAATCTTACGTGCTGCATAACTACAAAAATCCTATTAGGATACGAGTATTGTGTGAGTGTTCAGGTATTGTGTGTAGCGCACCAGCCTTGAACCACCGTACTCAGGAGGTGTTAGGATTGCATGAACATGACTACAAATGTTATGCATCGTCTTATATATGACTTGATCCATTATGTTAGCATGTATGTAATCTATTTCACCATCATGATATTTCAACTGTTTTATGATTTTACCATGTTTTATAAATGCACGTATATGTTACTTGTAAATAACATTCACTGAGCTGGCTGTAGCTCACACCTCACCATCTTCTTTCAGGATCTGATAGAAAAGGAAAAGGGAAGGCTTGACTGCGGAGCGTCCTTTGTTTTTGTTTCATGTAGGTGTTGTACATTTAGTTTTGTATTTTGATAATTATGTACATGATAACACCTAGTAATAGTATATTTAACACATAGTTGGGATGCGTTGGGTTTTGTATCATTTTGAAGAGTCTGGAATTTTATATTTGTAAAAATTTGGAGAAGTAATATTTTATTTCATTATGATCATGTTAGTTGGTTGTTAAGGATGTACTTTAATTTCTTTTTGGGGATTCGTATATGTATTCGAGAGCTAACGGGAAGTCGGGTGTACCGACGGAGGGTATATTCGAAGGTTCCCGTGCCAGTCATGACGTCACGTAAAGTGGGTCGTGACAACACCACAAAAAATTGGTGTAGTTGAGAGAAAGAATATAACTCTGCAGGAGATGTATAGAACCATGCTTAATGAGTATAACACTGCAAATCATTTTTGGGGTGAAGCTATAAACACTGCCTACTATGTGATAAACCGTGTTCTGATTAGAAAATATTTGAATGAAACTCCATATGAACTATGGAAGGGTAGAGCACCCAACATCAGTTACTTCTGATTATTCGGATGTAAATGTTTTATTCTTAATGATAAAGACAATTTAGATAGGTTTGAACCTAAATCAGACATAAGAATATTCTTAAGATATTCTTCTCACAGTAGAGCCTAAAGAGTCTTCAACAAATCTAATCAAATTGTAGAAGAATCAATTCATATAAATTTTGATGAAAGTGTTAATAAGAAAAGTCTTGAGGATGAATTTAAGCAATTAAATTTTGATAACGATGAACCCAAGAAAACCAAGGTTATAGATCTTGAACCTGAACCATCTTTAGAATCTTCTAAAAATTCTAGATTGCTTCAAGGTCTTTCCCAAGATCAAATTTTAGGAGATCCGCAAAAAGGCGTATCCACTAGAACTTCAATTAAAAAAGATCAAGAGCTTGTTGCTTTTGTATCACAATTTGAACCAATTAAAGTGGAAGAAGCACTAAAAGATGAAAATTGGATTCTTGCTATGTAAGAAGATCTATGACACTTTATGTGAAATAAAGTATGAGAATTAGTTCCTAGACCTTTTCATCAATTTGTTATAGGAACCAATTGGTTGTTTAGAAACAAAAAGAATGAACAAGGTATCATTGTCCGCAATAAGGCTAGATTGGTTGTACAAGGGTACAACCAAGAAGAAGGCATAGACTTCGAAGAAGCCTTTGCCTCAGTAGCAAGATTAAAGGCAATAAGAATGTTACTTGCTGTTACATGGATTTTTTCTTATACCAAATGAATGTGATGAGTGCTTTTCTAAATGGATACCTCAACGGAGAGGTATATGTGGAACAACCTCAAGGGTTTGAGGATGCTCAAGACTCAGAATATGTGTTCAAACTCCACAAAACCTTATATGGATTAAGACAAGCTCCAAGAGCTTGGTATGATCGACTAATCATTTTTGGTGCATCGAACAAAGAACTATGTGATGAGTTTTTTAAATTAATGTAGAAGGAATTTGAAATGAGTATGATGGGAGAACTTACATACTTTCTCGGACTACAAATTAAGCAAATGTCGAAAGGCATCTTCATAAGCCAATCAAAGTATGCTAGGGAAATGGTTAAAAAGTTTCAAATGCACAATTTGAAATCGATTGATACTCCCTGTACCTCTGCAATCAAATTAGATAAGGATGAAAAAGGTAAATCAATTGGTTCAAAACTTTATAGAAGAATGATTGGAAGTCTTTTGTACTTAACAGCAAGTCGACCTGACATCATGTTCAGCGTCTGTCTTTCTGCACACGATTTCAATCTGAACCTAAAGAATCTCATTTAAAGTGTGTCAAACAAATATTCAGATACATAAATGGTACAACACACTTAAGAATTTGGTATTCCAAAGGTACTATTTTTTCTCTCAAAAATTATGTAGACTCCGACTATGCCGGTAGTTTAACTGATAGGAAAAGTACCTCCGAATTTTGTCACTTTCTTGGAAATTCTTTGATTTCTTGGTTTTGCAAGAAACAATATTCTGTGGTGTTGGCCCAGATTTGTTCAAGAGGGGGTGAATTGGATACTTAGATGATTTAGAAAATAATAACAATTGCAGAGATACATTGCAAAAAATAAACAAATATGCACAGCCAATTTATAGTGGTTCGGCTACTTGCCTACATCCACTACCTAACCTCCTCAGTTATGATTTTAACCTTGTCACTAAGGGATTCTCTTGCGGGTGAGAATCAAACCGTTACACCTTTTCTCAAATTGCGGGTGTGAGAACAACCGTTACACTGCTTAGTTTACAGGCGTAAAACCAACCTATCTCAACTTACGGGTGTGAGAAGACCTGACTTTGTTGAATATAAAATATCAACTCAGTAGTTTATCTAACTATTGTTACAACCTTGATACAGTATACAAAATATGAAATTGAATACAACTTTATCCTATGAACTATCTCTCAAATTACTCTTTTAGCAAGAATGATATAAGTTAAAACACTGCTGAACGATTTGAGTGAAAATAGGTCAAAGCTTCAAATAGAATTTCAGATAAAGATAGAATGTTAGCTCAGTATGAAAACCTTTTGAGTACGTAAAGTCTCAAAGAAAACTACTGTGAAAACAGATCAACATAAACGTTTTCTTGACCAGATGATAATTCGACTAACTTTCAAAAAATGTTTTAGCTTAGAGAATTTTCGGTGCTTAACAAATTGTTAAGTGTCTGTATTTATAGACTTGTATAGATGAAGTTGTTGTTCATTTGAATTTTATTTTCAAATATGAACGTTTACTGACAACAACTAGAATATATCACGATAGTGGCAACTGCACAATTCATGAATATTTTGTTTTTCTCCAGATACACGAATAAGGAAAGTTGTAGAAGGCGGGTTCGTGAATTAGAGAATATATCTTTTACAAATACAAAAAATTGATTTTGTACGAAAAGTTGTTCAGAAAAGGTTGTGAAAAATTCGTACATGTCAGAACAGTAAAAATATCATTTCTGTCATTTTGTTAATTTGAGGGCGCTCATAGAATATCAACGTCCTACTGAACAATGAAGTGAGGGTGCTACTAAGTAGTAAGCGTCCTGGCTTGCTTTGACAATTAAACGACTTACAGCATGAGAGCACTACTTCGCAGTAAGTGTACTGTTTTGTTTTAAAACGTAAAACATATGAGGGCGCTACTCAAGAGTAAGCATTCTGAACTATTAAAAGCAGTTTTAAAACAATGCTTAAGTGCGCTGACGGGCGATGAGCGTCTTGAAAGTTACTTAAGTTGATTCTAAAGATGAGGGTGCTCCTACACGTGTAACGTCCTGATAATTCATTTAACTTATAACTTATCAGTGTCCTTAAAGATAAAAACCACTTAAAGATAAAAAGATCTTTCAGCGAGCTGAAACTAAGTCAGCGTCCTGACATTCTCAAAGGTTGATAAGAGAAAGGTCACTAGTAACGAGTAAGCATCCTTATTAAATAGTTCAACTCAACCTTGAGCATCTAACATTAGCGTCCTAAAAGACATAACATTAAAGCTCGACAAAACATCATAACATTAAAGCTCGACAAAACATAATGTTTCTTTTAATCAAATCAAATACTTTAGAAATCATAAGGTACGATTAAAATGTTACAATCAAAACATACAAATGATAAAAATCTTGCTGAGAGGAAGTTGATTGATAGACCTTAGAATCTAAGTACTAACAGACTTGGAACTTCATTTTTCTATTCAATAGGCTTGTGATCTTAGTTCCTTGATCTCCATTCTTGATAAATCTGAAACACTTGACAAGATCATTAAATAGACCAACTGGAGATATTTTGAATCATCAAAACCTTCATATCTTGGAGTTCATTGAGATAACAATCTCACCCTTTTTGATGATTTCAAATACTCAGAGATCATGCAGATATCTATTCATGTAATCAAACAAATACCGAATTTAAATGATATCTGCGATCATGTCAGTTCTATTTGATTTTAATCATACAATTTACATGGTAAGATGCAGATATTGCAGAAAACACACAATGTAAATTATAAACAAGAATGAATACATTGACGTGTATAGAACACAGTAACTTGGATAGAACTCCTCCTTACATGTAAACTCCCCCTTACATTTAGCTTACCTCTTGAGCTTAATATCTACAATCTTTTCTCCCCCTTTTGAAAACATCAAAAAGTGGGTGGGCTTAGCTCGTACTTGGACCCTTCCCTTTCCTTTTCTTTTCGCCCTCCTCATCCTTCTTTGATCCACTGGAACTAGATGAAGAATTCTTGGGTTTCCTTGGTGCTTGTGGTCTTGAAGAACCACGTGCGTTGTGTCTCACATTGTTGACAGATTCACCAATTACAATACCTTTCCTAGATTTTTCAATGAATTTGTCGTGAACATGCTTGGAAACACCACATTTAAACAAATCAAGAATTGGACCAGGTTTCAAACCTTTTGCTTTTCGTTTCGCAAGACCTTGAGCAAACTCAGGAGACAGTATATGACCTTCAAATTTTGACCTGATTGGTCGCTTGCATTTGGAATCAGGGAGAGTTTCTAATAAGGGATCTGGGGGTGGAGTCACTCTTCGACTGATTCTATGCAATGGCTCTTCATCCGATTCATCTTCTTCTTCACATGCTAATATACCTTGAAGTTTGTCAGACTCATGAGGTCCTTGAGGACGTGTGAAGGCTGGAGCTCTTGGTGTAGGTGAAACCTCTAGACCTTTCTTCTCCAATAGATGAAAGAGCTTAGCAAAACGTTTCATGCTTGAGGCAATATACCAAATAGTAGAATGCATCATATTGTTCATTGCCTTGAAGAGATCTTCAAAAAAGCCAACTACTCCTTGCACTCGATCGGCAGCTGCGATGACAGTGTAAGACAGATCCATAATTGATGTGGCAAGGACGGGCATCTTGTTCTCCAAGTTTTGTAATTTCTCAAAAGCACTAGTTACCAAGTCTAGAATCTTGGTAAGTCTATCATCTTCTATTGGTGCTAGCCTTGCAATATCTAAATTCTCCTTCAGACTGGAGATGGCCTGCAACACCGAATCAAGCGTTGTTTTGCTGGTTACTTGATCTCAGATAGCATCCAACAATGATTGCAAAGTTTCAGAAATGGACTTATCTTTAGAGGGTTCAGTCATTTTACATTTCAAGCTTTGAATTTCTTCAAGAATATTTTTTAAAGCTTCTTTAGTTACAGCACTGGCAGCATGACTTGGTGTAGCTGGCATTGTGCGACTCTGTGGATTTTGAGGTCAGGCTGGAGGTTGTTGAGGAGCTGCCAATCTCGACGAAATAGCAACAACAAAGGCATTTATGAATTTCTTGATCTGTGGTATGTCCTCCTGAATTGTCTTAATAAAATCATCAAGTGATGATGATGGAGTGGAGCTCGATGAAGGAAGGACTGCATGACTTTTAATTGGCTGTCCATTTGTTGATACAGCTTCTCGAGCAATTCAGTTGCCTTGATCATGGGAGAGTTAAGTTCTTTGATCTCATTAATCTCAACTCTCTCATGAGATTTCAGAGATTCTCGGACTTCTAACAATGTCTCATTTTTCAACTGAACTTGGTTCTGTTCGAAACAAGTCATTAGTTGAGACATGACAAAAATCTGATCTTCTCTTACTCGTCTGAGAAAGTCTTCCTCTCTGAAGAATTCATCTCTTTGGCCTGCTTGTGGATGGATAAGAAGGCTACTCATGATCGGATGAGCTTTCCTCAATAAATATTTTCCACTTCATCTTCTGCTTGAAATTCAACATTGGCCTCATGAAAATCTTTAACATGATCCTCTTCATCAACCTCTTCATTCATGTCATCTCCCTGATTGGGTACAATAACCACTTTATAGCCCTCTGAATCCTTACTTTGTATACCATCAGACTCATTTTTCTGCGAGTCTTGAGATTCCATTGGTACAGGGATATCAAATGGAGATGGTGGTCTGGAGATGGTTTTATCTGAGTCCTCACTGACTCATTCTCTGGGGATGTCCTCCAAGATTGCATCAGCATTTTCTGACTCATGCAAATGCTCTTCAACTATGGCCTGAACAATCTGGGTCACCTCTTCCATTAGATCTTCTTCAGCATAGACATCTTGCTCTGCATGGTCAATCTCTACATCATCAATTGAAACATGCTCAATATTAACTGTGGGGACAACTTCTTCTAGCACAGCCTCTTCGACTGGAGCATTTGAAGCTTGGGCAACTTCTTTCTCTATTGCTGATACATCTTCTTCTCTTACTTCATCTTTTCCACTGGGTTCACCTTCAAGTGGAACTTTTGACATTGGAAGCCATTTGTCCAATGCAGGAACGTAAGTATATCTCATCAATTTCATAGTGGTTTGACTAATGCAATTGCATCTGCTAGGTTCCTTAAAACTTTCTCCACTGAAATCGATACCACATCTCTCAAAAAGAGTGGTAAGGTACGTACCCAAAGGTGGACCTCCTCCTCTACTAACCACCGTATTCATTACATGCATGAGAATGTGGGCGAGATTTACTTTCTTCTTTTCCAGAATGCACCAGATTAAGAATAAGTCTAATTCATTTACATTACCCTTGCTGCCGGTTTTAGGTCAAATGATGTGGGAAATGACGTTGTGGATTATTCTGGGAATAAGTTCAAAGGACTGATTTGTGAGTTTCTTGTTGACATAAGAATGGTCATTTTTCCTTGAGACAAGATTGAGAGCAGAAAGGCTATTATAGCATGGATACTGAACTTTATTCTTGGTGAATGAAAGTGTGTGGGCACTTTCATCATTTGGCAAGTGGAATGTCTTAGAAAAGAATCTGAGAGAAATCTCAATAGATTTTTCCTTCACCACAAATTGTATTAAGAGTTCAGAGCCAGGTTTATCAACCAGATTCAAATAGAATTGGCTGACGAGACTGGGATACCATTTTGAGTTTAGAATGGGAAAATCGATCCAGCTTTGGAATTCAAAAATAGAGAAAATGTCCAGATGGGAGTTAATGAAGAAGTTAAAATCGACATAGCTTCCGTCAATTACAGCTCGGTTCATGAGCTTCTCGGCTTTGTCTCCTTTTCTTCTCATCTGAGAAGAAGGTGGGTGAGACGTGGTTTCAATAGGAGGTGTGGGTATTACTGGTGTGGGTTCCTCAGCCAGTGTGGCTTGAGTTGGTTCAGTTCTTGGTCTCGTACTCCTATCTGGAGCTGGTGATGGCGACACAGCTCGCTTCCTAGCAGAAAAAAGGGCGAAGCTTTTTGGGTTTGGTGGCAATTGAAAAAAAAATCCAAAGAGAAGATTGTGAAGAACTTAGACTACAAGACAAAGACTAAAACACAAGAGAATAGAGGATTCGAAAAAGAGCAGAGAGCAGGATTTACCAAGGTTAAAGATGAAGATTCAGTGGTAACTTTGGAAACGATTTCGGGAAAATTTCTTCGAAGTGTCCTAGGGAATAAAAGGTGAAAAGTGACTTCTAGGATACAACATGTTTGGCTTTATAGAGAGAAAGCGATAAGCTCGCTCGTGACATATATCAGCACATGTCGCTTCTTATTCTTAAAAAAGGCGGTTTGATTTAATGAGTAATATTGACCGATTAGCGTCCTACTTCAAACTATCGTTCTTACTCGACTAGAGCTATTATGCACATTAGCATCATTCTTGTGACGAGTGATTTTGGAACAACTAATGGAATCGGGCGCATTACCGTCCTCAAACACTGTTAGAATCCTTATTGATACTTAGGCTCTAATATTTAGCATATTGACTAATACAAGCTCAAATATCGTATGGTTGAATAACTGATATTGCAAATTATATTTCATCAACCAACAGTAAATAACTTAATCACAAGCAAAAAGATTTTAAACATTCCGACCAACATTTAATAAAACATAGACATTAATTTCAAGTAGTCACTGATGAGTATGTTCCAATAGTAGACGAAAAGATAATGATTTTTATACCTTTGCATATTTTTGACTTTTACCTCAAGGTACTGCAAAGTCCTCGACTTGAGTACTATGTCTCATTTTGAAGCAGCTGAGATAATTCATTATCTTTGTTCTCCATGCAGACTTCTTTATCGACATTCTATTAGTAAATCTTTCATTGAGCGTTCTGGATGTGTTTGCTGAGGATTGTTGACTCATTGTATATATTTCATCAACAACTTCACTTCTGCTCCTGCTTGGTGCATTTGCAAGAATGTCTTCTCTCTCAGATAAAGTTTCTAATCCACTTAAAATATAATCAATTTTTCTAAAACTGATATCAAATGGATTTGAAAATTCGTTTATAAAATCTACTTTATATTTTCAGTTCTCAGGAAAACTGTTAAAAAACTATTGTACTAAAGTAGAGTGAGTGATGGTTTTTCCAGAGTATTCAAACTCATATACTATATGTATAAAACGTTGAAGGTTATCATGAACTGACTCATTGTTTGAAACCCTAAAGTGGACAAGTTACTCTTCTGATGTTCTAATTGGGTCTTTAGTTTCTTCCCTTTTTTTCCATGGTTTGCAGAAGATCACAAAACTCCTTTAAATTCATTTCCTATGGTTCAACAGATTTAGCTAACGTAGTCAGCTTATCATTCCATTTCTTTGGAAGCTTATCACAGAAATAAATCAGGGATATTTCTGCAGGTATTTCCTAATTCAGTTCTTGCATTCCGTCAAGAATGGATTGATATTTGTTGCATGCCGTATTGCGAGATTCATTATTCGATATCTCAAAGTCATTGAATAGTCTATCAGACTCTTTGAGCTTTTCATCTCGGATGTTAATCATATCACAATGAAGTGATTTGAGAGTTTCCAAAATTTCCTTAGTACTCTCCAGATGAACTACCCTTTCTACTTCTTCCTCGGGTAGAGAACAGTACAAGGCATAAACTGCTTAAGCGTTAAGTTTGTCATTTAGTCTGTCCTTATCTGTCCATAGCTCAATAGGCTTCTTGGGCAGGGTGTAGCCATTTACAACCATTTCCCATAGACTGATATCCTTAGATCGTAGAAAGGATTTCATCCTTATCATCCAATCTTCAATCCAGTCTTTATTGAATAGAGGTGGTCTGTCTAAAGGTTGACCTACTTCTATGACGTTCCCTCTGGTCATTTCCATTGATATCAAAGAAATTGTGAAGTTTCTTTGAAGAGCAACACAACTCTGATACCAATTGTTGACCCACATATGTCCAACAGGGGGGTGAATTGGACACTTAGACGATTTAGAAAATAATAACAATTGCAAAGATACAGTGCAAAAAAGAAACAAATATGCACAGTCAATTTATA
The DNA here is from genome assembly GCA_035771175.1 of Paratinospora sagittata. Classification (NCBI taxonomy): domain Eukaryota; kingdom Viridiplantae; phylum Streptophyta; class Magnoliopsida; order Ranunculales; family Menispermaceae; genus Paratinospora; species Paratinospora sagittata. The sequence goes on along the minus strand of CM069609.1, from coordinate 9,314,930 downwards.
GTGGTTCGACTACTTGCCTACATCCACTACCTAACCTCCTCAGTTAGGATTTTAACCTTGTCACTAACGGATTCTCTTACGGGTGAGAATCAAACCGTTACACCTTTTTTCAACTTGCGGGTGTGAGAACAACTGTTACACTGCTCAACATACAGGCGTGAGACCAACCTATGTCAACTTACGGGTGTGAGAACTACCGTTTCTCAACTTACGAGTGTGAGAAGATCTGACTTTGTTGAATATAAAATATCAACTCAGTAGTTTATCTAACTACTATTACAACCTTGATACAGTATAGAAATATGAAATTGAATACAACTGTATCCTATGAACTATCTCTCAAATTACTCTTTCAGCAAGAATGATATAAGTTAAAGCAGTGTTGAACAATTTGAGTGAAAACAGTTCAAAGCTTCAAATAGATTTTTAGATAAAGATATAATGTTAGCTCAGTATGAAAACCTTTTGAGTACGTAAAGTCTCAAAGAAAACTACTATGAAAACAGATCGACTTAAACGTTTTCTTGACCAGATGAAAATTCGACTAACTTTCAAAAAGTGTTTTAGCTCAAAAAAATTTTAGTGCTTAACAAATTGTTAAGTGTCTGTATTTATAGACTTGTAGAGATGAAGTTGTTGTTCATTTGAATTTGAATTTCAAATATGAACATTTACTCACAACAACTAGAATATATCACGATAGTGGCAACTGCACAATTCATGAATATTTTGTTTTTCTCCAGATACACGAATAAGGAAAGTTGTAGAAGACGTGGTTCGTGAATCAGAGAATATCTCTTACAAATACAGAAAACTGATTTTGTCCGAAAAGTTGTTCAGAAAAGGTGGCAAAAAATACGTATATGTTAGAACAGTAAAAATATCATTTCTGTCGTTTTGTTCCATTAAGGGCGCTCATAGAATATTAGCGTCCTACTGAACAATGAAGTGAGGACGCTACTAAGTAGTAAGCATCCTGAATTGCTTTGACAATTACAACTTAAAGCATGAGGGCGCTACTTCGCAATAAGTGTCCTGCTTTGTTTTAAAACGCAAAACATATGAGGTGCTACTTAAGAGTAGGTGTCCTGAACTATTAAAAGCAGTTTTAAAACAATGTTTAAGCACTCTGATGGAAGATGAGTGTCCTGAAAGTTACTTAAGTTGATTCTAAATATGAGGGTGCTCCTACACAAGTAGCATCCTGATAATTCATTCAACTTATAACTTATCAACATCCTTAAAGATAAAAAGATCTTTCAGCGAGCTGAAACTAAGTCAGCATCCTCACATTGTCAAAGGTTGGTAAGAAAAAGGTCACTACTAACGAGTAAGCGTCCTTATTAAATAGTTCAACTCAACCTTGACCGTCCTAACATTAGTGTCCTTAAAGACTTTTATAAAAGCATTTTTTTTTAATATCTTGATTAAAGCTCGACAAAAGATAATGTTTCTTTTAATCAAATCAAATACTTTAGAAATCATAAGGTAAGATTAAAATGTTACGATGAAAATATGCAAATGATAAAAATCTTGCTGAGAGTAAGTTGATTGATAGACCTTAAAATCCAAGTACTGACAGACTTGGAACTTCATTTTTCTATTCAATAGGCTTGTGATCTCAGTTCCTTGATTTTGATTCTTGATAAATCTAAAACACTTGACAAGATCATTAGATAGACCAACTGGAGATATTTAGAATCATCAAAACCTTTATATCATGGGGTTCATTGAGATAACACGTGGTATTATCCACAGTTCAAGCAGAGTATGTTGCAGCTGGAAGTTGTTCTCAAGTTCTTTACATGAAACAACAACTTCAGGACTTAGAAATATTTATTTAATGTGTTGAAATTCTGTGTGATAATACTAGTGCTGTTAACATATCTACAAATCCTGTATTGCACTCCCGAACTAAGCATATTCAAATAAGACATCACTTTTTATAGGATCATGTGCAAAATGGCGAAGTCATATTATTTCATATTGGAACCAAAGAACAACTGGTGGACATATTTACTAAAGCCTTAACAAAAGAACAGTTTGTTCACATTCGCAGAGAGCTTGGGATGTTCTCTGTGACCGATTTGTGATATTTTGATGCTCACCTCTATATGGGGGAGATATATTTCATCCTACTTTACTCTTTTTGATATTTCAAAAGGGATGAAAGTACCATCATTGAAGCATCATAAACTCAGGGGGAGTCTTAGTGATATTTTACGTACATTCCTTAGTAATACACTCATATCATATGAAAAAAGGAACATTAGTATCGCATCTCATGCATACATACACCATTTTATTAGCTTGCTTCAAAGCCTATAGTAATGTGTTTGAAATCATAAAAAAATGGGGAGATTGTTGAATTAATTATCCACACGTCCCTTACGAAGAATATGTCCCTGATATGAAAGATATTTTGATGATTACAAACTACATTCTAGTTATGATATTACTGCACATATGACATAGCTAATCTTACTTGAAGGTTTCGAAGATTCAATGATGCATGGCGAACGTATTAAAGATCTTCATGAAGACCATGATTGTTTGAAGATGTTCAGTTATATGATTAGATTATGATAGATTGTAGGACCTTCTATGTCATGTGATTCAGCAATATGCATGCCCACATATTTTAATCAATCGATTGCATATTCAATTTAATCCGGTTACATTATATTTTACCGAGCTTTAATCGAGAAATCAAAAACCGTTTTTATAAAGTCTTTCAAAACGCTAATGTTTCAGCAACTCTCTCCTAGACTTGATGAGTCAGAACACTGATAAAATATTAGGAAACACAAGGTTGAATTGAACTGATTAATAAGGACGCTTACTTCGAAGTAGCGTCCTTTCTTTTATCAACCTTTCAGAATGTCAAGACGTTGACCAAGTTTCAGCTTGATAGAAGTTTTGTTTGTTTTTTAAGTGATTTCTATCTTTAAGGATGCTGATAAGTTATAAGTTGAATGAATTATCAGGACACTACTTGTGTAGGAGTGCCCTAAACTTTAGAATCAACTTAAACAACTTTCAGGACGCTTACCAACCATTAATGCACTTAACATTGTTTAGAACTATTTTTTATATCAGAACGCTTACTCTTGAGTAGCGCCCTCATGTGTTTAATGTTTTAAAACAAAGCAGGACGCTACCTGTGAATTAGCGCCCTCACAATTTAAGTCGTTTAATTGTCAAAGTAAATCCGGATGCTTACTATTCAGTAGTGCCCTTACTTCATTATTTAGTAGGACGTTGATGTTCTATGAGCACCTTCAAAGGAACAGAACGACATAAAAGATATTTTTACTGTTCTGACATTACTGTTATTTTTGATAACTTTTTCAGAAACGTACAAATACTTTTCAGAACTTTTCAGAATCGTACAACAACTTTTTCATAACTTTTTGAACGTTCTAAACCTTCGTCAGAACATTCCTTTTTCATGAAAGGATCAGATGATTCAGGTGCTAACGTCGTAATATGCATTGAGCTGAATCGATCCATTTTGGGAAAGAATGTTAACGTTATATTTGAAATAATCTAGAGCGCCAAAATCATCAAGTCCATTGTGCCTTTGTTATTCCTATATATACGTGTTGCCTTAGAGCAGAAAAACCACTAATGATATACGAAACTGATATTCATTTAAAACGTATTAACTATTTTTGTTTGTGCCAAAACACTTTTTGAAAGTTAGTCTTCTTTCACTTGCACTTGATCTTACGATCTTTTGAAAGAAAAACTTAAAGTCTTCTGGGTTGATTGATCTTCATCTTCATTATTTCGAAAACCCATAGAAGAAGACAAAAGCTATTTGAACCTGTGTTCAGCATAAACTTCATCATACATATTTTGCTGAATCCCTGATCACAGAAGGTTCAATCCAAATCTCTGTAAGTATCACTTTGATTATGAGTAAAGGGAATCATATCTCATCTTGTATTTAGTTTGTGGTAACTGGTAAGTCATTGAGTTAGAGCAAGTGTTGCTCAAAGTTGTAAACAGTCTTCTCACACCCGTAAGTAGAGAATAGGTCCTCTCACACCCGCATGTTGAGAAACGATTTTTTCACACCCGTAAGTGGAGAAATAGTAGTTCTCACACCTGTAAGTGGAGAAAGTGTACCAGTTTGATCTTCACCCGTAAGAAGGTCCATAGTGGAGTTTGAACAAATCCTAACTGAGGAGGTTAGGTAGTAGATGTAGGCACGGCCGAACCACTATAAATCTTGCTTGCATTGTCCCATTTACATTTATTGTATTTAAATTGCTATGTTTTGTTTAATCTACTTTCATTATTCCGCACAACTTTTAGAAAGGTTAAAATCTTCTAAGTGTCCAATTCACCCCCCTTTAGGACATATCTGGGCCAACACCCAACATCAGTTAGTTCTCAGTATTCAAATGCAAATGTTTTATTCTTAATGATAAAGATAATATAGATAAGTTTGAACCTAAATCTGGCATAGGAATATTCTTAGGATATTTTTATCACAGTAGAGCCTATAGAGTATTCAATAAATCTAATCAAACTATAGAAGAATCAATTCATGTAAATTTTGATGAAAGTGAAAGTAAGAAAAGTTTTGAGGATGAATTTAAACAATTAAACTTTGATGATGATGAACCCAAGACAACTAAGATTATAGATCATGAACCTGAATCATCTTTAGAATCTTCTAAAAACTCTAAACTACTTCATGATCTTTCCCAAGATCGAATCTTAGGAGATCCACGAAAAGGTTTATCCACTCGAGTTTCAATTCAAAAAGATCAAGAGCTTGTTGCCAACAAAAAATGGAAGATGCACTAAAAGATGAAAACTAGATTCTTGCTATGCAAGAAGAACTAGGACACTTTGTGCGAAACAAAGTATGAGAATTAGTTCCTAGACCTCTTCATCAATATGTTATAGGAACCAAGTAGATTTTTAGAAACAAAAAGAATGAACAAGGTATCATGGTCCGAAATAAGGCTAGATTGGTTGCACAAAGGTACAACCAAGAAAAAGGTATAGACTTCAAAGAAGCCTTTGCCCCAGTAGCAAGATTAAAGGCAATAAGAATGCTATTGATAGAGTAAATTCAAATTCGCAAGCGTACGAATTATCAAGTTATAATACCCATGGTGAGTGGGTTATCATATCCACAGATAAGGTAATTTTACTTATCTTAATTCCTAATTCTATAATGATTAGTGGTTTTATCTAGGTGATAAAAGTGGAGTCAATTAAATGATAAAATGCAAATTAAACAAAGACAAATAAAAACAAACAAGATAAATAGAAATTGGAGAGAAATCAATGGATTTATAGTTCTAGAGTTTAGATCTCACTATGTTGTCTCTCATGATGTCTAATAATTGTGTTAATGAATTAATTTCTGAGATTTATAAATCCTGAATAATTTTTCATTCAAACCCCTCTCTCGAGAGATAGCTTGAATATCTACTCTCGATCTATCAATTCTCTTTCTCAAGTGATAAACCTTTAGATCAGGAATGCCTTAGGTTCTATGATTCATTTTAATGGATTTCAAAAGGTTTTGTAGGTCTCTCGATTCATTACTCTACCCTAGGTTACAAATCCCTTGCTCCAGTTCGATATCCCCTCTCTCGAGTGATAGAAACCAAATCTAAGTTCATTCAAAGAGTGGTCATCAATTTGAAAGCATTAAGCATGGAGAGTCATAAATAAACCCAAAAGATTTCTCAAAAACACACAAACAATGACTCAATCACAAGATTCAACAAAGCTAAATCAAATCTCTAGATTATCTATTTAGTTCATAATCAAATCCATAGATACAAGAAAAAGAGTTAAAGAAGAAAACATGGAAACAAACTAAGATTAGAAGATAAATGAAGAAACCCCATTTGTCAATGGTGGACTTTCCTTCTTCTTCTTCTAGTCTCGAACCTGCAACTCTTTTTCTTTTTCAATCCTTCACTTGCCTCTCCTTCAAAACCCTAACCTAATCTCTTCTATCCTACTACTCTATCTCCAAATTGTCTCTGATAAAAAATGATCAAACCTAAAAATGAAGTTATATATCCAATTAGCAAAAAGACCAAAAAACCCCCAAATTTCTATCGCACATGCAAGTAGCGGCGCGACGCTAAGGGCTTCACGGCGCTCTGAGAGCCTTTTCTCTTCTTTTGGCTATTTTGTACTTAGCCTTTTTTCTACATATTTGGTCCATCTTTTGCAACATGGTCTTGTCACCATTTGATCCACATTCAAACTCACTTTTAGGCTCTTTATTTACCTTCAAGACAAAACACAAAACATAAGTAAATGATCTATATTATGTGCAAGTATGTATTAACATGCATGATTCTGTATGAACTATGTATAAACATGTAAAGTGTAACAAAATTAATATGCAAACTATGCAATTGACTTTAGGAAAAATACCTAAAAATCATGATTTTTTTCCTAAACTAGCCTAATGTATTTTATTCATGAAAACTACTAAAACTAACTTATAAAACTCATAAAAATATCTAACTAAACCTAAAACACTAAATGAACTAATTAATGCAAATATGTCTAAAAACTAACTAAATGCACCTAAAAACCTATGAAATTAACATGTAAAATATTATCCAAAATTCAACTTATCAGCTACTTGTCTATGCTTGTTACAAGGATTTTTCCTTATAGCAAATAGATGTAAAGAGTGCTTTTCTAAATAGCTACATGATAAGTTGAGTTTTAGATAATGTTTTACATGTTAATTTCATAGGATTTTAGATGCATTTAGTTAGTTTTTACACATATTTGCATTAATTGTTCATATTTAGTGTTTTAGGTTCATTTCGATATTTTTATAAGTTTTAGATGTAGTTTTAGTGGTTTTCATGAATAAAATCCATTAGGCTAGCTTAGGAAAATAATCATGATTTTTGGGTATTTGTCCTCAAGTAAATCGCATCATTTACATATTAATATTGTCACATTTTACAAGTTTATACATAGTTTCATATAAAATCTTACATGTTAATACATACTTGCATATAATATAGATCATCTTGTGTTTTTGTATTTTGTTTTGTAGGTAAATAAAAAGCCTAAAAGTGGGTTGAAATGTGGTTCAAACTATGTCAAAGATAGGTGCAAAAGATGGACCAAAGAACCAAGAGGAAGAACTAGAAAATTGGCTAAGTCCTAAGAACTAGAAGAGAGGAGCCGTTCTGAGCACCTCGGGGCTCAGAGAAGAAATTTTTTTTTTTTTCAGTGAATTACCAATTTCTAAGGGTTTCACCATTAATGAGTTCCCAACACCCTCTAATCACACATATCTAACATGCAACACCTAACTCTAACATGTGTTCTTCCACCACCCCCTTCAAATCTGGGATTCAAGTGTGGAAAACACTCCTTGGGTGTAGGTTTAGGTCACGGAAGCCATTACTACCATTTACAAGCTCATATGAGCACATGCAAACCAAACCCTAACCTGTTTCTACACAAAATAGTTGTCCATAGCAAAAGATACACCATTCAAAAGCTTACAAACATCAATGAAGGTATTCTAATGGAAGAAAATGGAGAAATTATACCTTAGACCAAGATTTGTGTGGAAACCCCTTTGGAAGGCACCCTCTTCTCCTTCTCCCTCTTTTCCCCTCTCTTTCCCTTCAATTTAGCATAAAATAGATGAGAAATGAGTGTTGGTTGCTTAAATACACGTGCTTGGGCCCACACATTAAAACACACTTAAATAAAAAAATAGTTTCCCTGTTGTAATTACTTGCACTTAGATAATCAATTTCTTGCAAAAGTCTTTTTCACATATGTTGAACCATTTTGAATCTTTTCTCATCACCTTCACATATCATTTTCATTTCATAGCACTTTTACAAGTAAATTCCCATGAAAAATAACCCAACCCATTAAAATAGATATTTTTTAAAAAATTCAACAAATGGCCTTGGCTAATCATTTTAGGTAACAATAAACAGAATATAAGGGTCAAACAGGGTGACTAGGGGAAATAAAACTGCTAGGTAGGCTTTATGGCTCAATCTATACAAAAATGACCTAAATCATATCTCTCATAGTGTGATCTCTAAGATCTCGCCTCAAGAAGTGATCAAGCAAGTTCTAAAGTTTGGTTTAAAAATAAGATTTAAAGGTACTTAACTTGCATAATCTCGATTTAAACAAACAAGTGGAACTCATGATCCCAATTTCATGCTCAAAAGTCAATGAGAATGTCCAATAAACATGACAAAATAGGTTAAGCACACAGACTTAAAAGTACAATCTAGTTTTCCAAGGGTTATACTAAAAAATGAGTGCTAATCTAATCCTAGATCATCCTTACAAGATCAAATCAAATCAAAACTCACAATGGAATATGGAATTATTCGTTGATCAAAATGCATGAAAAACGAAAATTTTCACTAAAATTATCAAAAGTTTTAAATATTTTCCACTAAAGACATGAAAAATTTAAACTCCCCCTCAAACTTAAAGTTGGCAATGTCCTCAATGCAAAAATATGCACGTAAAACAAGATAAAAACAAATCATAAAAACTAAAAGCCGGTTGGTTGCCTCCCAACAAGCGCTTCTTTATAGTCTTTAGCTAGACTTTCTCTTTTCTCTCTCATGGTGGTTGATCAGGAATCACCCCTTCACATTTGTTTGACCCATGCTGAAGTCATTCTTTAATCGTGTCCGCTTGGCCCAAAGGTAATATCCATCTTTCCTCTTATGCTCAATCATGAGATGCAACAAATCTTCCTTTTCAACATGAAGCATCAAATATGGATCCGTCCACACCAAAGGAGGAGGGTCATCTAAATGCTCTACTTTGTCCATATGGGTCTTCAAGGAATCTTTCTGTGTAGGCATTTGAAAAGTCTTCGTGGCACTTTCATCGGTTAATTCCACCACATCAATTTGGTAACAGGTATTCTCCTTCTCTGGAATTTTGGTTGTGTGGTAGATGTTGAACAGTACTTTGTCCTCATTAACCCTCAAGGTCAGCTCACTGAGCTCCACATCTATCAATGTTCTTCTTGTCGCTGAAAACAACCTCCCAAGTATCAATGGCATTCCCTCATCCTCTTCCATGTCTAGGACCACAAAGTTCACAGGACAAATGAACTTGTCAACTTTTACCACACATCTTCAATGATACCCCAAGGGTATGTGATGGATCGGTCCGCCAATTGCAAAGAAATTGTAGTGGGTTTCACCTCTCCAAGTCCAAGCTACCTGAAAACATGAAGAGGCATTAAATTTATACTTGCACCAAAGTCACAAAGTACTTTATCAAAAGAAACAGTGCCAATAGTGCAGAGTATAGTAAAACTCCCTGGATCCTTAAGCTTTTGAGGTAGCTTCTTTTGAAGTATGGCACTGCGTTCCTCTCCCAACTTCACAGTTTCAAACTCTTCCAACTTCCTCTTCTTGCTCAGCACATCCTTCATAAATTGGCAAAGTTGGGCCATCTGTTCCAAAGCATCTGCAAAAAGAATATTAATGTGAATTCTTTTGAAAATATCTAAAAATTTTGCAAATTGCTCATATAATTTCTTTTTCTGAAATCTTTGAGGAAATGGAATGGAAGTTTTCAAAATAGGAGAACAAAGTGATCCTCCCTGGAACAAAGTCTTCCTTCATATGTGCCTTGCCCTTTGCTTTGTACTTCTCCTCATCTTCTTTTTCTTTTGATGCTTGGTCTTCCTTCTCAGATAAGGATTCTTCCTCATGTGCTTGTGTAGAAGTAGGAGTGGTTGTAGATGTACTTGCTGGAATGGAATGTTCAACCTCTCTACCACTTCTCAAGGTTATGGCCATACATTGCTATCTTGGGTTGATCTTTGTATTGCTTGGAAAAGTGGTGTTACTCTGTTGTCCACTCATTTGTGCAACCTGTTGGCCCAGATATGTCCAAGTGGGGGATGAATTGGACACTTAGACGATTTAGAAAATAATAATAATGGCAAAGATACAGTGTAGAAAATAAGCAAATATGCATAGTCAATTTATAATGGTTCAGCTACTTGCCTACATCCACTACCTAACCTCATCAGTTAGGATTTTAACCTTGTCACTAAGGGAATCTCTTACGGGAGAGAATCAAACAAATACACCTTTTCTCAACTTGCGGGTGTGAGAACAACAGTTACACTGCTCAACTTACAAGCGTGAGACCAACCTATCTCAACTTACGGGTGTGAGAACTACCATTTCTCAACTTACGTGTGTGAGAAGACCTGACTTTGTTGAATATAAAATATCAACTCAGTAGTTTACCTAACTATTGTTACAACCTTGATACAGTATACAAAATATGAAATTGAATACAACTGTATCCTATGAACTATCTCTCAAATTACTCTTTCAACAAGAACGATATAAGTTAAAACAGTGCTGAACGATTTGAGTAAAAACAATTCAAAGCTTCAAATAGATTTTCAGATAAAGATAAAATGTTAGCTCAGTATGAAAACCTTTTGAGTACGTAAAATCTCAAAGAAAACTATTGTGAAAACAAATCGACTTAAACGTTTTCTTGACCAGATCAAAATTCGTCTAACTTTCAAAAAGTGTTTTAGCTCAGAGAATTTTCGGTGCTTAACAATTTGTTAAGTGTCTGTATTTATAGACTTGTAGAGATGAAGTTGTTGTTCATTTGAATTTGAATTTCAAATATGAACGTTTACTCACAACATCTAGAATATATCATGATAGTAGCAACTGCACAATTCATGAATATTCTGTTTTTCTCCAAATACACGAATAAGGAAAGTTGTAGAAGACGTGGTTCGTGAATCAGAGAATATCTCTTACAAACACAGAAATTTGATTTTGTACGAAAAGTTATTCTGAAAAGGTGGAAAAAAATACGTACATGTCAGAACAGTAAAAATAACATATCTGTCGTTTTGCTCCTTTGAGGGCGCTCATAGAACATCAGCGTCCTGCTGAACAATGAAGCGAGGGCGCTACTAAATAGTTAGTGTCCTGACTTGCTTTGACAATTAAATGACTTAAAACATGAGGGCGCTACTTTGCAGTAAGCGTCTTGGTTTGTTTTAAAATGTAAAACATATGATGGCGCTACTCAAGAGTAAGCGTCCTGAACTATTAAAAACAGTTTTAAAACAATGTTTAAGCGCGCTGACGGACGATGAGTGTCCTGAAAGTTATTTAAGTTGATTCTAAAGATAAGGGTGCTCCTACACAAGTAGCCTCCTGATAATTCATTCAACTTATAAATTAACAGCGTCCTTAAAGATCGAAATCACTTAAAGCTATCATGGGGTTCCTTAAGATAACACAACCACTTGCCCAACTTGAGTTTCCAAGTTCTTCACAGAGGCACCTAAGTTGCTCACTTGATTTATCACTTGACTCATGGAACTCATTTGATTAGCCATGTGAGCCACCAATTCATCCAACTTTGATTCATTCTTGGTGAACCTCTTGTTTGAATCATTTAGAAAAGTGATCATTGCTTCTTCAAAACTTGATCTCTTCTCTTGGCTTTGATTCTGAAACCCAGGGGGTTGCAACACATTTCTCATATTGGCATAGCAGAAGTTCTCATGGTTTCTAATGCCAGGGGTGTAGTGATTTGGAATTGGAACACCCCAATAGTTGAGTGGCTTGTTGCTTACAAATTGCACTTGTTCCTCATTCCCTCCATAGCCTTGATTTGCTATGCTCGCAGCAACAATGGACTCAATCGATGATGAAGACGAATAACCTCTTTGAAGATTGGATACCTTGTCACTTAGAGCCGCCATATGGTGTAACACGGTAGACATTTGGGCTGATAAAGCTGTTATATGATCCACTTCATGCAATCCAGCAACTTTCTTCAGCATAGACTTATCCCTCGTATTCTCATATGTTCTTGATGCCATCTCTTCAAGTAGCATGTGTGCTTAAGGGGTTGTCTTCCCCATAAGAGAACCACCCGCTACAACATCAACTAGAGTCCTTGTAAGCCCTGGCATGGCATTGTAGAACATCTGAATTTGAAGCCATTCTTGATATCCATGTTGGGGACACCTCCTCAACAAGTTCTTGAATCTCTCCCAGGCTTCATATAATGACTCTAACTCTGACTGTTGAAATTGGCTTATTTCAGCTCCCAATTTGGCTATTCTAGTCGGTGTAAAAAACTTCTGAATGAACTTATGTACCATTTCATTCCATGTGGTAATACTCCCCAGAGTTAAGCTGTGCAACCAAGCTCTTGCTTTGTCTCTCAATGAGAATGAAAGTAACCTCAACTTGATTTGCTCCTCACTTACACCATTAATCTTGACAATATCACACATTTCCAAAAATGTGGTGATGTGTACAGTTGGATCTTCACGTGGAGCTCCTCCAAACTGGTGTTTTTGGACCATGGTGATCAAGGCAGGCTTCAACTCAAAGTTGTTTGCATTGATAAGTAGCTTTGTAATGCCTAAATAGTTGTTATTAACCACTGGTCTGAAATAATCTCTCAATGGCAACTGTTCGTTTGCTCTTCGGCCATGGTTTGCTCTTCAATTCTTCTTTCCCTTCTTAACCTCACAAAAGTTCTTTCAATTTCGGGGTCAAGAGCCATAAGTTCTCCGCTTATAGTCCTTCGCATCAACCACTCTCTATCTAACAAGAAAAGAGAATACCATTAAAAAAAATAAAAAATAAAAATCAAACATAACAAATAAAAAGAAATACCTAAATTAAGATCGAAACTAATTTTTAATGGTATTAATAACATGAAAATTTGGCACTATCCCTAGCAACGCTCCAAAAACTTGATACAATATTTTAAATTTGCAAGTGTACGAATATCAAGTGATAATACACATAGTAAGTGGGTTATCGTGTCCACAGAGATAGTCAAATTAACTATTAAAAATGCCCCAAACTACTAAGGTTTTGATCTTATCTAAGTTGTCAAAATGTGATGATTAATAGTGCTGAAAATTTAAAAAAAGCTGAAATTAGAAACTAAATTAAGCAATTAAACAGAGATTTAGAGAAAATCAATAGATAAAGATGATTAGAGAGTTAATTTCACTATGTTGTTCTATATGGGTATCAAAAGATGGTGTCGTTGATTCAATTCTTCAGTTTATAAATCATGAATCCCAAATTGTTTAAACCCTTCTCTCGAATTCAAATTCAAACACATATGCTTCAATTCCTAATCCCCTATCTCAAATGTAAATTAACAATTAAAGCATGCATTAAGACCTAAGATTCAATTTAAATGATTTCAAAGGGGTTGTATGTCTCTTGACTCGATACAAACTCGCTAGGTTTCAATTCACTTATTCAAACTCGAAAACACCTCTCTCGAGCGTAAGAATTCGAATCTAAATTTATCTAACAAGTGGTAAGCAAGTTGCAAGCATTAAGTATAGAAAATTGAAAATAAACCAATTAAATTGCTCAACAACACAAATAAAATGAAAATCAACCCATATGTATCAACATAGATCCATCAACACCGCTAATAGAAATATTTAGCTCATATTCAAAATTGAACTTGTACAAGATAGATGTTCAAAGAAGAAATCACAAAATACAAGTTCTAATTGAAACACAAGAGAGAGAAAACCCTCTTCTTCTTCAAGCTTGAACCCTTAACTCCTCTTTCTCTTCAATTTCTTCTTTGCTTTCTCTACTCTCTACTCTCTATTTTCTCTATTCTCCATTCACTGCTACTCTCTAATTCTAAGATAAAAAACGATCCCCAAAAAACCCTAAAAATGAAATATATATTTCCAATGAGCAAAAAGACCAAAAAGCCCTCTTTTCTATCGCACATGAGATGTAGCGCTGTGGCACAAATTCACCCATTTCTCTTTTTGCGCAAACCTCTCTCGAAGCGCCGCGGTGCTCCGAGAGCATTTTTCCTTCTCTTGCTTTTATACTTAGTCATTTTTTTGCATCTTTGGTCCATCTTTTGCAATATGGTCTTGTCGCCATTAAATCCACATTCAAACTCACTTTTAAGCCCTTTATTTACCTACAAAACAAAACACAAGTAAATGATTTATATTATATGCAAGTGTGTATTAACATGTATAATTCTATATGCACTACGTATAAACTTGTAAAATGTGACAAAATTAATATCTAAACGATTCAATTGACTTTAGGAAAATTACCGAAAAATCATTATTATTGTCCTAAACTAACCTAATGTATTTTATTCATGAAAACTTCTAAAACTAACTTATAAAACTCATCAAACTAACTAAATGCACCTAAAACCCTATGAAACTAACATGTGAAACACTATCCAAAATTCAACTTATCAAAAAGACTCTTCAATTTAAGCTCAATCCAACAGTGGGAATGCGAGATCCAACCGTTTGATAAAAATTGTGCAAGAAAATCTGTAAATCTAAGAAGCAATGTTTGGAATCTTATACCTCACAGTAGACAACTCCGATCAAGATCTTCACCGTCCAAAATGAAGATCTATCATAGAAGAATAATCTGTCAAACTTTCAGCTCAATCGGACCATGGATCTAGGGGATCTTGGCATTGATATAATCGGTGACATAAATTTCTTCCTCCATGGAGCAAGTTCCACTGATCCAAAACACCGTTTTCGACATGTTTTGACACCGAACGGGTCTCCGATTATTCTAAAACTTTACGCACACATTAAACAACTTAAAAGAATGCAAAGACACTTGAACTAACACACATCAAGCATCAAGTTCGTATGCGTACACAAATACGGGTACTCTACAGGTCATGATGATGTCATCCTAAGGTACGGGCGTTACAGAAATGCATCTCCTTATAACTTGATCATTGCATTGCTTGAACAATAAGGGATCATCCCACATGTAGAACTTCACGTCTTGCAAGAAATTTTTCTTCTTGGCATAAGAAAAATCTTGAGGTAACACTCAACTAACTTTGTAATTGACAAAATCTGCAAACCATAGAAGATTGGCCTTCACTCCATAGAATTGTTTGTCCAGGAAGAGTTCATGAATTAGACATTCATCTTTTTTTTCTTCATGTTGTAGCCTTGATAAGTAATCTGCAACCACATTTTCACTCCCCTTCTTATCCTTGATCTCAAGATCAAATTCTTGGAGTAATAATATCCATCTAATAAGTCTGGGCTAGGAATCTTTCTTGGCAAACAAGTACCGTATAGCCTCATGGTCAGTATAACAGTTATTAGATCTCACTTTGTTGTCTCTCAGGATCTCTAATAATTGTGTTAATGAATTGATTTTTAGAATTTATAAATCATGAATCCTGACCCATCCAAATACCTCTCTCGTGCGTCAATTTGAACATTTATCCTTAAGTTATCGATTCCCTCTCTCGAGCGCCAACCAATAGATTAAGAACGCATTAAGATCTATGATTAATTTTAAATGATTTCAAAGGTGTTTGTAGGTCTCTCGACTAGATACTACTAACCTAAGTTACAAATCCCTTGCTCCAATTCGATAACACCTCTCTCGAGTGTAAGAAACCAAATCCAAAATCATTCAACAAGTGGCCAACAAATTGAAAGCATTAAGCATGGAGAATCATAAATAAACCCAAAAGATTGCTCAAAAACACATAAACAATGACTCAATCATAAGATCCAACATAGCTAAATCAAAACTCTAGATTAACTATTTAGTTCATAAATCAATCCATGGATACAAGATAGAGATTCAAATAAGAAATCATTGAAACAAATTGAATTAGGAAAGAAATTAGAAAAACCCCCTTCAAGAGTGAGATCTCCGTTTTCTTCTTCTTCTCCAACCTGCAACTCCTTCTTCTTCTTGTCTCTTTTCTTGTTCCTCTTTCTCTAAACCAAATTAGTTCCTCTCTAATTCTACTAGAATGAAAAATAAGATAATCCTCAAAAACCCTAAAAATAAGATTAAATATCAAAAGACACAAAAAGACAAAAACGACCCCTAAAAACAAACAAGTCGCATGAAGCAATGTAGCGCCACGACGCTAGGAGTCAGTGTCACGGCGCTACCTGACTATTCACGATACGATTTCTTCTTTGAGCGTCGCGGGGCTCAGAACGACTCTGGCTTCGTTTGTTCTTTTTCTTCTTTCTTTGGACATAGCCAATTTTGACATAGCCAATTTTCTAGTATTTTCTCTTGGTTCTTTGGACTTTCTTTTGCGCCTTTCTTTGACATGGTCTTTTCACCAATTGAACCACATTCCAACCCACTTTTTGGCTCTTTCTTTATCTACAAAACAAAGCACAAAAACACAAGTAAATAATCTATATTATATGCAAGTACGTATTAACAAGTAAAATTTTATATGAAACTATGTATAAACTTGTAAAATGTGACAATATTAATATGTAAATGATGCAATTGACTTTAGGGAAAATACCTAAAAATCGTGATTATTTTCCTAAGCTAGCGTAATGCATTTTATTCATGAAAACCACTAAAACTACATCTAAAACTTATAAAAATATCTAAATGAACCTAAAACACTAAATATGAACAATTAATGCAAATATGTGTAAAAACTAACTAAATGCATCTAAAAACCTATGAAATTAACATGTAAAACAACATTATCTAAAACTCAACTTATCAATACATAAATATGAGTAGTTTGGAATCATCAAAACATTCTCATTATGGGGTTCCTCGAGATAACAATCTCCCCCCTTTTTTATGATTTCAAACATTCAAATACCATTGGGCTA